>CM055128.1:1846625-2201625 GCA_029206835.1 Rana muscosa
ACGCTGCTTTCAATCCATCCACTCTAGCAAATCCATGACCAGGCTGAGCGGTGAAGAGGACGTTGGGGGCGAGCGCAACAGGTGATCGGGCTCAGGCAGGATGCATTAAGGTGAAAAAATATGAACCTTTAGTGTCCCTTTAAGCAAGGGGACCACCATGCTTAAGCTATGAGGGGCGGGGCAAAATGTGTTAGGGGCGTGGCCTGGCTGGAGCCCAGGCTGAGGTTGCCATACACTCAAGATTAATGGGATTGTTTCGATGTGCAGCTATTGGGAGGTTCTCTTCTATACACAGTGATGGGAGGAGCCGGGACGAGCGGGGAGGAGCCAGGATGATCTCCCTCTCAAGCTAGCACTCACAGCAGTGGACCGAGGACTTGCACCCTTTCTAACGCCCCAGCGGCTCACATACCAGTCTTATTTTGGGTCATTTTATATCAGCTTACAGTGGCAATTGTAACCCCCTACAATTACCTCCATCTATACATCTATCCAATTTTTTTATTCATACCAATCTATATGAAATTATTTTGTTTGATATAGGATTTTTTTTTTTTTTGCTCTTAGGCCCCTTTCACACTGAGGCGCTTTGCAGGCGCTATTGCGCTAAAAATAGTGCCTGCAATGCGCCCTAAAAAAAAGCTGCTACTTTGTATCCAGTGTGAAAGCCCCGAGGGCTTTCACACTGGAGCGTTGCGCTTGCAGGAGGGTAAAAAAACTCCTGCAAGCCGCATCTTTGAGGCGTGATAGGAGCGGTAAAAATACCGCTCCTATAGCGCCCCTGGCCATTGAGATCAATGGGGTAGCGCATCCAAAACGCCCACAAAACGATGCAAAGAAGCGTTATTGCAGGCATTTTTAACCCTTTTTCTGCCGCTAGCGGGGGTTAAAATCGCCCTGCTAGCACCCGCAAATCGCGGCAAAAACGACGGTATAGCGGCGCTAAAAATAGCGCCGCTATACCGCCAGCGCATCCAGCGCTTCAGTGTGAAAGTAGCCTTAACTACATGCTTTTTTGGGGAATAATTAGAAGAAAAAAAAAACTAAATGGTGAATGTTGCTAAATTATAAAGAAAAATATAGAATTTGTCGACAACAACTTATTGTGAAAAAAAAGAGGCACGCTCAAGACCATTAAAAAGAAATAAAAAAAATGATTGGGTTTTTACCTTTTATTTTGTATCAGTTTACATCTATACATTGATCAGATTATTTATCCAATTCTTTTACTTGCAACGTTGCTTGATCTAGGAATTTTTGCTGTTGGCTTTCCTTGGGAATAAATTGATATGTAAAGATTTCTCAACAGCAAGATATTGGGGGGGGGGGGGGGGGGGGAGGCACGCTTAAAACAATATTTTTTTTTTTTAATTTGTTACTCCATACAATAAAAAACATTTTAAAATACAGAAATGATCCTGTCCTTCCCAAGAGCTACACTTTCTGGCCATTAAATGGACCTCGGATCATCACACCTATAAAAAGCCTCCATTCCTCTGTAAAGGTTTCCCACAAGATTTGGGCGTGTGTGTGTGTGAATTGGGAGTTCAGCTGACGATGTCGGATGAGAAGTCCTGGCTCTCTGGTGTTTGGTTGAGTTGAGGTTAAAACTCTGTGTAGGTCCCTCAAATTTTTATTTGGAGGGGGATCCACATACTTTTGGCCGTATAGATCGGTGTTATGGTGAGCTTTACACAAATGTTTGGCCTTCATTTCTACGGGGTAATTGTTTATGGAATCAGAAAAGCCTAAACTATACTCATATATAATTTCCACATTGATGTCCATATATAAAACATTTTGTTCCCAGACAGCAAAGAACAGGAATGTGTTTAATTTATGAACCTACCCCCCCCCCCCCTGCTGGGACCGTGCCTGTACTTTACTTACGTTTTGCAATCATTTCTTCATAGGGTGAGGATTATTTAAAGCACAAGGTCAGGAGCAGACCGGAAAAGTCTGATCTGACAAACATGCATCTTCTACAAGGTGAGTTGCTCAGCCATAGAAGGTATTTTTCATAAGAGATTATTATTTCATAATTTTTCTTTTTTTTTTTTATATTTTGCATATTATTATACCTTTTACAATGTTGTGGCCATTTGTAGTCCACGTGGATTGCAGAGTAAGTTTAAAAGCGTAGATGGTTTTGGATACTTTAGTTTTGGATGGAGTAAGGAAGAGTTAAAACTCCTCTGGCATTTTTTCCTTTTGCTGTCTGTCCCCTAAAATGTACCTTCCTTTACCTACTTCGATCTGAACTTCCTGTTTCGGACAAATAACAGGAAATAAGTTGAAACTTCTCTAAAATGAGGGTTAGGACACAGCCTATCCAATCTTTAGAGACCAGTGACTATTCATGAGAACACAGCCTATCCATCACTAGAGACCAGTGACCTCACCGAGACCCTTCATATTCATGAGAACACAGCCTATCCAATCACTAGAGACCAGTGACATCACCGAGACCCTTCATATTCATGAGAACACAGCCTATCCATCACTAGAGACCAGTGACATCACCGAGACCCTTCATATTCATGAGAACACAGCCTATCCAATCACTAGAGACCAGTAACATCATCGAGACCCTTCATATTCATGAGAACACAGCCTATCCAATCACTAGAGACCAGTGACATCACCGAGACCCTTCATATTCATGAGAACACAGCCTATCCAATCACTAGAGACCAGTGACATCACGAGACCCTTCATATTCATGAGAACACAGCCTATCCAATCACTAGAGACCAGTGACATCACCGAGACCCTTCATATTCATGAGAACACAGCCTATCCAATCACTGGAGACCAGTGACATCACAGAGACCCTTCATATTCATGAGAACACAGCCTATCCATCACTAGAGACCAGTGACATCACCGAGACCCTTCATATTCATGAGAACACAGCCTATCCAATCACTAGAGACCAGTGACATCACCGAGATCCTTCATATTCATGAGAACACAGCCTATCCAATCACTGGAGACCAGTGACATCACCGAGACCCTTCATATTCATGAGAACACAGCCTATCCATCACTAGAGACCAGTGACATCACAGAGACCCTTCATCTTCATGAGAACACAGCCTATCCAATCACTGGAGACCAGTGACATCACCGAGACCCTTCATATTCATGAGAATACAGCCTATCCAATCACTAGAGACCAGTGACATCACCGAGACCCTTCATATTCACGAGAACACAGCCTATCCAATCACTAGAGACCAGTGACATCACAGAGACCCTTCATATTCATGAGAACACAGCCTATCCATCACTAGAGACCAGTGACATCACCGAGACCCTTCATATTCATGAGATCACAGCCTATCCATCCCTAGAGACCAGTGACATCACCGAGACCCTTCATATTCATGAGAACACAGCCTGTCCAATCACTAGAGACCAGTGACATCACCAAAACCCTTCATATTCATGAGAACACAGCCTATCCATCACTAGAGACCAGTGACATCACCGAGACCCTTCATATTCATGAGAACACAGCCTATCCATCACTAGAGACCAGTGACATCACTGAGACCCTTCATATTCATGAGAACACAGCCTATCCAATCACTAGAGACCAGTGACATCATTGAGACCCTTAATATTCATGAGAACACAGCCTATCCAATCACTAGAGACCAGTGACATCACAGAGACCCTTCATATTCATGAGAACACAGCCTATCCATCACTAGAGACCAGTGACATCACCGAGACCCTTCATATTCATGAGATCACAGCCTATCCATCACTAGAGACCAGTGACATCACCGAGACCCTTCATATTCATGAGAACACAGCCTATCCAATTACTAGAGACCAGTGACATCACCGAGACCCTTCATATTCATGAGAACACAGCCTATCCAATTACTAGAGACCAGTGACATCATCGAGACCCTTCATATTCATGAGAACACAGCCTATCCAATCACTAGAGACCAGTGCCATCACCGAGACCCTTCATATTCATGAGAACACAGCCTATCCAATTACTAGAGACCAGTGACATCATCGAGACCCTTCATATTCATGAGAACACAGCCTATCCAATCACTAGAGACCAGTGACATCACCGAGACCCTTCATATTCATGAGAACACAGCCTATCCAATCACTAGAGACCAGTGACATCACCGAGACCCTTCATATTCATGAGAACACAGCCTATCCAATCACTAGAGACCAGTGCCATCACCGAGACCCTTCATATTCATGAGAACACAGCCTATCCAATCACTAGAGACCAGTGACATCACGAGACCCTTCATATTCATGAGAACACAGCCTATCCAATCACTAGAGACCAGTGACATCACGAGACCCTAACTGTATGTGTGAATTATCTACTTTTCTAAGAGACCAGATTTTGCCTATCAGAGTGTAAAATGGAATTCGTACCACTGAATATATGAGAGAGTCTCAGTTTTGTCTTCTACTTAAAAAACAAAACAAAACAAAAAAACATTTCTTATGCTACAATGTAAATTTTTCAAAAACTCTATTACTGAGAATAACAAGCGTTTCCTGCATCTAGATTCATCTAGTGAGGGATCGGCACAAACTGCTCAGATTAAATTAAAAAGGGCTCGCCTTGCAGATGACCTGAATGAAAGGATTGCCCTCAGGCCGGGTCCTCTAGAACTGGTGGAAAAGAACATCATTCCTCTTGAATCTACTGTGAAAGAAGCCATGAAAGGTGGGACAAGTCTTATTTTTTTTCGTTGTGTCCATCACACCTATATGAGCTTGTTGGAGATCCTATTCCGAAACCATGGCCATCATTTATGGAGTTGACCCCCCTAATCCTTTGTGGCTTTTACATCCTTCACTTTTCTGGGAATTCACTTTCTCCAAGATTGTGAAATGTATTTGTGGAATTTTTACCAATTTTGGCAAAAGACCATTTATGAAGTCAGGTACTGATGTTGGACGAGAAGATCTGTATAGTGTATGTAGATGCCTTCCATTTTTTGTAAGCTCTCCTGATACAGACGCGTAGACATGGAGCAAGACATAATAACTAGGTCATCTTAAGAACTTTTTGTACTTCGATTTCATTTGTTTTTCTAAGCAGGGCCTTTACATTTGCCCACATTTTTGTGTATAAGGTTTGATATTCGAGTAAACCATGAGCAACAATTGACAGTAAAGTAGAGTCATTCCACTCAGACAATTTGGAACCTCAATCTGCCATGTACATCTCCTCAGGATTGTTTAAGGTTCTCAAGATTAACATTCCACAAACCTAAAGAAAAATGGATATGGGCTCAACCTTCTCAGGATATGAAGTCAGGTACTGATGTTGGATGAGAAGATCCAGATAGTATATTTAGATGCCTTCCGTTTTTTCGTAAGCTCACCTGATACAGAGCACATAGACATGGAGCAAGACGTAATAATTAGACTATCTTAAGAACTTGTTATACTTCAATTTAGTTTGTTTTTCTAAGTGAGTGAATGAATGAGTAACTTGTATAGCACTACAAATGCAAACTAAATCGCCTCAAGGTGCTTTTTCCATCCAGTGTCGTCCTGTGTCTTCAGAAGAGGTGGGTCTTAAGTTTTTTCCTGAAGGCCCGATGGTTTTCTTCCATGCGGATGTTTGTGGGTAGAGCGTTCCATAGCCATGGTCCTTGGACTGCGAATCTTCGTTCTCCTTTAGATTTGTAGTGGGACTTGGGGATGTGGAGGAGGTTTTAGTTGGTTGATCGGAGAATGCGATTGGGGGTGTAGTGTTTTATTTTCTCGCATAAGTATTGAGGAGCGTTTCCTTGTGTGCATTTGTGGGTGAGGCAGAGGGTCTTGAATGTAACCCGATCCTTCACGGCTAGCCAATGGAGGGTCCTCAGGGACGAGGTGATGGATTCCCAGGGTTTTTTCCCCATTACCAGTCTGGCTGCCGTGTTCTGGACGACTTGTAGGCGTGAAATCTGGTATTTAGGTAGTCCTATGTAGAGGGAGTTTGCGTAGTTGAGTCGGGAATTGATGATTGTTCCAACTGCTACTGCTGTGTCCTCTTCCGGGATGAAGGGGATGAGTCTACGCAGCAGGCGGAGGAGATGGTGAGATCCGCTGACTACTGATCCTATTTGTGCATCCATAGTCATGCCTGAGTCAAAGAGGACTCCGAGGCTTTTGACTTTGGTGCTCGGGGTGATGGTCTGTCCAAGGATGGTGGGTGGTGTGCCTGTTGTGCTAGAGTTTTTCAAGCAGGGCCTTTAAATTTGCCCACATTTTCGTGTATAGGGCTTCATATTTGAGTGAACCATGAACAACAATTGACAGTAAAGTAGAATCGTCCCAGTAAGAATTTTTGGAACCTCAATCTGCCATGTACATCTCCTCAGCATTGGTTTAAGGCTCTCAAGATTAACATTCCACAAACCTAAAGAAAAATGGATATGGGCTCAACCCTCTCAAGATTAACTCCATAAAAGAATCTCGAATGATCTTACAATTCCATCATACCAGAAGGTGCTGAAGAGCACCTCAAATCATAGAAGGACTTTGGTCGGTACGCATTTTGGATTGTTACTTTTAAACTCTAAATTGATGTTTAATATTTCTGCCCCTTATAATGCTGCAGATATGTTGCCTAAATACCATTGTGACGTGAAGAATGGCGAGCCACTTCCATCACTTTCTTTGACTTAGTAGCTGCTCAAAGAATTTTTGACCTAGATAGCTTACATGGAAGACTTAGATGTTGTAGCCAACATTGTAGCTGATATAATTCAACCGCCTAAAGTGAAAAATGTTTGGAATAACATCACACTATTCCTTATTCCCTCGGGGTTGAGTTTTTAAGTCAGATAAAAAAAATATATATTTCTTCGAACATAATTTAAAAGTAATTTGGGGCTCAGCGTTGGACGATGCCAACATGACTAGAGATGTTGAGCACTCGATGGCTCAATGGACTTGGCACTTGTTTGTAGATTTGTTCACGTTGATAAGTCCAACAATCAACATTTTTGGGCCATTCGCTGCATTTCTCACAAAATAATGATTTAAATCTGTCCCTTTGGTATTACATCTTTACTGGTCCAAAACTATAAAACAGGATAATTTGGCTTTAACCTGTTTGCATATAAAATGTTTAGACGCTGCAAAGTGCAGTCTAGTTATTTACGTAATCTGACTTGAGTGCACAGATTGGAGCCAAAAACCTAATAACTTCCAAACGGCGGGCAGCAAGGTCTCGGCTCTGAGCTGGCACATGTCTGAGGGCTGATATCACAGACCTATTTACCAGCTGCCTGTCAACACTCAAAGCTCTCCATCCATGAGGACAAAATGGAGTCTGGTCCAGGAAGAGAAGGATTATCCAGAGCTTGAGTCACATTACTGCCTGGCATGGTGGTCTGTGAGGGGCTTTTAAGTGTTTTAACCAAGTAAGCTAAGCCCAGTTTCAGCTAAAGAAAATGATGTGCACCTCAAAGTTCCATACAACTTCACAGATTCCCCCCCGAAAAGACGCATTACATGGGGCCATACTGTTAGGAGGCCGAAAAACCCTTTTCTGTCTTCTGAAACGGAGTTTGAGATGGAAAGAAAATTGTGTCTCTTTTACTAGAGATGTGCCCGGTGGAAAAATGTGTTTTTGTTTCGGATTGGTTCTTTAAGTTAATAATTTTGTTTTGGAATATTTATTATGTTAGAATGATTCGTTTAGTGAATTAATTTCATATATTCTGGTTTTTTTTTGTATATTCGTTACGTTAAAATCAATTAGAAATTTGAATTTTGGAAGATGTTTATATTCATTCTATTCTATTCTATTCTATTCTGTTCTATTCTATTTTTTTAAATTACATTCTATTTTATTCTATTTTTTTAATTACATTCTTCTTTATTCTATTTTTTTAATTACATTCTTCTTTATTCTATTTTTTTTAATTACATTCTACTTTATTCTATTTTTTTTAATTACATTCTACTTGATTCTATTCAGAAGTAGGAATCATCATCTTATTTCACCTTTTATACCTCACTGTATTTATTGCAATATGTTTCCATTTCACATTTCAAATTCATTTTTGAATTCAAATTTAGTTTTTTAAACTCAGATAATTCATTTTGTTATCATATATTTCGGATTCGTTGAAATTCGTTGCTATTCGTTGCCTGCACAGAGTCCTGACCTCAACCCGATAGAACACCCTTGGGATGAATTAGAGCGGAGACTGCGAGCCAGGCCTTCTCGTCCAACATCAGTGCCTGACCTCACAAATGCTCTTCTGGAAGAATGGTCAAATATTCCCATAGACACCCTCCTAAACCTTGTGGATGGCCTTCCCAGAGGAGGTGAAGGTGTTATAGCTGCAAAGGGCGGGGCCAACTCAATATTGAACCCTACGGACTAAGATTGGGATGTCATTAAAGTTCATGTGTGTGTAAAGGCAGGTGTCCCAATACTTTTGACAATATAGTGTATATTTTAATAATTCAATGATTAATCAAAAAAAAAGTCTGGCAACCAATAGCCTGGTCATGGAGGACATGTCTACCATATTCTGCTTATTTATGAATAACAGAAGCAAAAAACATATTTTGCTCATCCTTTGCAATTGTTGGAGACAACCCCTCAGGGAGTAATAGCTTAGGAACGATTAGTTTTAAGAGCCTTATCTGGATCATTTGCACTTGCTTCTGGATCAACAACAATCTGTCTAGTATTAGCAGCTATCATTCCTTTTCTCATCATGTCTCAGAACCGTCTGATTGGTGCCAGATGCTTTTATTGGCAGTTGCCCTTGTTCTGTATCCAATCACCCCATTCCATATGGATGGATTCCAGTTCTTAAGAGCTGCTACCACCATGAAAGGATCCTTTCATCCTCATAAGCAGAATTCTATTGTGACCTCTCGATCTCTTCTATAGACAGGTGAGATATCCGTGTTTGTAAGGACGTCACTTCTTTGCATGTGACAAATTAAGTGTATTCTATATGGCCAAAGGTTTGTGAACATCTCACCATCACTCCTACTATACGGCCAAAAGTATGGAGACGCCCCTAAAAAATGTTGAGTTCATGTAATTCTTGTCTGCATAGGCGTGAGCACAGGGTGTGCCGGGGTGCCTGGGCACACCCTAATCACCCTGTGCCACCCAGATCCCCCCTCTGAACGCCCCTACCCCAGTGACAGCTGAGGCTACAGATAAAAAGACTGGGGAATCTCTGTCCTCAGCTCCTTCTCAGTCCCTTTCTCTGCTATTTCACCAAAGCCCATCAATGGGGCTCCTAACACGTTGTAGAAAAAAAAAATGTAAAAATTAATAACAAAATAAAATAATAAAAACAAAAAAAACTACAGACACCAATCCCAACCCGACACTGACACCATCCATTGCTCTACTAACACCATCCGTGCATGTGTGTTTGAGCTTTGGGGCGCACACCCCTATGCTTGTCTGTATACACTCAAAGCTCTTCATCCAAATAAAGTCCTACAAGATATTGGCTTCATTTTTACCAACTACCTTGACCTGTTCTTTACAAAAATACTTCTCCCATAATTGAACTTTATTTCTCATTGTTGAAGGCAATGCGGCGAGTTTCTCCAAGCCGGTGGATGCCTTTGCCTTTGAAGAAGACAGCAGTGATGAAGGCTTGTCCCCCGACCAAGAGAGAAGTGATGAAATGCCGGGAAACCCGTCTTCATCTCCACAAGAGACCAAAATCCAAGACGCCTCCAGCTCCCCGGACTCAGTCCCAACACAGGTAACACTTCTATCAGAAGACAACAAGGCCCATGTACTTAGGCTGCCTCTTCAAAGAGCCTATTAACTTTGCATTGCAGTTTTTTAATCTTCTATGTCCTCTACTTTACCCTAACTATCATTACCACAGGGATACGTTTATGTCAATTTACGGAACCAATAAATGCCCAACTTGAGGTTTTTTTTCGGTTCTTAAAGGGGTTGTAAAGGTTTGTTTTTTATTTTCTAAATAGGTTCCTTTAAGCTCGTGCATTGTTGGTTCACTTACCTTTTCCTTCCATTTCCCTTCTAAATGTTTTTTCTCTTCGTCTGAATTTCTTACTTCCTATAACCTTGCCCCCATCATCTGAGCCGTTCAGGCTGGGGGTTAATCAGCGTGCTCGCCCCCTCCCTTGGGACTACATCCCTGCGGGGAGACGCTCTCCCCCTCCCTTGGGACTACATGAACACAGCGTCTCCCCGCTGGGATGTAGTCCCAAGGGAGGGGGCGAGCAGGCTGACTACTCCCCAGCCAGAACGGTAAGTAAGTAAGCACTCCTAAGTGTGAAACGCGTTAGCTGTCCCTGTTACCCTGTTGCTGTGACATGTAGTGCCTGTTTTATTTAATTTTATTTTTCCAATAAAAGCCACGTTGGATTGGAGTGCGGCTATCCAGACTTCTTCATTTTTTCCTCATTCCCCAGCCAGAACGGCTCGGGTGATGGGGGCAAGCTTATAGGAAGTGAGAAATTCAGACGAAGAAAAAAGAACATTTAGAAGGGAAATGGAAGGAAAAGGTAAGTGAACCAACAATGCACGAGCTTAAAGGAACCTATTTAGAAAATAAAAAACTAACCTTTACAGCCCCTTTAATGCTTTAGACCCGGTTCACACAGGGGCGACTCGTCAGGCGACTCAGCCGCCTAACAAGTCGCGTCCCGCTCTGTTCAATGGAACCGTTCTAATAGGAGCGACTCAGGTCGCTCCGACTTAGAAAAAGGTTCCTGTACTACTTTGGGGGCGACTCGGGGCGACTTGCATTGACTTCAATACAGAAGTCATTTTGCAAATCGCCTATCAAATCGTCTTGAGATCGCCTTGCCGAGTCGCCCCCAAAGTCGTGCCGCCCCTGTGTGAACCGGCTCTTAGGTCAGGCATCTGCAAACTATGGCCCTCCAGCTGTTGCAGAACTACACGCCTCATGAGGCTTTGTAAAGCTCTGACATTCACAGAGACTGGGGCATGATGGGAATTGTAGTTCCTGAACAACTGGAGGGCCGTAGGTTTCCTCAAAGTCCAAAGAACACAAATTTGCGTCTTCCCATTGTTGTGTTTTTGTTGTGGTATTTGTTTAATTCCTTAGGAAGTCTGAGTATTGCAATGGAGGTCTTCTATCCAGATATAAGCATGTATCAATGAGCTGCTTTCTAGGGGTATTGGACTTAATCAATGCATTGGAATTCAGTTCTTCAGTGTAAGCTGTACGGGGGACATAATCGGGTTTAGATGATTGACTTGCTTTCTCTCTCCCGGGACCAGCTTGGCCATAACTGTTCCCAATGACCACTCTGTCTCCATCTTGTATAATCCCACTTGGCTCTTTTTCGATCTCTTCTTTTGGTTTCACCTCCTACGCTTTCTCAGTTGTCAAAATTGGGTGGGGCAAACCTAAAGAAAAAAGGCAAGCAACCCTATCAACAAGCATTTCAATGGCAGTAGAGCCCAAAACCCCATGGAACTTTTTTTTTCTGTACATGGAAAAGTAAAGTATAATGTACCCAAAAATATACATGACTGCCAAATCTAGAAAATCCTTTATTCTCGACTTTAAAAACATTATGAAGTCCCAGTGACCATGTGCGAAGACCAATGAAAGGTGTCTTATTGCTCTCCTACATGTTGGAATAGTTGGTTGCTCTTTCTCATTGCCTATTGGGTGGATCATAAAGTGATAGTGAAACAAGTACAACTCAAAAAAATGGAGTCCTTTCATTACAAACCAGAAACCAGGATACCGTGTTGCATATCAACGTCCTTCTAAATCAGAAAATGTTGATTTGCAGTGATGAATTCCTCATACCACTTACATGAAGTACAGATGGAACATCAGGAGCCGGCTTGGAGGCCCTTTCCATAATCACTTCTCCCCTCCTAAGATCCACTATTAATCTTTTCTGATGTAACCAAACTGACATAAACCGTTAGATCGGCGTTGTGTTTGATGGTATGATGGATGGCTGAAGGCTTCATCTTTAGCTTTGCTTAGTTTAATCATTTGTAAAGTCAATGAGTCTTATTAAAGAGTTCACCAAGAAATCTATACAGAATGTCAGGGAAGTGCTGAGATTACGCAGCGCTACTAAAGGTTCCATCTTCTCCTTGTTCTTCAGACGATCGCGCTGTTCTGTGTAGGGTATCCGAGGGATTGTTATCCCAGAAATGACAGATCTTTGGCCCGGGTCTCCAAATCTTCATTCCTGTGTCTTTGTTACACAGTGTACTTGGCATGGCGGCCCTCGATTTTCCAGGCAATGAGGGCAAATGGCCAAGGTATTGTCTGCACGGTGTGTCTAATAGTGAAGGGGGCTTATGAAATACGATTGGTCTCAAAGGCTTGCAGGTTGCACCACACTCACAAGCGAGCATTCGTGACTTTCAGGCAACAACTGTTTTATGACCTACTTCATGTTTTCGGTTTTAGCTGCAAAACAAAATGAGATACTGGAAAGAATATGCGACAGCAAATACTCATCGGCCCACCCACCTCCACTCAGCCTCTGCTCCACATTGGCCCACCCCCGCTCAGTCCCTCCACCACATCGGCCCACCTCCACTCAGCCTCTGCTTCACATTGGCCCAGCCACCTTCGCTCAGTCCCTCCGCCAAATCGGCCCACCACCGCTCAGCCTCTGCTTCACATTGGCCCACCCACCGCCGCTCAGTCCCTCCACCACATCGGCCCACCACCGCCGCTCAGTCCCTCCACCACCTCGGCCCACCACCGCGGCTCAGTCCCTTCCCCACATCTGCCAACACACCTCCGCTCAGTCCCTCCACTACATCGGCCCACTGCCGATCAGCCTCTGCTTTACATTGGCTCAACCACCTCCGTTCAGTCCCTCCGCCACATCGGCCCACCGCCGCTCATCCTCTGCTTCACATTGGCCCACCCACCGCCGCTCAGTCCCTCCACCACATCGGCCCACCACCGCCGCTCAGTCCCTCCACCACCTCGGCCCACCACCGCGGCTCAGTCCCTTCCCCACATCTGCCAACACACCTCCGCTCAGTCCCTCCACTACATCGGCCCACTGCCGATCAGCCTCTGCTTTACATTGGCTCAACCACCTCCGCTTAGTCCCTCCGCCACATCAGCCCACCGCCGCTCAGCCTCTGCTCCACATTGGCCCAGCCACCTCCGCTCAGTCCCTCCACCACATCAGCCCACCTCCACTCAGTCCCTTTACCACATCGGCCCACCGCCGCTCAGCCTCTGCTTCACATTGACCCAGCCACCTCCACTTAGTCCCTCCTCCACATCGGCCCACCGCCGCTCAGCCTCTGCTTAACATTGGCCCACACACCTCCGCTCAGTCCCTCCGCCACATCGGCCCACCGCCGCTCAGCCTCTGCTTCACATTGGCCCAGCCACCTCCGCTCAGTCCCTCCGGCACATCGGCCCACCGCCGCTCAGCCTCTGCTTCACATTGACCCAGCCACCTCCGCTCAGTCCCTCCACCACATCAGCCCACCTCCGCTCAGACCCTCCGCCACATGAGCCCACCGCCGCTCAGCCTCTGCTCCACATTGGCCCAGCCACCTCCGCTCAGTCCCTCCGCCACATCAGCCCACCGCCGCTCAGCCTCTGCTTCACATTGACCCAGCCACCTCCGCTCAGTCCCTCCTCCACATCGGCCCACCACCACTCAGCCTCTGCCCCACATTGGCCCACACACCTCTGCTCAGTCCCTCCGCCACATCGGCCCACCACTACTCAGCCTCTGCACCACAACAGCCCACCCACCGCTGCTCAGCCTCTGCTCCACATAAGCCCACCCACCGCCGCTCAGTCCCTCCGCCACATCGGCCCACCGCCGCTCAGCTTCTGCTCCACATTGGCGCACCCACCTCCGCTCAGTCCCTCCACCACATCGACCCACCGCCGCTCAGCCTCTCCACCACATCGGCCCACCCACCGCCACTCAGTCCCTCCGCCACTTCAGCCCACCCACCACTGCTTAGTCCCTACGCCACATTGGCCAACCCACCGCCTCTCAGTCCCTCCACCACATCAGCCCACCCACCGCTGCTCAGTCCCTCTGCCACATCGGCCCACCCACCGCTGCTCAGTCCCGCCACCACATCAGCCCACCCACCACCGCTCAGTCCCTCCACCACATCGGCCCACCCACCACCGCTCAGTCCCTCCACCACATCAGCCCACCCACTGCCGCTCAGCCCCTCCACCGCATCGGCCCAACCACCGCCACTCAGTCCCTCTGCCACATCGGCCAACCCTCTGCCGCTCAGTCCCTCCGCCACATCAGACCACCCCACCACCGCTTAGTCCCTTCACCACATCGGGCAACCCACCACCGCTCAGTCCCTCTGCCACATCAGACCACCCCACCGCCTCTCAGTCCCTCCACAACATCGACCCACCCACCGCTGCTCAGTCCCTCCGCCACATCAGACCACCCCACCGCCTCTCAGTCCCTCCACAACATCGACCCACCCACCGCCGCTCAGTCCCTCCGCCACATCGGCCAACCCACCGCCGCTCAGTCCCTCCGCAACATCAGACCACCCCACCGCCGCTTAGTCCCTCCGCCACATCAGACCACCCCACCGCCACTTAGTCCCTCCGCCACATTGGCCCACCCACCGTCGCTCAGTCCCTCCGCCACATCAGACCACCCCACCGCCGCTCAGTGCCTCCACCACATCGGCCCACCGCCAATCAGTCCCTCCGCTACACTCACTACTTTACATTGTAGCAAAGTGTCATTTCTTCAGTGTTGTCACATGAAAAGATTTACACCAATGTGACTGAGGGGTGTACTTACTTTTGTCATATACTGTAAGATATATTATACAGGAGTGACATCACGGCTCTCCAGATATAAGTTAAATTATTCATTAGTGACCTCATCATCCACGTGTCTGTACTATTCATTTTTTGGAGTTACAGTTTCCTCGGCTGTCTCTCTCAGGAGCTAAAACTGGACAGAATTTGTAGAAATCCTGATTTAGTGTCCCAGGAGATTTAATGCTCCTCGCCTGCCAAATGCGTGCGCAGCTTGTTCCCCGCGTACAGCCGCTGTCATCCTCCAGACGCTGAGCAGATTAAGGAATTGACGCCTCTGTCTTTCTGGTTTCCGAATCATAATTTAGGATCTTCCCTAGATTAGTCTGCGATGAAAACAGCCAATAGCAGGAGAGACCTCAGTCTGAAGAATTCACCCCTAACTCTTCATAACGCAGAATCTAGGAAAATTACATTTCAGCAGGTGCCTCCAACTCCTCTCCTTCCTCTATAACTCTGCTGGAGGACTCTGCTCCTCCCTCTATAACTCTCCTCTCCTGAAATACTCTGCTGGAGGACTCTGCTCCTCCCTCTATAACTCTCCTCTCCTGAAATACTCTGCTGGAGGACTCTGCTCCTCCCTCTATAACTCTCCTCTCCTGAAATACTCTGCTGGAGGACTCTGCTCCTTCCTCTATAACTCTCCTCTCCTGAAATACTCTGCTGGAGGACTCTGCTCCTTCCTCTATAACTCTCCTCTCCTGATATACTCTGCTCTGCTGGAGGTCTCTGCTCCTTCCTCTATAACTCTCCTCTCCTGAAATACTCTGCTCTGCTGGAGGACTCTGCTCCTTCCTCCATAACTCTCCTCTCCTGAAATACTCTGCTCCTTCCTCTATAACTCTCCTCTCCTGAAATACTCTGCTGGAGGACTCTGCTCCTTCCTCTATAACTCTCCTCTCCTGAAATACTCTGCACTGCTGGAGGACTCTGCTCCTTCCTCTATAACTCTCCTCTCCTGAAATACTCTGCTGGAGGACTCTGCTCCTTCCTCTATAACTCTCCTCTCCTGAAATACTCTGCTCTGCTGGAGGACTCTGCTCCTTCCTCCATAACTCTCCTCTCCTGAAATACTCTGCTCCTTCCTCTATAACTCTCCTCTCCTGAAATACTCTGCTGGAGGACTCTGCCCCTTCCTCTATAACTCTCCTCTCCTGAAAAACTCTGCTGGAGGACTCTGCTCCTTCCTCTATAACTCTCCTCTCCTGAAATACTCTGCTGGAGGACTCTGCTCCTTCCTCTATAACTCTCCTCTCCTGAAATACTCTGCACTGCTGGAGGACTCTGCTCCTTCTCTATAACTCTCCTCTCCTGAAATACTCTGCTGGAGGACTCTGCTCCTTCTCTATAACTCTCCTCTCCTGAAATACTCTGCTCTGCTGGAGGACTCTGCTCCTTCCTCTATAACTCTCCTCTCCTGAAATACTCTGCTCTGCTGGAGGACTCTGCTCCTTCCTCTATAACTCTCCTCTCCTGAAATACTCTGCTGGAGGACTCTGCTCCTTCATCTATAACTCTCCTCTCCTGAAATACTCTGCTCTGCTGGAGGACTCTGCTCCTTCCTCTTTAACTCTCCTCTCCTGAAATACTCTGCACTGATGGAGGACTCTGTTCCTTCCTCTATAACTCTCCTTTCCTGAAATACTCTGCTCTGCTGGAGGACTCTGCTCCTTCCTCTATAACTCTCCTCTCCTGAAATACTCTGCTCTGCTGGAGGACTCTGCTCCTTCCTCTATAACTCTCCTCTCCTGAAATACTCTGCTCTGCTGGAGGACTCTGCTCCTTCCTCTATAACTCTCCTCTCCTGAAATACTCTGCTGGAGGACTCTGCTCCTTCCTCTATAACTCTCCTCTCCTGAGATACTCTGCTCTGCTGAAGGACTCTGCTCCTTCCTCTATAACTCTCCTCTCCTGAAATACTCTGCACTGCTGGAGGACTCTGCTCCTTCTCTATAACTCTCCTCTCCTGAAATACTCTGCTGGAGGACTCTGCTCCTTCTCTATAACTCTCCTCTCCTGAAATACTCTGCTCTGCTGGAGGACTCTGCTCCTTCCTCCATAACTCTCCTCTCCTGAAATACTCTGCTCCTTCCTCTATAACTCTCCTCTCCTGAAATACTCTGCTGGAGGACTCTGCCCCTTCCTCTATAACTCTCCTCTCCTGAAAAACTCTGCTGGAGGACTCTGCTCCTTCCTCTATAACTCTCCTCTCCTGAAATACTCTGCTGGAGGACTCTGCTCCTTCCTCTATAACTCTCCTCTCCTGAAATACTCTGCACTGCTGGAGGACTCTGCTCCTTCTCTATAACTCTCCTCTCCTGAAATACTCTGCTGGAGGACTCTGCTCCTTCTCTATAACTCTCCTCTCCTGAAATACTCTGCTCTGCTGGAGGACTCTGCTCCTTCCTCTATAACTCTCCTCTCCTGAAATACTCTGCTCTGCTGGAGGACTCTGCTCCTTCCTCTATAACTCTCCTCTCCTGAAATACTCTGCTGGAGGACTCTGCTCCTTCATCTATAACTCTCCTCTCCTGAAATACTCTGCTCTGCTGGAGGACTCTGCTCCTTCCTCTTTAACTCTCCTCTCCTGAAATACTCTGCACTGATGGAGGACTCTGTTCCTTCCTCTATAACTCTCCTTTCCTGAAATACTCTGCTCTGCTGGAGGACTCTGCTCCTTCCTCTATAACTCTCCTCTCCTGAAATACTCTGCTCTGCTGGAGGACTCTGCTCCTTCCTCTATAACTCTCCTCTCCTGAAATACTCTGCTCTGCTGGAGGACTCTGCTCCTTCCTCTATAACTCTCCTCTCCTGAAATACTCTGCTGGAGGACTCTGCTCCTTCCTCTATAACTCTCCTCTCCTGAGATACTCTGCTCTGCTGAAGGACTCTGCTCCTTCCTCTATAACTCTCCTCTCCTGAAATACTCTGCACTGCTGGAGGACTCTGCTCCTTCTCTATAACTCTCCTCTCCTGAAATACTCTGCTGGAGGACTCTGCTCCTTCTCTATAACTCTCCTCTCCTGAAATACTCTGCTCTGCTGGAGGACTCTGCTCCTTCCTCTATAACTCTCCTCTCCTGAAATACTCTGCTCTGCTGGAGGACTCTGCTCCTTCCTCTATAACTCTCCTCTCCTGAAATACTCTGCTGGAGGACTCTGCTCCTTCATCTATAACTCTCCTCTCCTGAAATACTCTGCTCTGCTGGAGGACTCTGCTCCTTCCTCTTTAACTCTCCTCTCCTGAAATACTCTGCACTGATGGAGGACTCTGTTCCTTCCTCTATAACTCTCCTTTCCTGAAATACTCTGCTCTGCTGGAGGACTCTGCTCCTTCCTCTATAACTCTCCTCTCCTGAAATACTCTGCTCTGCTGGAGGACTCTGCTCCTTCCTCTATAACTCTCCTCTCCTGAAATACTCTGCTCTGCTGGAGGACTCTGCTCCTTCCTCTATAACTCTCCTCTCCTGAAATACTCTGCTGGAGGACTCTGCTCCTTCCTCTATAACTCTCCTCTCCTGAGATACTCTGCTCTGCTGAAGGACTCTGCTCCTTCCTCTATAACTCTCCTCTCCTGAAATACTCTGCTCTGCTGGAGGACTCTGCTCCCTCCTCTATAACTCTCCTCTCCTGAGATACTCTGCTGGAGGACTCTGCTCCTTCCTCTATAACTCTCCTCTCCTGATATACTCTGCTCTGCTGGAGGACTCTACTCCTTCCTCTATAACTCTCCTCTCCTGAAATACTCTGCTGGAGGACTCTGTTCCTTCCTCTATAACTCTCCTCTCCTGAAATACTCTGCTGGAGGACTCTGCTCCTTCCTCTATAACTCTCCTCTCCTGAAATACTCTGCTCTGCTGGAGGACTCTGCTCCTTCCTCTATAACTCTCCTCTCCTGAAATACTCTGCTGGAGGACTCTGCTCCTTCCTCTATAACTCTCCTCTCCTGAAAAACTCTGCTGGAGGACTCTGTTCCTTTCTCTATAACTCTCCTCTCCTGAAATACTCTGCTGGAGGACTCTGCTCCTTCCTCTATAACTCTCCTCTCCTGAGATACTCTGCTGGAGGACTCTGCTCCTTCCTCTATAACTCTCCTCTCCTGAAATACTCTGCTGGAGGACTCTGCTCCTTCCCCTGTATGACTCTCCTCTCCTGAAATACTCTGCTCTGCTGGAGGACTCTGCTCCTTCCTCTATAACTCTCCTCTCCTGAAATACTCTGCTGGAGGACTCTGCTCCTTCCTCTATAACTCTCCTCTCCTGAAATACTCTGCACTGCTGGAGGACTCTGCTCCTTCCTCTATAACTCTTCTTTCCTGAAATACTCTGCTCTGCTGGAGGACTCTGCTCCTTCCTCTATAACTCTCCTCTCCTGAAATACTCTGCTGGAGGACTCTGCTCCTTCCTCTATAACTCTGCTGGAGGACTCTGCTCCTTCCTCTATAACTCTGCTGGAGGACTCTGCTCCTTCCTCTATAACTCTCCTCTCCTGAAATACTCTGCACTGCTGGAGGACTCTGCTCCTTCCCCTATAACTCTCCTCTCCTGAAATACTCTGCTGGAGGACTCTGCTCCTTCCTCTATAACTCTCCTCTCCTGAGATACTCTGCTCTGCTGAAGGACTCTGCTCCTTCCTCTATAACTCTCCTCTCCTGAAATACTCTGCTCTGCTGGAGGACTCTGCTCCCTCCTCTATAACTCTCCTCTCCTGAGATACTCTGCTGGAGGACTCTGCTCCTTCCTCTATAACTCTCCTCTCCTGATATACTCTGCTCTGCTGGAGGACTCTGCTCCTTCCTCTATAACTCTCCTCTCCTGAAATACTCTGCTGGAGGACTCTGTTCCTTCCTCTATAACTCTCCTCTCCTGAAATACTCTGCTGGAGGACTCTGCTCCTTCCTCTATAACTCTCCTCTCCTGAAATACTCTGCTCTGCTGGAGGACTCTGCTCCTTCCTCTATAACTCTCCTCTCCTGAAATACTCTGCTGGAGGACTCTGTTCCTTCCTCTATAACTCTCCTCTCCTGAAATACTCTGCTGGAGGACTCTGCTCCTTCCTCTATAACTCTCCTCTCCTGAAATACTCTGCTCTGCTGGAGGACTCTGCTCCTTCCTCTATAACTCTCCTCTCCTGAAATACTCTGCTGGAGGACTCTGTTCCTTCCTCTATAACTCTCCTCTCCTGAAATACTCTGCTGGAGGACTCTGCTCCTTCCTCTATAACTCTGCTGGAGGACTCTGCTCCTTCCTCTATAACTCTGCTGGAGGACTCTGCTCCTTCCTCTATAACTCTCCTCTCCTGAAATACTCTGCACTGCTGGAGGACTCTGCTCCTTCCCCTATAACTCTCCTCTCCTGAAATACTCTGCTCTGCTGGAGGACTCTGCTCCTTCCTCTATAACTCTCCTCTCCTGAAATACTCTGCTCTGCTGGAGGACTCTGCTCCTTCCTCTATAACTCTCCTCTCCTGAAATACTCTGCTGGAGGACTCTGCTCCTTCCTCTATAACTCTGCTGGAGGACTCTGCTCCTTCCTCTATAACTCTCCTCTCCTGAGATACTCTGCTCTGCTGGAGGACTCTGCTCCTTCCTCTATAACTCTCCTCTCCTGAAATACTCTGCTCTGCTGGAGGACTCTGCTCCTTCCTCTATAACTCTCCTCTCCTGAAATACTCTGCTCTGCTGGAGGACTCTGCTCCTTCCTCTATAACTCTCCTCTCCTGAAATACTCTGCTGGAGGACTCTGCTCCTTCCTCTATAACTCTCCTCTCCTGAGATACTCTGCTCTGCTGAAGGACTCTGCTCCTTCCTCTATAACTCTCCTCTCCTGAAATACTCTGCTCTGCTGGAGGACTCTGCTCCCTCCTCTATAACTCTCCTCTCCTGAGATACTCTGCTGGAGGACTCTGCTCCTTCCTCTATAACTCTCCTCTCCTGATATACTCTGCTCTGCTGGAGGACTCTACTCCTTCCTCTATAACTCTCCTCTCCTGAAATACTCTGCTGGAGGACTCTGCTCCTTCCTCTATAACTCTCCTCTCCTGAAATACTCTGCTCTGCTGGAGGACTCTGCTCCTTCCTCTATAACTCTCCTCTCCTGAAATACTCTGCTGGAGGACTCTGCTCCTTCCTCTATAACTCTCCTCTCCTGAAAAACTCTGCTGGAGGACTCTGTTCCTTTCTCTATAACTCTCCTCTCCTGAAATACTCTGCTGGAGGACTCTGCTCCTTCCTCTATAACTCTCCTCTCCTGAGATACTCTGCTGGAGGACTCTGCTCCTTCCTCTATAACTCTCCTCTCCTGAAATACTCTGCTGGAGGACTCTGCTCCTTCCCCTGTATGACTCTCCTCTCCTGAAATACTCTGCTCTGCTGGAGGACTCTGCTCCTTCCTCTATAACTCTCCTCTCCTGAAATACTCTGCTGGAGGACTCTGCTCCTTCCTCTATAACTCTCCTCTCCTGAAATACTCTGCACTGCTGGAGGACTCTGCTCCTTCCTCTATAACTCTTCTTTCCTGAAATACTCTGCTCTGCTGGAGGACTCTGCTCCTTCCTCTATAACTCTCCTCTCCTGAAATACTCTGCTGGAGGACTCTGCTCCTTCCTCTATAACTCTGCTGGAGGACTCTGCTCCTTCCTCTATAACTCTGCTGGAGGACTCTGCTCCTTCCTCTATAACTCTCCTCTCCTGAAATACTCTGCACTGCTGGAGGACTCTGCTCCTTCCCCTATAACTCTCCTCTCCTGAAATACTCTGCTGGAGGACTCTGCTCCTTCCTCTATAACTCTCCTCTCCTGAGATACTCTGCTCTGCTGAAGGACTCTGCTCCTTCCTCTATAACTCTCCTCTCCTGAAATACTCTGCTCTGCTGGAGGACTCTGCTCCTTCCTCTATAACTCTCCTCTCCTGAAATACTCTGCTGGAGGACTCTGTTCCTTCCTCTATAACTCTCCTCTCCTGAAATACTCTGCTGGAGGACTCTGCTCCTTCCTCTATAACTCTCCTCTCCTGAAATACTCTGCTCTGCTGGAGGACTCTGCTCCTTCCTCTATAACTCTCCTCTCCTGAAATACTCTGCTGGAGGACTCTGTTCCTTCCTCTATAACTCTCCTCTCCTGAAATACTCTGCTGGAGGACTCTGCTCCTTCCTCTATAACTCTGCTGGAGGACTCTGCTCCTTCCTCTATAACTCTGCTGGAGGACTCTGCTCCTTCCTCTATAACTCTCCTCTCCTGAAATACTCTGCACTGCTGGAGGACTCTGCTCCTTCCCCTATAACTCTCCTCTCCTGAAATACTCTGCTCTGCTGGAGGACTCTGCTCCTTCCTCTATAACTCTCCTCTCCTGAAATACTCTGCTCTGCTGGAGGACTCTGCTCCTTCCTCTATAACTCTCCTCTCCTGAAATACTCTGCTGGAGGACTCTGCTCCTTCCTCTATAACTCTGCTGGAGGACTCTGCTCCTTCCTCTATAACTCTCCTCTCCTGAGATACTCTGCTCTGCTGAAGGACTCTGCTCCTTCCTCTATAACTCTCCTCTCCTGAAATACTCTGCTCTGCTGGAGGACTCTGCTCCCTCCTCTATAACTCTCCTCTCCTGAGATACTCTGCTGGAGGACTCTGCTCCTTCCTCTATAACTCTCCTCTCCTGATATACTCTGCTCTGCTGGAGGACTCTGCTCCTTCCTCTATAACTCTCCTCTCCTGAAATACTCTGCTGGAGGACTCTGCTCCTTCCTCTATAACTCTCCTCTCCTGAAATACTCTGCTGGAGGACTCTGCTCCTTCCTCTATAACTCTCCTCTCCTGAGATACTCTGCTGGAGGACTCTGCTCCTTCCTCTATAACTCTCCTCTCCTGAAATACTCTGCTGGAGGACTCTGCTCCTTCCCCTATATGACTCTCCTCTCCTGAAATACTCTGCTCTGCTGGAGGACTCTGCTCCTTCCTCTATAACTCTCCTCTCCTGAAATACTCTGCTGGAGGACTCTGCTCCTTCCTCTATAACTCTCCTCTCCTGAAATACTCTGCACTGCTGGAGGACTCTGCTCCTTCCTCTATAACTCTACTTTCCTGAAATACTCTGCTCTGCTGGAGGACTCTGCTCCTTCCTCTATAACTCTCCTCTCCTGAAATACTCTGCTGGAGGACTCTGCTCCTGCCTCTATAACTCTGCTGGAGGACTCTGCTCCTTCCTCTATAACTCTGCTGGAGGACTCTGCTCCTTCCTCTATAACTCTCCTCTCCTGAAATACTCTGCACTGCTGGAGGACTCTGCTCCTTCCCCTATAACTCTCCTCTCCTGAAATACTCTGCTCTGCTGGAGGACTCTGCTCCTTCCTCTATAACTGTCCTCTCCTGATATACTCTGCACTGCTGGAGGACTCTGCTCCTTCCTCTATAACTCTCCTCTCCTGAAATACTCTGCACTGCTGGAGGACTCTGCTCCTTCCTCTATAACTCTCCTCTCCTGAAATACTCTGCTCTGCTGGAGGACTCTGCTCCTTCCTCTATAACTCTCCTCTCCTGAAATACTCTGCTGGAGGACTCTGCTCCTTCCTCTATAACTCTGCTGGAGGACTCTGCTCCTTCCTCTATAACTCTGCTGGAGGACTCTGCTCCTTCCTCTATAACTCTGCTGGAGGACTCTGCTCCTTCCTCTATAACTCTGCTGGAGGACTCTGCTCCTTGCTCTAGTTGGGGTTGACATCTACTTTAATGCATTTGGCGCACTGAATAAATCGGATATCGCCGTGGTAATCACTTCTTCTTGCAGCGGGTGCAGTTTTGGGACATGTTGGATCTCAGGGGGGGGAAATGATCTCGGAATGAAGCCTCCGGCTCCAAATGTTCTTTCCCAGCAGGAATATCTCGTTTCTCCGGAGCCTCAGGTGATAGAAGTCCAATAAGTTGCAGTGAATTATCCATCACATTACGGAGTGTTTAATTCAATAAGAGTTTGATTTTGGCAGAGGAGAGTCTTCTCCAGATATGGTCTCTTCTCTCCTGGATGGGTTTGGCTTCTCCTTCATTTGTCATTAACTCCAAAATATCCGTAAAACCAGCAAAGTTCTCCCTGAAGGAGCGTGACTTTCCCTCCTAGAATTCCGTGATATCGGACACTTTTTGTGCTCCTTCCAATAACTGCCGAGGAATCGAGACAAATAGGACAATAAATAACTCTCCTAAATCCCGAGGTCTTGGTGCCGTGACGGTCACCTTAGACGTTTCTTGGTCTAATCCCGGCGGTGAGATGTCGGCCCGGATTGGGTGTCTCGCTGTGTGGTGGGATAAATGAGGGCATTTGGGCTAAATCCTGCCGTTCTCTGCTTCTAGAATCACACAAAGGAGAATGAAAAAGACTCACAGGATGTGGGCAACCCCCAAAGTCACCCTTGTCCGCTGCACCCCGACAACCACCTGTCGCCGACGGGAGCTGCTGCACCAAACTCTGCGGCTGCCAAGGTAGGTGTCTGAAACTGCTTAACCACTTAAGGACCAGGCCTTAAAAAATTGGTATTTTTTTTCTAGAAAATTACCCAGAAACCCCAAACATTATACCCCAGACCCTAGAGAATAAAATGGCGGCCCCTGCAATTTTTTATGTTACACGGTTTTTGTTCAACGGTTTTTTTAAACTAAATTTTTTAGGAAAATATACAATTTCAGAATTAAAAAACAAAACATGATGTATACCCCAATTTTTTTTGTATATTTATTTTATTTATTGCCGGTACTTGTATAACGCCATCAGTTACTTCAGCGCTTTTAAATATGTTATACATTCACATCAATCCATGCCCTTGAGGAACTTACAATCTAAGGTCCCTAACCAACATTCATACATAAAGTACAATATAAAAGATGATGTTACGGCGAGTAAATAAATACCTAACATGTCGCGCTTTAAAATTGCGCCCGCTCGTGGAACAGCGACAAACTACGGTACCTAAAAATCTCCATAGGTGACGGTTTAAAAATATTCAATAGGTTACCAGTTTAGAGTTACCAAGGAGGTCTACTTCTAGAATTATTGCTCTTGCACAGATGTTCGCGGCGATACCTCACATGTGTGGTGCGAACACCGTTATGTGGGCGTGACCTACGTATGGGTTCAATAATGCGCATGAGCATGCAGGGATAAGGGCGCTTTAAAACATTTTTTTCTCTACTTACATTTTTTTTTTTTTTTTTTTACACTGTTCCCTTTCAAAAAAAATTATTGATCACTTTTATTGCTTTTGCAAGGAATGTAATCTTCCGATACCAATACAGCATGACAGGTCCTCTTTATGGAGGGATCCGGAGTCTATAAGACCCCCAAATCTCTCCTCTAGGAAAAGATTAAGAAATAAATTGTTTTGATCCTTTACTTTAAAAAATAAAATGGCCTTGGTTACATTGACCCGAACCGGAGGTGACGTCATGACGTCGCTCCGGTCCTTCTAGATCAGTGGTGGTGAACCTTGACCCCCCGGATGTTTTGGAACTACATTTCCCATCAAGCTCATGCACTCTGCAGTGTAGATGAGCATCATGGGAAATGTAGTCCCAAAGCATATGGGGTGTACAGATGAGTGGAGGACATTTTTCCTTCACTCGTCTCTATGCCTGGCCGCCACCAGCGCTGGATCTATCCAGCAGGTGGGGGGTCGAAAAACTAACGTATTTCTAATTAATGATGGGAGAATCATAGAAGAAATATAATCAAAAAAGAAATTGGCATGGGTTGTGAACCAGAAAGAAGAGAAGAATCCCGTAGCAACATGAGGCAACATTGAAGGCTTGGTTGGTCGAATTTAGAAGTCAATGGTGGCGCCAACGGATCACAAAATTTCAGAATTTTCAAAAGAAAATGAATTTGGAATTTGACCCGTGTGTGGCCTGCATTAGTCTTAGTAGGCCAACACATTGGTAACAACGCACTGATTTCTCAAAAGTTACCGAGAGAGCCAAAAGTTTATGGCACGGTAGTATGGGTGCCAAGATTTCTTGGTGTTGGTTGGTTTATGGTAGCGCTGGACCAGCAGGGAGGAGAACTGGTTCTGATGTAAATTCGGAATGGAGGGGAAAGTTCATTGGAGGGCATAAACCCATTACACACCATTGGGGTGGTTAAGGCCCATGATCAAGATGGTGAGATCAGAAGATCAAATCCTGGTTACCTGGTTGGAAGTGGTTGGGGGGCCTAGTAGGAACCGGTTACTTCACTTGGAGGTGCCCTCAATGTAATCCGGTCATGCTGACACTCATCTCTTATCCAGACATAATTTAGGCTACATAGAATAATCTTTTCAGATTCTGCTGCTTATTCTTGTTCAAGCCCTTTAATCCGAAATGCGTTGGCTTTCTTTGACGTTTCTGTTTAACCACTTCCCGCCCGGTCAATAGCAGATTGACGTCCGGGAAGTGGTTCTGTTATCCTGACTGGACGTCATATGGGGGCGTGCAGCGCGACGATCGCGAGTGCGGCGTGTCAGTCTGATGTCCCGCATCTCCGATCCGGCAGAGGCTCTTTACCACGTGATCAGCCGTGTCTAATCACGGCTGATCACGATGTGAACAGGAAGAGCCGTTGATCGGCTTTTCCTCACTCGCTTCTGACAGAGGAGGAGAGTCGATCAGCGGCTCTCCTGACAGGGGGGGTCTGCGCTGATTGTTTATCAGCGCAGCTCCCCCCACGGATGTCCACCCTGGACCACCAGGGAAGCCCCAAGCATGTGGATGGCCAGGTACATCCCCCATGGCCATTCACATATGCAAATACATGCCAAATATGTGCCAATCAATGCCCACAAATGGGCACCGATTAGCACCATTATGAAACACATTAAATCTGTGATGCCCAGCAATGCCACCCATCAGTGTCATCAGTGCCACCTATCAGTGACCATCAGTGCCCATCCATGCCACCTGTCAGTGCCACCCATAAGTACCCATCAGTGCCGCTTATTGGTGTCCATCAGTGCTGCCTATGCGCTTCCATCAGTGCCGCCTATGAGTTCCCATCAGTGCCACCTATTGGTGCCCATCAGTGCCGCCTATGAGTTCCCATCAGTGCCCATCAGTGCCACCTATGAGTTCCCATCAGTGCCCATCAGTGCCACCTCATCAGTGCCCATCGGTGCCGCCTTATCAGTGCCGGTCAGTGCAGCCATATCAGTGCTCGTCATTGAAGAGGAAAACTTACTTATTATTAAAAAAATAACAGAAACAAAGAACTTTTTTTTTTTCAAAATTTTCGGTCTTTTTTTTTTTTTTTTGCACAAAAAATAAAAACCGCAGAGGTGATAAAATACCACCAAAAGAAATCTCTATTTGTGGGAAAAAAATGATAAAACATTTGTTTGGGTACAGTGCAGCATGACCGCGCCATTGTCATTCAAATTGCGACAGCGCTGAAAGCTCAAAATTGGCCTGGGCAGGAAGGTGTACAAGTGCCCCCCCCCCCCCAGTATTGAAGTGGTTAATGAAAATTTAAAAAACGTTCTTCTTGGGACGATTGTTGTAGACAATGTACTGACCACACAACCAAAAGTTCTGACTGTAGAAACTTTTGTGTTTTGTACTCAGATTTTTATTTGGCAGTGTTGGAGCTTTTATTGCCGTGACAGTAAAGTTCCCCCGGTAATATTTATTTTTTCCTGTGAAGGGTTAAAAGAGTTTATTACGTTTTATTTTAACCACTTCAATACCGGGCACTTTTTTGGAAATTGAAAAAAAAATTATTAAAATGATTCACAATTTGTCACCAGTTCCTCCTGTGGTTGGTCCTGTAATTCATTTTCCTCCCCGCTGTCAGAATTTACATTCCTGTAATACATTTTTTACATTGTATCTTTTCTATTCATCAGTTTGAAGGTTTACAGAAATGTTGGTACCAAAGCATGAATTTTTGTTGTGATAATCCGGCATTTTGGGCATTTTTCATTGGTTCTTTCTCCCGAAAATACTGCGCCTGAGAATAATAACTCACCGCCAATCTCTATTTGTCTCCGAAATCAGCAGAACAAGCCTTCCGCAGACTCCAAAAACCGGCACAAAAAGCCCAAAGACATCAAACCAAAAGTGAAAAAGCTGAAGTACCACCAGTACATTCCTCCAGACCAGAAGGCAGAGAAATCCCCTCCGCCCATGGACTCCGCCTACGCCCGGCTCCTGCAGCAGCAGCAACTCTTCCTGCAGCTGCAGATCCTCAGCCAACAGCAACAGCAGCACTTCAGTTACCAGGGAATGCACCACTCACATCTCAAGTACGTCCCCACAAGGTTCCATCTTTCAGTAGAGTCAAAGCACATGACAGATTCATTCCAACCGGATGAGATTTCAGTCTCTCTGTGTCTTGTGTATCCTAAACCAGGAGTCTCCAAACCTTCCAATCAATGGGCCAGTTTACTGTCCTTCAGACTTTAGGGGGGGCGGAATGTGACCAGTGGGGGTAGAAAATGTCTCAACATCAGCGAGAATAGGCCTCAGGGTTGGAGGTCGGTAGGGGGAGAAGTAGTGCCCCATCATTGGTGTCAGTGGGAGGAATAGTGTCCCATCATTGGTGTCAGTGGGAGGAATAGTGCCCCATCATTGGTGTCAGTGGGAGAAGTAGTGCCCCATCATTGGTGTCAGTGGGAGGAATAGTGTCCCATCATTGGTGTCAGTGGGAGGAATAGTGTCCCATCATTGGTGTCAGTGGGAGGAATAGTGCCCCATCATTGGTGTCAGTGGGAGGAATAGTGTCCCATTATTGGTGTCAGTGGGATGAATAGTGCCCCATCATTGGTGTCAGTGGGAGGAATACTGCCCCATCATTGGTGTCAGTGGGAGGAATACTGCCCCATCATTGGTGTCAGTGGGAGGAATAGTGCCCCATCATTGGTGTCAGTGGGATGAATAGTGCCCCATCATTGGTGTCAGTGGGAGGAATAGTGTCCCATCATTGGTGTCAGTGGGAGGAATAGTGTCCCATCATTGGTGTCAGTGGGAGGAATAGTGCCCCATCATTGGTGTCAGTGGGAGGAATAGAACTAGATAGTCTTTTTTCTGAAAGACTAACTATGTAGCTACAAAGACCAAAAAAAATCTCCAGTTGGTGGTGTTTATAGGACTTTTATGAAGCAAAGCAGGAAGGAGATGGATCGAAGTCATACCACAGTGAGGACCAATGAACAGGGAGCGCCACGCCCTACAATATATTGAGGAAAATCGCTGGTTGTACTAAATTGTCAGTTTTTGTGATTTTTTTATTTAGAAATATTCTACTTTCTCATAGGCAGCAAAATGAACAAATGCACCGGAACGCCAACAACACGCCGACAGTCAGCAGTCCTTCGTTGTCTCCGGTAAAGACGACTTTCTCTGGCCAGTCTAACATGTCTTCCATGAAGCCCGGACTTCTCCCGTCCAATCTGGATGACCTAAAAGTAAGTTGTGTTCTGCTGGCTACAAAGAATTCAATGAGACGGACACAAGGGGCCAAAATGTGAAATAAAATTGTGAGTGTTGGTGAGGAAGATGTTTGAAATGTGACCTCCATTTCTTGTGTGTCTAGAAAGATAAAGTGGATCTCAATCTGAGCACCACAACCCAAAAACGCTATTAATTTGTTTTTAATATTTAAAGCAAACTCACCCCATCCATCCATCCGTCTCCATCCATCCTTCTCCATCCGTCCATCTCCATCCATCCGTCTCCATCCATCCATATCTCCATCCATATCTCCATCCATCCATCTCCATCCATCCTTCTCCATCCATCCTTCTCCATCCATCCTTCTCCATCCATCCATCTCCATCCATCCATCTCCATCCATCCATCTCCATCCATCCATCTCCATCCATCCTTCTCCATCCATCCATCTCTATCCATCCATCTCCATCCATCCGTCTCCATCCATCCATATCTCCATCCATCCATCTCCATCCATCCTTCTCCATCCGTCCATCTCCATCCGTCCATCTCCATCCGTCCATCTCCATCCATCCATCTCCATCCATCCGTCTCCATCCATCCGTCTCCATCCATCCGTCTCCATCCGTCCATCTCCATCCGTCCATCTCCATCCACCCGTCTCCATCCATCCGTCTCCATCCATCCTTCTCCATCCATCCGTCCATCTCCATCCATCCATCTCCATCCATCCGTCTCCATCCATCCGTCTCCATCCATCCATATCTCCATCCATCCATATCTCCATCCATCCATCTCCATCCATCCATCTCCATCCATCCATCTCCATCCGTCCATCTCCATCCGTCCATCTCCATCCGTCCATCTCCATCCATCCATCTCCATCCATCCATCTCCATCCATCCTTCTCCATCCATCCTTCTCCATCCATCCATCTCCATCCATCCGTCCATCTCCATCCGTCCATCTCCATCCATCCGTCTCCATCCATCCGTCTCCATCCATCCGTCTCCATCCATCCGTCTCCATCCATCCTTCTCCATCCATCCATCTCCGTCCATCTCCATCCATCCATCTCCATCCATCCATCTCCATCCATCCATCCATCTCCATCCATCCTTCTCCATCCATCCGTCTCCATCCATCCATATCTCCATCCATCCTTCTCCATCCATCCGTCTCCATCCATCCTTCTCCATCCGTCCATCTCCATCCGTCCATCTCCATCCATCCTTCTCCATCCATCCATCTCCATCCATCCGTCTCCATCCATCCTTCTCCATCCATCCATCTCCATCCATCCGTCCATCTCCATCCGTCCATCTCCATCCATCCATCTTCATCCATCCTTCTCCATCCATCCGTCTCCATCCATCCATCTCCATCCATCCATCTCCATCCATCCTTCTCCATCCATCCATCTCCATCCATCCATCCATCTCCATCCATCCATCTCCATCCATCCATCTCCATCCATCCTTCTCCATCCATCCGTCTCCATCCATCCATATCTCCATCCATCCATATCTCCATCCATCCTTCTCCATCCATCCGTCCATCTCCATCCATCCATCTCCATCCATCCGTCTCCATCCATCCGTCTCCATCCATCCATCTCCATCCATCCTTCTCCATCCATCCGTCCATCTCCATCCATCCATCTCCATCCATCCATCTCCATCCATCCTTCTCCATCCATCCGTCCATCTCCATCCATCCATCTCCATCCATCCATCTCCATCCGTCCATCTCCATCCATCCATCTCCATCCATCCTTCTCCATCCATCCATCTCCATCCATCCGTCCATCCATCCGTCCATCTCCATCCGTCCATCTTCATCCATCCTTCTCCATCCATCCTTCTCCATCCATCCGTCTCCATCCATCCATATCTCTATCCATCCATCTCCATCCATCCTTCTCCATCCATCCGTCTCCATCCATCCATATCTCCATCCATTCATCTCCATCCGTCCATCTCCATCCATCTCCCATCTATCCGTCTCCATCCATCCATGTCTCCATCCATCTATCCATCCATCCATGTCTCCATCCATCCTTCTCCATCCATCCGTCTCCATCCACATGTCTGCATCCGTCCATCTCCATCCGTCCATCTCCATCCGTCCGTCTCCATCCATCCGTCTCCATCCGTCCATCTCCATCCACTTCTCCATCCGTCCATGTCTCCATCCGTCCATCTCCATCCGTCCATCTCCATCAGTCCGTCTCCATCCGTCCGTCTCCATCCGTCCATTTCCCCATCCATCTGTCTCCATCCATCCGTCTCCATCCATCCATCTCCATCCCTCCATGTCTCCATCCCTCCATGTCTCCATCCCTCCATGTCTCCATCCATCCATCTCCATCCCTCCATGTCTCCATCCCTCCATGTCTCCATCTATCCGTCTCCATCCGTCCATCTCCATCCACTTCTCCATCCATCCATGTCTCCATCCGTCCGTCTCCATCCGTCCGTCTCCATCCGTCTATCCATCCATGTCTCCATCCATCTCCATCCATCCGTCTCCATCCGTCCATTTCGCCATCCATCCGTCTCCATCCCTCCATGTCTCCATCTATCCGTCTCCATCCGTCCATCTCCATCCACTTCTCCATCCATCCATGTCTCCATCCGTCCGTCTCCATCCGTCCGTCTCCATCCGTCTATCCATCCATGTCTCCATCCATCTCCATCCATCCGTCTCCATCCGTCCATTTCGCCATCCATCCGTCTCCATCCCTCCATGTCTCCATCTATCCGTCTCCATCCGTCCATCTCCATCCACTTCTCCATCCGTCCATGTCTCCATCCATCCATGTCTCCATCCGTCCGTCTCCATCCGTCCATCTCCATCCATCTATCCATCCATGTCTCCATCCGTCCGTCTCCATCCGTCCATCTCCATCCATCTATCCATCCATGTCTCCATCCATCCATCCGTCTCCATCCGTCCGTCTCCATTCGTCCATTTCCCCATCCATCCGTCTCCATCCCTCCCATGTCTCCATCCCTCCATGTCTCCATCTATCCGTCTCCATCCGTCCATCTCCATCCACTTCTCCATCCGTCCATGTCTCCATCCGTCCATCTCCATCAGTCCATCTCCATCCGTCCGTCTCCATCCGTCCATTTCCCCATCCATCTGTCTCCATCCCTCCATGTCTCCATCCCTCCGTGTCTCCATCTATCCGTCTCCATCCGTCCATCTCCATCCACTTCTCCATCCGTCCATGTGTCCATCCATCCATGTCTCCATCCGTCCATCTCCATCCGTCCGTCTCCATCCGTCCATCTCCATCCATCCGTCTCCATCCGTTCATGTCTCCATCCATCCGTCTCTATCCGTCCGTCTCCATCCATCCGTCTCCATCCGTCCATGTCTCCATCCGTCCATGTCTCCATCCATCCGTCTCTATCCGTCCGTCTCCATCCGTCCGTCTCCATCTGTCCATGTCTCCATCCATCCGTCTCCATCCGTCCGTCTCCATCCGTCCGTCTCCATCCGTCCGTCTCCATCCGTCCATCTCCATCCACTTCTCCATCCGTCCATGTCTCCATCCATCCCTCCATCCGTCCGTCTCCATCCGTCCATCTCCATCCATCTATCCATCCATGTCTCCATCCGTCCGTCTCCATCCGTCCATCTCCATCCATCTATCCATCCATGTCTCCATCCATCCATCCGTCTCCATCCGTCCGTCTCCATTCGTCCATTTCCCCATCCATCCGTCTCCATCCCTCCCATGTCTCCATCCCTCCATGTCTCCATCTATCCGTCTCCATCCGTCCATCTCCATCCACTTCTCCATCCGTCCATGTCTCCATCCGTCCATCTCCATCAGTCCATCTCCATCCGTCCGTCTCCATCCGTCCATTTCCCCATCCATCTGTCTCCATCCCTCCATGTCTCCATCCCTCCGTGTCTCCATCTATCCGTCTCCATCCGTCCATCTCCATCCACTTCTCCATCCGTCCATGTGTCCATCCATCCATGTCTCCATCCGTCCATCTCCATCCGTCCGTCTCCATCCGTCCATCTCCATCCATCCGTCTCCATCCGTTCATGTCTCCATCCATCCGTCTCTATCCGTCCGTCTCCATCCATCCGTCTCCATCCGTCCATGTCTCCATCCGTCCATGTCTCCATCCATCCGTCTCTATCCGTCCGTCTCCATCCGTCCGTCTCCATCTGTCCATGTCTCCATCCATCCGTCTCCATCCGTCCGTCTCCATCCGTCCGTCTCCATCCGTCCGTCTCCATCCGTCCGTCTCCATCCGTCCGTCTCCATCCGTCCGTCTCCATCCGTCCGTCTCCATCCATCCGTCTCCATCCGTCCGTCTCCATCCATCCGTCTCCATCCGTCCGTCTCCATCCATCCATCTCTATCCGTCCATGTCTCCATCCATCCGTCTCTATCCGTCCGTCTCCATCCGTCCGTCTCCATCCGTCCATGTCTCCATCCATCCGTCTCCATTGGTTCATGTCTCAATCCGTTCATGTCTCCATGCTTTATGTTGCGTGGCCATCTTGAGTAAGGGCAAGTGATTAAAAATTCTTATCTAAATGCCCACTTTGGTAGCCATGATGGTGCCACATCCCGGTAAGTAGATACAGAAAGAGGTTTATGGGAGGGACATTTGGAAAGGCACCACTATGACAAATCTATAAAAATACAAATATAATTTTATTACAATCTTAAGACACTAATAAAATACATGCAACAGTAAATGCTAAATTTGCACAGGATGATAGGATACAATGAAGAGCTCTAGATCCCAAAAAATTGTGGGTACCTGAACCCTAAGGGCAAGTGATTCATGTAGCATCTACTTCCTAGAATCCATCTGCCCATAGCTCAGGCATGTATGCAGGAGAGTGTGTTTAGAAACTGAGAAAACCCCTCCTCCCCTCCTGAAGACTCCTAAGATGTATGACATTGCTTGCCTAGGCCAGAAACCAGGAAGAAACTAAACAAATGTAAAAAAAAAGTTTAAAGCCAGTAAATATGAGATTCTTTCCTATCTATTTACTAATATTGTCAGTAACAGGATTAAAAATGATCGATGATGATTGTGGGGGGTGAAGGTCCGGATGGCCTGAGTGGTTGGTCAGGGTCAGCGTGGAGTTGAGCACTTTCTATGATAAGAATACATGAATGATCTTCATAGATGACTGAACTTTATCATTCTTTCCTCTTCTCCAAGGTGTCAGAGTTGAGGCAGCAGCTTAGAATACGTGGATTGCCCGTGTCTGGTACAAAGACCTCCCTGATGGAACGACTGAGGCCCTTCCAGGAATGCGGCGGTAACACAGTTCCAACTTTTGGCGAGATCACCACAGTCACCTTCCCAGTTGCGCCAAATAACTCTCTGTCGGGTTACCAGACGCACCCATCTGCAGGGGTTATCTCAAATGGATTCTATCAGTTCGGTAGCACCAGCTCCACCCCGCCAATATCCCCAGCCTCTTCCGACCTTTCTGTAAATGGGTCTTTACCTGATACCTTCAGTGACGGGCCAATGTCTTCTCCTCAGTTTGGTCTCCACCCCTCCCCCATCCACCTAAGTGCCGAGGAAAGTCTTTTGAGCAGCATCAACAGTAGCAGCTACCAAGCAGAACTGGAAGGCATGGATGCTGAAAAAGATAAAATGTTGGTGGAGAAGCAAAAGGTCATCAACGAGTTGACCTGGAAGCTCCAGCAAGAGCAGAGACAGGTGGAAGAGCTTAGACTTCAGTTACAGAAGAGGAAAGGGAGCTGTGGGCCTCTAGATAAGACACTTCCATCTCAACACTTCTTTGGAGTGCAGATCAAACAGGAAAATGTGTCCAGCTGTCCCTTTGCCTCTAAGCAAATGACCATGAAAAACCAGACCAATAACGCGATAGAGAAGATGGGATCATGTGCAACACAACCAATGCCGTGCTTAATGAACAACCACTGTATGGAGGCCTCAAACCCAAACTCCATGTCTTCCACTTTTCTAAGTCCCCAGTGCTCTCCACAACATTCCCCACTTGGAACTACAAACAGTCCCCAGCACATCAGCCTGCCCCCATCTCCCAACAACCATTGCCACTACCTACTGCCCGTGTCCCCAAATTCACAAGGCGACACGCAAAGTCTATCTCCACAACGCATCAATACTCAGATTTGCACTGGACAGGTAATCTATCCCAAGTCGTAAAATTGTACTTTATTGTTTGTAACCAATTTAGACTCTTAAAATTTGTCACATATCCTTAAAGTGCATTTCCCTTGGATTAATACTATAGTCTGAGTTTTGTCATTTGAGACAATTATTTATAAGCGGAACTAATGGCAATTAAAAAAAAAAATGCAAGCAGCAAAAGCAAGGGAGTAGATAAGGTGGGGGATATGGGGGTCCGAACTTTCCCCAGAGGTCCTGGCAGGTGCCTGCCTTAAGGTGCTTGAGTCATACAGCCAAGGCATTCTTCTGTCTATCCATGGATGAACCCTTGTTTGACTTTCAAAAAAAAAGGCATTCAGGAGACAGCAGTACCACCTCCTGAATGCCTGTCAGTCACTCCTGAGGGACTCTCTGAAAGGTTATTCACCGCAGATCGCTTTTCAGGGACCAATGCAGGTATACACGAGCCCTTGCTGTGTAGGCTCAAGTTTTAAGCCCCTCCCACTGTTATTGAAGTTTTGCCAGACCTCTAATTTGCTATCGTATGCACAGCACTCTGGGTGCCCAAGGTCGTTTGCCACCCGCCCCCCCCCCCAGTAAAAATTGTATCAATGTCCTCAATGTGACCTGGAATCAGCCTCTGGCCTGACGGCAGAGCTCAGACTGGGAGAGCGAGAAGCAGCACAAGAAGCCAATCACTGTTAAAACAACTTACTGTGCTGAGAGCGCGCTCCCTGCATGCTCCATGCGCCCTCCCAGCATGCTCCTTGCATGCTCCCTGCATACATGCAATCGGGAGCTTTCTAATCATGTGACCGCTGTCACAGCCAATCACAGCGGTCACATGATCTGAATGCCCGCCTCGGCCTCTCGGCTTTTAGAGCCCTTAAAGGGCCGGGAGTCGGTTGGCGGGAAGGGGTTAAAGAAGAATTTCTGGTATGGATATATTTACATCATTGTATTGGAGCAATCTATGTATATACAATACCTGTGGGATTTCTTTAGAAGGCAGAAATCAGTGTAGGAGACACGTCTACTCCAGTGATCTCCACTAACGTCCAGGTCCCGTGCCCAGTGACTGTCCTGCTGCGTTGTGAAAACCGGAGGAAGCCATTTGGAAAGCATTCTATGAATGGATGAGGTGGAAAGGTGGGGCCATAACCTCACGCTCTCCACCTTGTCCAATCAGAAAATGCCAAGTATTCTTTGAATGGCGCCTGGGTCCAATCGCTGTCCTCCTGGGATCACAATGCAGCAGATCAGCTACTCGGCATAGGACCTGGAAGCTAATGAAGGTGAATGGAGTGGGGGTGCCTGCTTCCATGATTCCCAGGATTCTAGAGAGATCCCACAGGTATGGCATATATAGTTACATTGGTCCAAGCTGGAATAAACATATCCTTACCTGGAATTCTTCTTTAACAACACTAATTATTTATATGTTTGTAAAGACGAGTTTAGGTCGGAGTTTGGCCTCCATAAATTCAAGAACCCAACAAATGAAAATGAATCCCTTTACAAATATTAATCCTCTCTGTGACTTTGTATTTGTAGAATGCTGGAAGCACAGTATGCTTCTCTCCAAACCAGACCAGTTTACAGCCGCCCTACGCTGACCATTCGGAAAGCAAGCAGGGTAACAAAGATGGCGTCTCACCAAAGAGCCCGCCAGTGTTAGGAAAGGTAAGATGTCATGGGCTAAGACATATAGAATGAATAGTTCAAAAAAAAAAGCACAAAGTTGTATTTGATAACTACACCACGGAGGAACTTGGGTTTTGCTCATGCGGGGCTAAAGAACAGGTTCACTTTATTGCTGTAGCTGCTCACACCCACCTTCCCTTTGCTCCCCCACCTTGTTTTTGGACCAAAGGGCCCAGAAAAAGAAGCCCTGTAAGCGTTAAGTATTATCTTAGCAGTGAATGTGGTCCACCATTCCAGTGACCTAGGACCATATCAACATCAATAGCCGACTTCACTTGCTGAATAGAACCCGCCCAGTACATAGTGGATGATGGTTGACTCGTTTCTCCTTTATGCAGTTTATTGGGCAGATTTCGCTCCATCTATTTAGGTCCGTTTCCATTGCCCCTCCTGTAGCTTATTTATACCGCTTGAGGACCCCTGTTTGGTGTTGCAGCTGTTTGGATTAAAAGTATCCTAGATATTAACATTTCTTTGCTTTTATACAAAGCAATTTATGGGATACCTGTCACCACACTCCAAATTCTATTTTTTGTTTCAATAGATTTTTATTGAGTTTTGAAAGATAAGCAATAAATGTGAAATAAACATATCTGTTACACAGTATGGTAGAATGACAATGAACATAAAGAAAGTACAAGGGTAGGACATAGATTGGTAGGTAGGCAGATAATGTAACCTACATGTATGGAGAAGAAAGGTTGAGTTCACCCCGGACACCCCAGTGGGTTCAAGCTGTGTCCAGGGGAACCTCAACCTCATCCATCGTAAAGTTATTAAAGATTTAAATACATATAGAAGTTTATAAATTTTTTGAGTACCAAGAGTTCCAAGGCGACCATTGAAGGAGTTAGGTTTGTAGCCATCATCTGTTCATAGGAGCAGTGTAAATGTGTTAGATCTATCACTTCCGTTAGGGAAGGAGGTAGGGTTGTTTCCATTTTCTCCTGATTGATAATCTTGCTGCTAGGAGTATGTGGGTAATTGTATGTTGTGATTTAGGTGGGAGAACTTCTACACCTGGGGATAGGATTGCTAGTTCTAGTCCAACATCAGTGCCTGACCTCACAAATGCTCTTCTGGAAGAATGGTCAAACATTCCCATAGACACCCTCCTAAACCTTGTGGACGGCCTTCCCAGAAAAGGTGAAGCTGTTATAGCTGCAAAGGGCGGGGCCAACTCAATATTGAACCCTCCGGACTAAGACTGGGAAGTCATTAAAGTTCATGTGCGTGTAAAGGCAGGCGTCCCAATACTTTTGGTAATATAGTGTGTGTAACTATGTAGCCGTTTTCCCAAATTCAAATTTCTAATCGATTTAAAAATAACAAATTACTGATTGGTAATATAGTGTATCATTCCAGGATGGGAGGAGGGCATTTGGGTTCTTGTTCTGGATTTACAGTAACTGCAAAGGGTGATCTTGGTCCATTTTTTTTTTATTTAAATAAATGATATTTATACTAAATAAAAATGTATATTTTTGAATTACAGATGAACACTTTACAGCCATCTCCTCAGGCAGGGCAGAAGCTCTCTGTACCTTGTACGACTTTCTCCAACGCACCCACATCGGATTCCAAGCAGCTTCCATCCTACGAGGACGCTGTAAGACAGGTAAGACAATATAAATTGTTCATTTCACCTAATATAAGAAATAATATGATTAATGGGAAGCAATGGTTACTTTAAATGTTTGAACTTCATATATATATATATATATATATATATATATATATATATATATATATACACGTTGTGTGATAGAAATGTATTCATCCAAACATGTGCTGATGTTTCTTGGCCTGGAATCTCCTATAAATGATCCAAAGTCTTCCAACCTTCGTTATGGAATCCAATGATGTCATCTATAAGTTGTCCTCTTGGCTTGTACTGGTCTTGTTCATTGCACAGAAAATGCGAAAAAATAAAACATAATGTATAAATGTTGTAAAAAAAATTGAATTAAGATGATTTAGAAAACCTGGACAATCCTAAATTCTTTAAAGAGACCCTGTCACCAGCTTTGGCAAACTAGGAAAATGGCCAGAAAAATCGGGTCGTTTTACCAAATGACGGAGCGTATCGGGCTAATGTCCAGGTCTGGTACCAACAGAGAGTCCTTGATCCAGACAGGCAGACAGAACAGGATTTCAATGGCAGAGGTAACAGACAGATAGTAAAGATAAGCATAGACAAGCTGGCTACAAACGCAATTCAAACAAATCCCTAGCAAATCCATGGCATAGGCAGTCATACAGAAGTCAACGGGCCATAAACAATCAAAGGGTTCCCGGCATTCATCTTACCTGTTCTTGATTAGGGTACAGGTGTGCATCAAAAAGACCAAAACTGCAGTTCTGATTAATGACCAGCAGATGGCAAAGACTCAACGCTGAGCGAATAAAAGTCTGGTATTGAATAATAAATTGACAGTTAGGTTTGGACTTCAAACACTGAATTGGCATGCCGTTTTCAAAAACCAAAAAGTTTCTGCCGTGGAACAAGTACACTTATCAGGAGTTCTACATACTTGTTTTTTCAAAGTCACTGGCAAAGTTCTTAACAAAATAGCACCGATCCGCACACTGCCTCTTCATGTAGTGAACTCCTTTTTGTAAATGATGGCTTCAGCTTGGTCTCCTACCCATGGGAGAACCCCCTCCTAATATGTTTCTGTCAGGGTACTAATAGCAGAATGACTCTAGGACCCAGCATCTGTGAGGGCAGGAGAGGGGCTCTTGGACCCAGCATCTCCACCAGCACATCACATGGGCCTTTATAAGGAAGCCAGCCCTTGGCTGAAGTGCTGTTTGATCTTCAGCTGTTGCCAACGTCCCCGTGTTTCCTGTGATTCTTGTTTACCGACCTGGCGTGTTCCAGACCTGTCTCCTGCCTGCCTCCTGGCCTTGACCTCGGCTTATGTAACAGATCTCCTTTGCCAGCTAGCTGTCTTGACCTCGGCTCCCACCTGACCTCATCTCCTCTGCTACCCACCTGGCACAAACCTTGGCTTGTACTGACTACCCTCTGTCTCAGTGACGCAATTTACCTGCTACATATCACAGGCGCCACCTGCCTGCAGCAGCCTCGCAACACATCAGCGGTGTTCCTGAGCCTTTTCTGCGAGCAACTCTGCAGGCGACCTGTGCTACTTTGGGCCTGACTCTTCCTGTCTCACCTCCAGGGGAGTTTGGAACTTAGCTGCAAGGGAAGCTCTCTCTCCATTGGCCTCAAGCACTTTGATACCTGATAATTTCGACCAGTTGGAGCTTAATCTTAGTTGTCCTACTGGGCAAAACATGTTATGGGGGTTCTCCCGTGAGTAGGAGACCAAGCTGAAGCCACTATATGCCAAGTCAGTGTTTGGACGGTTGCCATTTTGTTGTAGTCCTCAATTTGTCAGACAAACCAGATGTCAAGGTCACCTGTGGCCAGGTGACAGATGCACACCGTAGGGGACAGGAGTGCACCGCAAGGTAGTGAACCCTATGGCTGACTGCTGCGGATAGGAAACTGGGTGGTTGTGGAAAGCGGGACCAGAGGAGCACAACCGGGATCCTAACGGAAGCTAGAGCTAAGATTCCCCAGGGCGCGGAGTCTAAGACCCAGCAGGTCTTCTCCAGGGCCTCTAGTGGTGAGGATGTTATGCTGCAGGCTGGGACCAGGTCGCGGCCCCTGGAGTTTCCTAGCTCACACCCCGTAGGATAAGGGGAAAAGAGGGGAAGCAGCAGCACAAGATATGAGAGAACCGAATAACAAGCTGAAGGTCAGGGGCCACAAGCAGACAAGGATAACGAAAGAACGAGCCGAAGGTCAAGGGTCACGAGCAGACAGGGATAGTCGGGGACAAGCCAAATATGTAACAGAGAGACAGACGTAGCACACAGCAGGCAGGAACCCAAACACACAATGCCTAACAAACACGTTGATCAGCAAAGCAGGCTTGCAGTGCACAGGTTAATATAGTGTTCTGTGATAGGGCCTGGGGTGGAGTCTGGCTGGGAGGAGATTATAAAGGAAGCCAGGTGAAAGGGCTCAGGCCTCTAAGATGAACACATGGGAAGGAAGGTAAGCTGACAGACAAACACTACTGCATATCCATGACAGTACCCTCCCTCTTATGGGCCCTCCCCCGCCTGGGCCCAGGCTTAAAGGGAAATCTCTGATGAAACCTTCTCAACAGATGAGGTGCAGCGACATCAGATGCAGCGATCCAAGACGCCTCCTCAGGACCAAAACCTCTCCAATGCACAAGGTACTGAAGAATGCCTCTGCAGAGCCGAGAATCCAGAACTTGTCTAACCTCGTACTTAAGATTATCCTCAGAGACCGAAAACGAGGTAGGGAGATGACAAGAAGATCTATTGAGGACCAAAGGCTCTCTAGGAATAAGCAAGGGCATGAGAGGATCAACAGGAATCTGAGGAGGGTCCCCTAGACCCTTAAAGGGGAACTGGTCATCTTGCACAGGACCATCAGACTGGGCAGATGTCAGTGGAACCCTGAAGTCAGGTTGGTTAGAAGGTGACATGTCGCCGGAGTCAAACTGAATAGCTGAAGGACAAGCAGAATGTCCCGAACAAGAAAAAGTAGGAGGCTCACTGGGCATGGGCTGGACTGGCATAACTAGTACAGAGGCAGAGTGAATAGCTGAGTCAGGTGTAGCGACTACCTGAATCGCATCGCAAGACGTAGCGACTGCAGGACTTGTAGACAAGCTAGCCTGGCTGTGCGTCCAAGGGTGGTTAGGGACAGAGAAATGTAAATGGTTATGCAACCCGGAATGAATGACCGGCTCAGATTCACAGGGGGCAACCTTGGGTAGGCAGGACGAGGAACAGGAGGGACCCCAAGCCAGGATCTGTCCAGTAGTCCAGTCCACATGAGGAGAATGGAGCTGTAACCATGGGAGACCCAAAATTATAGGCGTTGAGGCCTTGGGTAAGATAAGGAAGGATATCCACTCCTGGTGGAGTGTCCCTACCGACATCTTAACAGGGAGGGTCTGGAAGCGGATAGGTCCCCCTGGGAGAACAGTACCATCAATCGCCAAGACCACAAATGGAGTGGTGAGGGGCAAAAGAGTAAGTCTCATGGACGATGCGATTTCCCAGTCCATAAAATTACCAGCGGCTCCGGAATCCAGATATGCTGAGACCGAATGAGAAGAAGCACCAACATGAAGGAACACAGAAAGCAGAAGACGAGAAGGGGAAGGTGATTTTTCTGGGTCCAATACTCCACTTTCCAGATGAAGTGGACCCGAACGTTTTTCTGGACAAAGAGAGCAAGTGTCAGGAAAATGACCTTTGCCCCCACAGTAAAGACACAGACCAAGAGTTCTGCGCCTAGCACGTTCCTCGGGGGATAGCCTGGTCCGACCCAGCTGCATGGGTTCCTCAGCTGGTAGGAGATGCTCTACGGGTCGAAGAGAGGGGAGCTCAGGCTGACTAAGAACCAAGGAGTGCTGGCGTTGCTTTTCTAAGGTCCTCTCCTGAAAGCGAATATCGATCTGGTTACACAAGGAGATAACGCCGGCCAGATCAGTGGGGATGGTTCTTCCTGCTAATTCATCCTTCACTCTATCAGACAGGCCATGCAAAAAGGTTGCGACTAAGGCCTCATTGTTCCAGCTCAACTCAGCCGACAGTATGCGGAAATGAAGGGCATACTGTCCCACAGAAGCAGACTCTTGGCGGAGACGTAAAAGGGCACTGGCCGCTGAAGAGACACGAGCCGGTTCTTCGAAGATATTCCGAAAAAGTTTTAAGAAGCCAGACAGGCTAGAAACCACTGGATCATTCAGTTCCCACAGAGGGGCTGCCCAGGCTAAAGCTTCACCAGAGAGGAGGGAAATGATATAGGCTACCTTAGCCCGATCAGACAGGAAGTTTTGGGGCTGGAGCTCAAAATGAATTGTGCATTGGCTAAGGAACCCCCTGCAAGCCTTGGAGTCCCCAGAGAAACGGGACGGAGCTGGCAGTTGTAGTGAGTGTGTGGCTGCGACTGGTGCAATAGGTGCAGCCGCTGGTTGTATTTGAGGTTGCGGATTCAGGGTTCCCAAGGAGGCCTGAAGCTGCTCAAAGCGAGAAGCCAGATCCTGGAGGAATCGCATCACCTGAGTCTGATTCGATTCCTGGGTTTCAAGTCTGCAAACTGTGCCCTGCAACGGATCATCCACGGGTAACGGGATGTCAGCCGGGTTCATGGCTGATCAAACTGTCAAGGTCACCTGTGGCCAGGTGACAGATGCACACCGTAGGGGGACAGGAGTGCACCGCAAGGTAGTGAACCCTATGGCTGACTGCTGCGGATAGGAAACTGGGTGGTTGTGGAAAGCGGGACCAGAGGAGCACAACCGGGATCCTAACGGAAGCTAGAGCCAAGATTCCTCAGGGCGCGGAGTCTAAGACCCAGCTGGTCTTCTCCAGGGCCTCTAGTGGTGAGGATGTTAGCTGCAGGCTGGGACCAGGTCGCGGCCCCTGGAGTTTCCTAGCTCACGCCCCGTAGGATAAGGGGAAAAGAGGGGAAGCAGCAGCACAAGATATGAGAGAACCGAATAACAAGCTGAAGGTCAGGGGCCACAAGCAGACAAGGATAACGAAAGAACGAGCCGAAGGTCAAGGGTCACGAGCAGACAGGGATAGTCGGGGACAAGCCAAATATGTAACAGAGAGACAGACGTAGCACACAGCAGGCAGGAACCCAAACACACAATGCCTAACAAACACGTTGATCAGCCAAGCAGGCTTGCAGTGCACAGGTTAATATAGTGTTCTGTGATAGGGCCTGGGGTGGAGTCTGGCTGGGAGGAGATTATAGAGGAAGCCAGGTGAAAGGGCTCAGGCCTCTAAGATGAACACATGGGAAGGAAGGTAAGCTGACAGACAAACACTACTGCATATCCATGACACCAGAATTTAACCCAACCACCAACTGCAAATATTGTAGCCAGTCAGACGGGATAACAGATTGGGGCATTTGAGCAGTATCAATTTTATTTGGTTTTTGGTCTACCCTTAGGTCTAGATTGAATTAACAAGGGGTAACCCAACACAGATTTTTTTTTAAATGGTGTGGGGTCCCCCCAAAATCCATACCAGACCCTTAGTGTCAAGCCCCCCACCCAAACCATACCAGGCCATAGGCCCTCAACATGGGGGGGTGCAACTTGTACACATGTTTATAAGGACAGATCCTCTCTCCCACAGCCCTGGCTTGGTGGCTGTGGGGGTGCGGGGGGTTGACTTATCAGAATCTGAAAGCGCCCTCTAACTAGGGGGCCCCCAGATCCCAGCCCCTCCCCTCTACATAGTACCCCCTACTCATTCACCAAAAAAGTAAACAAAAACACAAAGAAAGTTTGCCGAGCTACACAAAAAAAAAAAAAAGCTGGTCGAGAGACACTCGTCCAATGACTGGTAAACATGGGGGTGTGGTCACCCGGTGACATCACCATCACAAATGCAAAATTTCTGGCGTGCACGTGTCTATAAGTCAGACATTGTTGTCTAAACCTTGAAAACTAATTATATTTTCAGCCTTCAAAACCTTCACTCATCATGAATAAAATGTCTTACATTTTCCTCACTACAATGTCTTCTTTCCACAGCAAGTCACAAGAAGCCAACAGATAGATGAACTTCTTGATGTTCTGATTGAAAGCGGAGGTAGGTCCACCATACAGACAACCTCGAAATTTCCAAATGTTTTTTGACAGATTATTTATAATTATCATGAATAAATATAAAATTATTTGATTATTTTAATAATTTTATTTCAGAAATGCCAGCAAATGCCAAAGATGAGCGGTCATGTGGGCAGAAGATGACTCAACTGGGCGTGCCGACGGGAAACACAAATCTATCTGCTCCCAATTCTCACCTCCCTTACGATAACTGCCCCAATAATGACAGCCACCTTGAAGTCTTATTGAATACCCACAGTCCCATCGGGAGAGCCGCCGAAATCCCTCTGCTTAAGATAGGAAATGACGATGTGCACTTTGAACGTGTTCTGGAAGGATTTTCAGGCAAAGTGACTGAAGATATTCTCCCATCCAGAGAGATCTTAGAAACTTCTCTGTCTCCTATGGAGACCCAGATGTCACCGTCGTCCACGGAAAGCACTGCCCTCCACCACTTAAGCTTTACCGAATCTCCTTGGGAGACCATGGAGTGGCTGGACCTAACCCCACCAAGCTCGGCCACAGGTTTGGGATCCCTTACGACTACTGGTCCCAGCATTTTCAACACTGATTTCCTAGATGTTAACGATCTCAACTTAAACAATGCAATGGACCTGCACTTAGAACAGTGGTAAACTCCGTAATCAATGTTTTATCTTTAGAGCCAAAGAAAAAGCTTCAACGCAACGTGCCAAAGAATGGGTTCACCAAAGATCAGCCAAAGTCCATTATAAGTGTTACAGTTACAAAATAAGCCACGTGTCTTTGGGGTGGACCAGCCATCACAGCTGGACTCCCAATAACTCAAGTAGTGAATGAGATTGTTACATATCGGTCTGATCTACCAGTTCTAGTCCAAAACCACTTTATTTGGTATTTTGGACTTCATCAAACAAAACTGTGTACCAAAGAGGTTCAAACATAAAAAAATTGACACCTGTGCTTTTTTCAAATTTTTTTTTTACGTTTTTAATGCTAAATTACGATGGTAGAAGTTTAATTATAAGCCATGAACAAGAAAGAGCAAGAAGAGCTTCAAACAAAACTTGTCCACAATGGACTTTAATAGCTTACTTCCTGCGCCATACATCTTCTTCGGTATGGAAGGTTGGGTTGACAAAGAACTCAACACCTAGCAAATGTGATTTCACACTGATGGTATAAAAAAAATTCCAGTTTTTGGCAAGATGCCCATTTTATAGTTATTTTTTTTTAAGGTCTTATCTTTGGTACCAGCGCAACTGAGGGATTTTTAGCTTACAATTAGCTCTTAAACCCATATAATGTTATTTTTTTTAGTCACTGGAAGTGCGATGTTGTACAGTCTTGAAACAATCATTTTTTTTGCTTTTTGTCTGTATATTTTTGGGCACAGAATATGATTCATTTCAATGCACAATTTTTGTTAAATTCATCTTCATAGGGGTTGACTTTTTTTGACGGGGGCTACAACCTTATAATTATTTTTGATTTTAAGCTTAACTCCTATCAGAAGTTTAAAAAAAAAAAAAAACACCATTGAACGCAATTTTGTATTTATTAAAAAAACAATTCCTATCATGTATTTTTAAATACAACTTTTTAAATGCCTGAATTTGTTGACTCAATTTTACGGGGGTTACAACCCTATCATTATTTTTATGTTGGCCATAAGATTCGATTTTAAGCTTAATGCCAATCAGAAGTAAAAAAAAAAAAAAAACACAATTGAATTCAATTTTGTATTTATTTAAAAAAAAATCCTATAATGTATTTTTAAATACAACTGGTTAAATTCCTGAATTTGTTTACTTCATTTGACGGGGGCTACAACCTTATCATTATTTTATTGTTGGTCCTAAAATTAGATTTTAAGCTTAACTCCAATCAGGAGTTAAAAAAAACAAAAAAAACGTTGAATGCAATTTTGTATTTGTTAAAAAGAAAAAAAAAATCTAAGTGCAGCTGGTTAAGTACCTGAATTTGTTGTCTTAATATGCATCTCCTCTCGCAGGCTTGAGTCTTGGAGGCTACATAATTGTGTTGCCTAACTCCGGTGGAGAGGTCACCAGGCTGGCTGTGCTGTATGGCAGAGCTGTGCAAATCTCAGGACTGAATGCATAGTTCAGGTAGAACTATAAGCAAAACTTTTTATTTTTTATTTTTTTATTTTGCATAGAGTAAAGAAGAATTATAACCCCTGTCAGATTTTTTTTTTTTCGCCATCTGTGTCCCATTTCAGAGATTTCCCTTCACTTCCTGTCCCATAACCAAACAGGAAGTGAGAGGGAATCCCTTGTGGACACCCCCCCCCGGGTCACAAGATCTAGTGTCCCCATTGGAAGATTTCCTCTCTATTACTTTTTCTGGAGACAACCTAAATTTTGGGGTTTTCTTTCACTTTCAATGATAATGATAAACAGGACAAATAAAGAGGGAGGGCACAGACCGCTAAAAAACTGACAGGGGGTCTAATCCATCTTCAGAAAAAAAAGTTTTGCCTTTTTAATTATACTTTAATATTTCAATGGTTTACCTAGTTGGCCTGGAGTTCAGTTTCGTCTTTAGGGAACAAAAAATAAATAAAAAAATAAGGTTAATAAACTGTAGAACAATAACAGCTTTCTAAATTAAAAGTGTAGAAAAAACAATTAATTATAATTAAATTTAAAATTTCAAAATGGACACATTTGTCATGTTATATCTTGTATCCCTTTTTTCTTTGTAATTAAGAAAAATAAAAAAAAGGGATAAAAGACATAACATGGCAAATGTGTCCATTTTTTAATTTTTGCAAATTGATAAAAAAATTATATTTCTATACTTTTAATTCTGTAAACTGTAACATTGCTGTTGTTGATCAACAGTTTATTCACTTTAAGATTTTTTTTTTTTTCACATTCTATTGGTTTAAGAAAAAAATAAAAAATAAAAATAAACTGAGCAGAAACCACAATATTGTGCTAGCAAATTGAAGATCTCAGAATTCAGATTATTTCACCCGTTCATACTGTCCATATAAATACCAGTACATGAGATCCTGAAATTATACGTATGACAGTGTAAATGATTTATGTAAATAGACTTGTGAGGTTTTTTTTTTTTTTTCTGGACTTTGTAAAATATAATAAAATAAAAGTACTCAGTGTAGTCCAATGGCCTTGCTACAACCAGTACTGTACAGACATCTCCCTTTCTTTAGGGGTTGATAACTACGTTAAAAAATAAATAAATCACTTTTTGTATTATTATGCTACTGGAAGACGACACACTAATAATTCTCTCTTTTTGTTACCCTGATAAAGTAGTTTGGTAATTGTTGTAAAAGGGTTAAAATAAATGTTGTACGTCAAGTTAAACTGTACATTATAATCAAAATCTGCACCCATTTGTAGCTTCTACACTGTATATAGTATCTCCAATTTTTTTAAAGGCCATTCAAAATACAGGAAGTGTTTATATATATATATATATATATATATATATATATATATATATATATATATATATATATATATATATTAAAAAAAATTGTGATGTTCACCAGACTAATGGACTACATCGCCGCATGCTGTGTATAGGTAGAAATAGTTTTTTTTTTTTGTTTTTTTTTATGTTGAAAAGCACCAATATTTTGTACAAAGATTCACCATGCACTGCTAATATAGAGTACGAGCACCAAAAGTGTCTAAAATTGTATTTTTAACAGTTAAAGAAAAGCCATTCCATACAGAGATAAAAGTAGCACTTTATGCCAGCATAAAATTTTACATTTATTTGTTGTTTAAAAAAATGTCCCTTTTGTTTGCAACTTATTCTAATTCTTTAGTCTTTTGCTAAGGCATCTAGAAGCCCTATGCTTCCTTTATAAACACTTTAAAGGCCAAAAAACATACATTTGCCTTAAGAAAAAACGTTAATTTTTTTTTTAAAGGCCAAAAACATACATTTACATAAAGAAAAAACTTTAAATCATTTTTTTTAAAAGGACAAAAACTTTAAATCATTTTTTTTTTTTGTAAAGGACAAAAACATACATTTGCATTAAGAAAAATGTTAAATATTTTTTTTAAAGGCCAAAAGCATACATTTGCATAAAGAAAAAACTTTAAATAATTTTTTTTAAAAGGACAAAAACTTTAAATAATTTTTTTTTGTTAAGGACAACAACACACATTTGCATTAAGAAAAAACATTAAATATTTTTTTTTAAAGGCCAAAAACATACATTTGCATGAAGAAAAAACTTTAAATAATTTTTTTTAAAAGGACAAAAACTTTAAATCATTTTTTTCAAAAGGACAAAAACTTTAAATCATTTTTTTTTTTTTGTAAAGGACAAAAACACACATTTGCATTAAGAAAAAAACTTTAAATCATTTTTGACGAGGCCAAAAATTTAAGACAAAAAGAACAAAAAAACAAGAACAAAATTAAGGTCTTTAATCTTATTTTTAGTGTAACATAAAGATTCCACATAATTATGAAATGGTAGCTATTGTACAAAGATAAAAAATATACTGTATATATATTTGGTATTTTTTTTTTTTACATGCATGTGTTGAAGCAACATTAACTGTCCTTTATCATTTTCTTCTGTCCCTTGTAAGTACTTAAAAAACAAAAATGTTGTCAGCAAATAGCCAATGTGATTTATGTTTGCACTTTCAACATTGTTTGTACACGTTCTCTATGAATGTTCCAGATACAGGACTTGATCTGTGAACAATACGTCTGTTTAACTATATTTTATTATATATATATATATATATATATATATATATATATATATAAAAAAAAAATTTATTACAGCTTGCCAAACAAGTGGGACCTTAATTTAAAGTCAAAATATTTTAAGTTTCTTAATATATTTTACAGTAATGAAAATTAGATGTTTAAAAGTTACATTTATTATTAAAAATAATTAATCCAAAAAAAAGCTTAAATGTCGCTAACATATCACAGGTACCAAGATTTCTATTTATTTGATTCAGTTCAGTAATTATATTCCGGTGTGCCATGTACTATAGACCAGCCCTCATACCACATTTAAATAAAAATAAAAAAAAAATAGAAGAATCCAAGAGGACAAAGGAAATGTTTTAGCTATCAGGTTATCACTGGAAGAAAAAGCTAATTGGGGACCAAGTCCATCTTGGATGCAATTGGGCAAGCTCAGGATTGTAAAGCCACATCATTCCCTTAGGTTTAGTTTAGCCTATTCCACAAAAAAATGAATTATTAAAAATTAAAAAATACAATTCAAAATAAAATAAAATATTCATGCTTACCTTGCATAGTACAATGGCATGCACATGGATAACAATGCAGGCTATTTAATCAAGAGAAACACATGTGCCACAGTGGTAAATAAAATGTACAAATATTTTATTTAATTTGAGAAGAAAAAGATTTTAGATTTGTATTTTATCGAAAAAAAAAAAACTGGTTAAACAAAAATTCAGCATGTCCCACCTTTAAAAATAAAACACATAGGCTTGTCCACAGTTTGTTTCTTTTTTTATTTTAATAGACTGACACATTTTTTTCATTACTGAACCAACAATAGTGCATTGATGTAATAAAAAATAATTATGGCATATCTTTTTTCTATTTCTTTGTTATATTTCAAGTAAATAAAAAAAAGTCAAAGTATTTCAACATTTTATTTATTTTATTTTGAAAAAAACGAAATAAAAATGATTGTCCAATGAGATGGTGCCCATGGCAGTTCACTCATATGAGACGTTCACCATTTGATACATTTCTTGGGGGGCCTAAAATAAGATTTTATATGTAGCTAAGCACAACCTTTTGTCTTGTACGTTTTTAATTTTTTTTTGTGTGGTTTTCTGTAATTTTATAGATGAAAAATTATTTTATATCAATTTAAAAAAACTGCGTGCCTTCACATTTCTGTGTTATGAGCAACGACATGCAATGCAAAGGTACTAAATACTGTATTTTATTGTAAAGAAAGAAAAGCATGGATGGAAAAAAAAGAAAAGAAAAAAATAGCTCACGTATATATTTTTGTCCTTGCGGCCAGTCACATGCAAGTGTTTTGATATGAATTATAGGAGTTTTGTTTCTATGTTTGCCTTAATCTTTAATGGGAAAAAAAAAATAAAAAATATTTTATGCAACTTTCTATTGTTTGAAAAAAAGTCTTTGTATATTTTTCCAGTTTTTGAAAAATTTAAATTGTGTAAAATATGTTATGTCCTTTTGTGCAAAAAAAAAAAAAACATCTACAATATTGTTTTGAATAAAAAAAAAAGGAAAAAAAAAACAATGTGTCCAAATTCTTTTTTATGGGGTTCTTCACAAGATGCACAGCAGGTGGTTGGGGATCAGGATGGACCGTATTCTCCAAAATAAGAAGAGACAATTGGGGTGGATTAGGATCTCAAATCTGAATGTGATTACGCCAAGAATTGACAATCGACGGCCCTTACAGTAAAGATTCCACAGTCTGACTGCTTTTACTGTAAATAATCCACAATCTGGCTACTCTAAGGCTAAATTCCCACCGAGTTTAGCGTTTTTAATGCGCGATTTTGGTGCTTTTTTATACGCGACTTGCAGCATTTTTGAGCTTTGGTGTTATTTTTTTTATTAGCCAATAGAGAAAACGATCACCGGTTACATCATTTGTTGCTAGGCATTTCAGCTTCTCCATTAGCTTTTTTTTCTTATTATTATTATTATTATTCTTTTTTTTTTTCGTTTGGGTAAGGGGTTAAAGTTAAGGTCAGGTTGGGGTTGAGATTAGGGGTTAGGGTTATTATTTATTTGCATTTTTAGGGTGTTAATAATACTACTACTACTACTAATAATAATAATAATAAATGAATAAATACAAAATAAATACACAAATAAATAAAAATCATTAATAAATTCAAAAAATAATACTAAGTAATAATAAATAAATAATTAACCCCAAACTTAAACCTCAACCCCTTATAAAAAATTAAATAATAAAAAATAGCTAAACACCCTAACTCTAACACAAAATAAATACACTTATTATTATTATTATTATTATTATTTTATTTTTATTTTCGTTTGGGTAAGGGGTTAGAGTTAAGGTTAGGTTGGGGTTTGGATTAGGGGTTAGGGTTATTATTTATTTGTATTATTAGGGTGTTAATACTACTACTACTAATAATAATAATAATAATAATAATAAATGAATAAATACAAAATAAATACACAAATAAATAAAAATAATTATAAATAGTTAGTAAATTCAATAAATTAATACTAAGTAATAATAAATAAATAAATAATTAACCCCTAACTTAAACCTCAACCCCTTATAAAAAATAAAATAATAAAAAATAGCTAAAAACCCTAACTCTAACACAAAATAAATACATTTATTATTATTATTATTATTATTATTATTATAGTAATTTATTTATTTGCGGTTGGGTATTTAGACCCCTTTCACACTGGGGCCGGCCGGGCGTTCGTGGTAAAGTGCCGCTCGTTTTAGCAGTCCTTTACTGCTGTTTAAAAACAGTTAAAAACGCCCGTGTTGCGGCGTTTCCGAAGTGCTTCTCAGGCGCTTCGGAAGCGCTGCCCATTAATTTCATTGGGTAAGGGCGGTGGGGGAGGGGTGTATACATCGCTCCAAACCCGCCCAAAGATGCTGCTAGCAGGACTTTTTTTCCATCCCGCAAGCGCACCGCCCCAGTGTGGAAGCCCTCGGGCTCTCACATTCGGGCGGCATGGGAGGCGGTTTTTCAGGTGCTTAACGGGCGCTATTTTTAACGCTAAAACACCTGAAAACTGCCTCAGTGTGAAAGGGGTATTATGTATTATATTTTTTTTTATTATTAATAATAATAATTTATTAATAATTATTTTAAGGTTCGGAGTTAATTATTATTTATGTATTAATACCTATTATTGAGTTATTTTATTTATTATTTATGATGATTTTTGTTAGTTCTGTATTTACTTTACATTTATTTATTCATATATTATTACTATTTTTTTATTTATTTGTTATTTTTTCATTTGAGCAGAAAATTGGGCAAACACGGGTGACAAAACGTGCAAATGGTGCATTTCCATTGATTTCTATGGGAATAAAAAAGCGCCACAAAACGCTGTAATCTGCCCCGTTTCGCGCTCCAGAACTTTTTTTAGGCGTTTGGCGTCGGGCGACTCAGGCGAGCGGCGATGTGATTCGTCTCCATAGAGAATCGATGATTTTTTTGTCTCCTCCAGCGTTTTGGAGCTTCGCTGAGCTGTGATTGGGTCAGGTACAGTAATCATTGTGCCGCCATCAATTTATCCCAATCTGAGGATCTCTTAGGATATTAATCTGAAGCCGACACTCACAAGGAGTCCGCAGTTCATTGACAATGGAGACTCTTCCCTCCAACTGCTTTTACAGTAAAGAATCCACAATCTGATGACTCTTCCAGTAAAGTTCAGCCAACAATGGATCACAACCACCTAACTGGGAATGTATGTCGTGATTCTGGCGTTAAATCCTGGGGGGGGGGGGGGGGAGATGAAAGCAGCGAGATGTCATAACTCCGGTATCTCCTTCTCCCTCAGACGGCCCCGGAATCTCGCTTTTAGGTAGGTGCCCCTCCCGCCACTTTCCAGAGGTTTCCGGGATAACGTTACCGATCGATCGGTAGCTCCAGGAATCATCTCTTCACATAGAGATAAGCTGTGGCAAGATGGCGGCCACCACTCATCTCTATGCCCTTGGAGGACCTGAGTGATGTCACTTCCTGTTCTCAGGACATGTAAACATTTTTTGTTTTTTTCCCCTTTAAGCAAGATATATATTTATATATTTTTTTATAATATTTTGCTTTTAAAGGTAGAGGAGAAATGTGGGGGGAGGGGGGTGGCGGGGTCTTATAGATCCCCAGATCTCTCCATAAAGAGGACCTGTCATGCTGTATTCTTATGGCAATAAAACTGATCAATGATTTTATTTTTATTTTTTAGAGGGACAGTGTAAGAATAAAAAAAAGGTAATAAAATGCATTAGAAAAAAAAATTCTCTCTTTAAAGAGCCCCGCCCCCGCACGCAGCAGTGAACGCATACGCGGGTCATGCCCACATGTGTAGACGGTGTTCGCACCACAGGTGAGGAAATCGCCGCGGATGTCAGAGCGAGAGCGATAATTCTACCACCAGATCTCCTCTTTAAGAGTCCTTTCACGTGGCCACTCAGCGGACTCCGCATGCTCGGCGCGGGGGGGGGGGGGGGATCGATCCGCTGAGCAGGAGGATGACCAGTCGATCTCCCCTCCGCTGTACTGACACAGTCTGCTCTCCTCTATGGGGCGATCGAATGAAAAGGGACCGCCTGTCCATCCAATCCGATCCGCCAGGCGGCTGCGGGTGTCAGTGGACATGTCACCGCCGCTCCATAGAGGTGACCGGAGCGTCCAATCGGGTCCACCTGAAAAACTGACAGACAGACCTGATTGGACCGCCCGTGTGAAAGGGGCGGAACTCTAAACTGGAAACCTGAAGAGATTTTTAAAGTGTCGCCTCCTATGGAGAGTTTTAAGTATCGTAGTTTGTCGCCATTCCACCAGTGTGCGCAATTTTAAAGCGCGACATGTTTGGTATCTATTTACTCGGCGTGACATCATCTTTTATAGTATACAAAAAAATTTGGGGTACATATTATGTTTTTTTTTTTTTTATTTATTTATTTATTAAACCGCTGTGCAAAAACTGTGTGATATAAAAATTGCAATGACCGCCATTTTAGGGTCTCTGATAAAAAAAATATATATATAATGTTTTGGGGGTTCTAAGGAATTTACAAGGAGTCCACTATTTATTTATAATGGAGAACCTTCACTTCAACTGCCTTTACAGTAAAGAATCCACAACCTGACAATTCTTACAGTAAAGTGTTTATAGGAAACACTTTATCACAATCTGATTATCCCGCAGAAAATCCCCTCAACCCTTCACTTACAATAGAGAATGATAACACTGTCTGCTTTTACTGTAAAGAATCCACAATCTGAATATTCTTACAGCCAACAATCATTTATTATAATCTGACTATCCTTTAAGAATATTATCCCAGCCTCACAAGGAGTCCACAGTTCATGTTCTATAGAGAACCTTCTCTCTACACGTGTGCGGATCCTTTCGTTTTGAACTAAAATTCAGACAACATTTTTCGTTACTCAGAAATTTCGATTATCCGATTTTCCAAATTACAATTATAACAAATTTATACGAATCAAACTTTCAGAAAAAATTGGAATTCAAATAATTTTCTAATCGAATTCGAATTCCCGAAGAGGATAAAATAGAATAAAAAAATAAAAAAAAGGAATAGAATAGAAAATAATATAATAGAATCTAATAGAAAATAAAAGAATAGAATATAATCGGGTAAAACAGAACAGAATACAAAATAAAAAAGGGACAGAATAGATAATATAAGAATAGGGTAAAACAGAACAGAATAGAATAGAAAAAAAAAGAACAGAATAAAATAGAAAATGAAATAAAGGAATAGAACAAAAAATAATATAATAGAATCTAGTAGAAAATAAAAGAATAGAATATAATAAGGTAAAACAGAACAGAATACAAAATAAAAAAATAGGAAAAGAAAAGGGACAGAATAGAAAATAAAAGAACAGAATAAAATAGACAAGGAAATAAAGGAATAGAATAGAATAAAGAATAGAATATAATCAGGTAAAACAGAACAGAATACAAAAAAAAGGGACAGAATAGATAATAAAAGAATAGGGTAAAACAGAAAAAAATAAAATAGAAAATAAAAGAACAGAATAAAATAGGAAAGGAAATAAAGGAATATAATAGAATAAAGAATATAGTATAATAGGGTAAAAAAGAACAGAATACAAAAAAAGGGACAGAATAGATAATAAAAGAATAGGGTAAAACAGAAAAAAATCGAATAGAAAATAAAAGAACAGAATAAAATAGAAAATGAAATAAAGGCATAGAATAGGAAATAATATAATAGAATCTAATAGAAAATCAAAAAATAGAATATAATAAGGTAAAACAGAACAGAATACAAAATAGAAAAAATAGGAAAAGAAAAGGGACAAAATAGAAAATAAAAGAACAGAACAAAATAGAATAGAAAATAAAAGAACAGAATAAAATAGGAAAGGAAATAAAGGAATAGAGTAGAATAAAGAATATAGTATAAGGTAAAAAAAGAACAGAATACAAAAAAAGGGACAGAATAGATAATAAAAGAATAGGGTAAAACAGAAAAAAATTGAATAGAAAATAAGAGAACAGAATAAAATATAAAATGAAAGAAAGGAATAGAATAAAATAAAACACTGGATAAAATATAACCATCTTCTGAAATTCTAATTTTGAATAGAATAAATATCAATTAGAATAAAATATTTCAATAATAGAAAAGAATAGAATAAAAAAAATGAAAAAATAAAATATAATAGAAAGAATATAACAATATAACTGTTTTCAGAAATTCTAATTTCGAATAGAATAAATTTGAATTTGAATAGAAAGGAAAAGAACAGAAAAGAAAACAATAGAATAGAATAAGCAATAGAACAGAATGGAATAGAAAGAATATAACAAAGTCTTCCAAAGTTTGACTTTCAAATAAAATAAATTCGATTTGAATGCACTTTGAAAAAATTCGAATCGATTTGAGTTAGAATAAATGAAAGTAATTCCAAAAAGAAATGAAACAAATTTATGTAAATAACGAATGGAAGGGAAACAAATGTTTTCGTTTTGCACACGTCGGCTTCTCTCTTACAGTCAGACGGAGGCCACAGTTCATTTACAATAGAGAATCCTCTGACTGCTCTAACTGGGAAGAATCCACAACACAAAAGAATATGCCGCATTTTCACTCTTTATAGCCCATTATAATGGGAGGGCAGCTCGGTAATGATTGTCCATAAATTTGGGGTTTTTAATGCTCATCTGCTTGTTAAAATTCTGCTACTCAAGCCCATCCCCCGCCCGCTTCCTGCTAAGAGTATTCTTTTTTTTTTTAACTCTGCTGACGTAAATGAAATAAAAATCGCGGAGAGAATGCGCCTAATGATGCCATCAATTTCTTCCATTTTTCCGAGGCGTGCAGCATGGCTATTGTCAGCGTGCTTATCCTGCCGCTCCTCCAGTGTACACACATCATAACATAAAGGATGATTCACTGCGCCGGGCACCGCTTGGCAGAGCCTCAGGAAAATAACGCGTTCCGTCCCGACGTCTGGAACCTGTCATCTGCCACCTGAGATTTTTTGATTTTATTCAAAACGTGAGGGACATCCAAATCCGACACACAAATGCCAACAAATAGGAAAACGGGATACAAAGCTGAGGATTTCCCTGATTGGTCGCTCCGTCTCCCGCTTGACAGTTTGCAGGTAAAGCAAAAAAAAATATAAAAACTTTCCTTTAATTCACATTTTTTTTTTTTTTTTGCTTACAGTGATTCTTTAGACATCATTCACACATATACTGTATATTATATTATATAAATAGTTTATAAATTATACAGTATATATTATAATATAATCATTTATTACAGGACATTCTTAAATTGTAATCCTTTTGCATTCTATTCCAAATGTTACAATATTTATTTATTTATTTTTTAGAGTTATTTATTATCGGTATTGATAAATGCACAGGATGATTTGAATCCTTTTTTTTTTTGCACACACGTTAACCACTTGCTGCCCAGGACAACCAAATCCGACACAAAACAGGAAAAGGTGATAGAAAGCCGACAATGTCTGTGACGGTCCCTCCATCTTCTTCACCGGACACTTCACAGGGACAGCAAAACAATACAAATAAAGGAGCCAATATTCCTTTCTATCCACATTATTTACATGTATTTATTTATTTATTACTTGGGGTGATTATTTAGACATCATTCACACATATACTCTATATTATATAAATATACACTTATATAATATACAATACACAGTATCTGACAAAAGTTAGTACACCCCCCAGTCACATTCATGTGACAACACTGAAGAAATGACACTTTGCTACAATGTAAAGTAGTGAGTGTACACAGGGGGGAGGAGTGTACACAGGGGGGAGGAGTGTACACAGGGGGAGGAGTGTACACAGGGGGGAGGAGTGTACACAGGGGGGAGGAGTGTACACAGGGGAGAGGAGTGTACACAGGGGGGAGGAGTGTACACAGGGGGGAGGAGTGTACACAGGGGGAGGAGTGTACACAGGGGGGAGGAGTGTACACAGGGGGGGGAGTGTACACAGGGGGGAGGAGTGTACACAGGGGGAGGAGTGTACACAGGGGGAGGAGTGTACAGCTTGTATAACGGTGTAAATTTCCTCTCCCCTCAAAATAACTCAACACACAGCCATTAATGTCTAAACTGCTGGCAACAAAAGTCAGTACACCCCTAAGTGAAAATGTCCAAATTGGGCCCAATTAGCCATTTTCCCACAAACAGTTTGCTGAAGACAAGCAGACTAAGGAGATGGATTACTGGAACCACATCCTGTGGTCTGATGAGACCAAGATAAACGTATTTGGTGTCAGATGGTGTCAGGCGTGTGTGGCGGCAACCAGGTGAGGAGGACAAAGACAAGTGTGTCTTCCCTACAGTCAGGCATGGTGGGGGGAGGGTCATGGTCTGGGGCTGCATGAGTGCTGCCGGCACTGGGGGGTTACAGATCATTGAGGGGACCATAAATGCCAACATGTACTGTGACCAGGGCCGGACTTACCATTGGGCTTGACTGGGCTCAAGCCCATGGGCCCCGCCCAATAGGGGGCCCCCGCGCTTGCGCACATTAGCCCCTCTAATCCGGCATTTAAAGCTTGCCGGAATGCAGTCTGTGAGAACTTCCCCTCTGTCCGGCACAGAGGAGAAGTCTTGCGGTGTTTAGCTCCTTCCACTCTTCCTGATGCTCCCCCCGTGTGACTAAAGAAGACGTCACAAAAGGGGAGTGAAAGAAAACAGCAGCCACAGACACAGCAACGAATGGTTACAGCGCAACGGCGCATGCGCGAGATTACCGACAGGGACACAATAAGGGCGGAAGCGACGTCATAATTTAAATCACATAACAGTACGAATGGCGCTTGAGATACCCGGAAATACAGAGAACAAAACCATCCTAAAAAAGGTATTTGCAGGCCTCGTTTTTGGGGGATATATATATATGTATTGCATTGCGATGAGCTGTTATAACTTAATAATTGAAAAACTGCAAAAATCGGCCGGGGTTTACTTCCTCTTTAATTTTTCATTGAATTGTTCTATTTAAAGTAATGTATAGAAGGTAGGGCCCAGAAGTGACTCAAGCCCAGGGGCCCCCACCACCCTAAGTCCTACCCTGACTGTGACATAGCTCAGTGGACCAACACCAGCAGATGACACGGCTCCCCAAATCACCACAGACTGTGGAAACTTCACACTGGACTTCAAGCATCTTGCAGTGTGTGCCTCTCCATTCTTCCTCCATACTCCGGCTCCTTGCTTTCCTCCATTCCTCCTCCATACTCCGGCTCCTTGCTTTCCTCCATTCCTCCTCCATACTCCGGCTCCTTGCTTTCCTCCATTCCTCCTTCATACTCTGGCTCCTTGCTTTCCTCCATTCCTCCTCCATACTCCGGCTCCTTGCTTTCCTCCATTCCTCCTTCATACTCCGGCTCCTTGCTTTCCTCCATTCCTCCTCCATACTCCGGCTCCTTGCTTTCCTCCATTCCTCCTTCATACTCCGGCTCCTTGCTTTCCTCCATTCCTCCTCCATACTCCGGCTCCTTGCTTTCCTCCATTCCTCCTTCATACTCCGGCTCCTTGCTTTCCTCCATTCCTCCTTCATACTCCGGCTCCTTGCTTTCCTCCATTCCTCCTCCATACTCCGGCTCCTTGCTTTCCTCCATTCCTCCTTCATACTCCGGCTCCTTGCTTTCCTCCATTCCTCCTCCATACTCCAGCTCCTTGCTTTCCTCCATTCCTCCTTCATACTCCGGCTCCTTGCTTTCCTCCATTCCTCCTTCATACTCCGGCTCCTTGCTTTCCTCCATTCCTCCTCCATACTCCGGCTCCTTGCTTTCCTCCATTCCTCCTACATACTCCGGCTCCTTGCTTTCCTCCATTCCTCCTTCATACTCCGGCTCCTTGCTTTCCTCCATTCCTCCTCCATACTCCGGCTCCTTGCTTTCCTCCATTCCTCCTTCATACTCCGGCTCCTTGCTTTCCTCCATTCCTCCTCCATACTCCGGCTCCTTGCTTTCCTCCATTCCTCCTTCATACTCCGGCTCCTTGCTTTCCTCCATTCCTCCTCCATACTCCGGCTCCTTGCTTTCCTCCATTCCTCCTTCATACTCCGGCTCCTTGCTTTCCTCCATTCCTCCTCCATACTCCGGCTCCTTGCTTTCCTCCATTCCTCCTTCATACTCCGGCTCCTTGCTTTCCTCCATTCCTCCTCCATACTCCGGCTCCTTGCTTTCCTCCATTCCTCCTCCATACTCCGGCTCCTTGCTTTCCTCCATTCCTCCTTCATACTCCGGCTCCTTGCTTTCCTCCATTCCTCCTTCATACTCCGGCTCCTTGCTTTCCTCCATTCCTCCTCCATACTCCGGCTCCTTGCTTTCCTCCATTCCTCCTCCATACTCCGGCTCCTTGCTTTCCTCCATTCCTCCTCCATACTCCGGCTCCTTGCTTTCCTCCATTCCTCCTTCATACTCCGGCTCCTTGCTTTCCTCCATTCCTCCTTCATACTCCGGCTCCTTGCTTTCCTCCATTCCTCCTCCATACTCCGGCTCCTTGCTTTCCTCCATTCCTCCTCCATACTCCGGCTCCTTGCTTTCCTCCATTCCTCCTTCATACTCCGGCTCCTTGCTTTCCTCCATTCCTCCTCCATACTCCGGCTCCTTGCTTTCCTCCATTCCTCCTTCATACTCCGGCTCCTTGCTTTCCTCCATTCCTCCTCCATACTCCGGCTCCTTGCTTTCCTCCATTCCTCCTCCATACTCCGGCTCCTTGCTTTCCTCCATTCCTCCTCCATACTCCGGCTCCTTGCTTTCCTCCATTCCTCCTCCATACTCCGGCTCCTTGCTTTCCTCCATTCCTCCTCCATACTCCGGCTCCTTGCTTTCCTCCATTCCTCCTCCATACTCCGGCTCCTTGCTTTCCTCCATTCCTCCTCCATACTCCGGCTCCTTGCTTTCCTCCATTCCTCCTCCATACTCCGGCTCCTTGCTTTCCTCCATTCCTCCTCCATACTCCGGCTCCTTGGTTTCCCAATGAGATCGTCAGAAAAGAGGACTTTGGAGCACTGAGCACCAGACCAGGTGTGTTTTTCTGTAGCCCAGGTAAGACGCTTCTGACGTTGTTTGTTGGTCAGGAGTGGATGACAAGAGGAATACGACATTTGAAGCCCATGTCCAGGATCCGTCTGTGTGTGGTGGGTCTTGATGCACTGACTCCAGCCTCAGTCCACTCCTTGTGAAAGTCCCCAACACTTCTGAATGGCCTTTTCCTGACAATCCTCTCCAGGCTGCGCTCATCCCTGCTGCTTGTGCACCTTTTTCTTCCACACTTTTCCCTTCCACATATCTTTCTATTAATGTGCTTTGATACGGCACTTTGGGAACATCCAACTTCTTTGCAATTACCTTTTGAGGCTTTCCCTCCTTATGGAGGGTGTCAATGATGGTGTCAGGTCAGCAGTCTTTCCCATGATTGTGATTCCTACTGAACCAGACTGAGAGAGCATTTAAAGGCTCAGGAACCCTTTGCAGGTGTAATTAGCTGATTAGAGGGGGACACTTTGAGCCGAGAATATTCCACCTTTTCACAATATTCTCATTTTCTGAGATTGTGGATTTGGGTTTTCATGAGCTGTAATCCATAATCATCACAATTATGAACCATCTCGCTTTGCATGTAATGAGTCTCATATTTTACTTTCACCTTTTAGGTTGCATTAGTGAAATAAATGAACTTTTGCACGATATTCGAATTTTTCGCGTTTCACCTGTATATGTATTTTTATTTTATACATGTTTTATATATAATATGTAATATTACAATGTACTATACAGTATATATCATTATTTATCAGAGGACATTGTGTAACGCATGGAATGATTTCAGTCCTTTTCTTGCCCATCTGTCTTCCGGGAGAACCGAATTCCACACACAAAACAGAAGAAAGGGCCACAAAGATTTCACTCCGCGATAAATACGATGTACAACTTGCCACAAACAATACCATTTGAATTCTCTGTGCCCTACAAACAGGCGTGTGACGAATGGGATGTAACATACTAAGGTCCGTGTTTATATAACATGATACATAAATGTCAGAGGCTCGACTGCGCTTTATCCGCCCCCCTCCCCCCCCCCCCCCCCATCTGCACTTCTTCAGCTCGCTGTGTTTTGTTTAGGAATGAAAGCAGAGACCGGTGACGGGTGAAACGTGGCGAGGTATAAAACAGGCCGCGACTTTTTCCTGTCTTTTTTCTCTGTTTTATTATGTGCCACATTAGAGGGCATCATCCCCCTCCCCCTCCTACAGACCACACATATGGCAGACGTGTCCGTGTCATCCACATGACCGCCGCCGCGTGCCGCACACCCGCCAGGGATCGCTAATGGGGACCAAGAACCAGGAATGTGTTCAGGGGGGAAATCATCTACAGACATATATATATATACTATATTACCAGAAGTATTGGGACGCCTGCCTTTACACACATGAAATTTAAGATCGCAAAGAACTTGTAATAAAGTGTCCATCAGAAGTACAAAGTTCACCTTTACTTCATCTGATATACACAGCGGGGAAAATAAGTATTGAAGACGTCACCGTTCTTCTAGGTAAATATACACTATATTATCAAAAGTATTGGGACACCTGCCTTTACACACACATGACCTTTAATGACATCCCAGTCTTAGTCCGGAGGGTTCAATATAACCTTTGCAGCTATAACAGCTTCACCTCTTCTGGGAAGGCCGTCCACAAGGTTTAGGAGGGTGTCTATGGGAATGTTTGACCATTCTTCCAGAAGAGCATTTGTGAGGTCAGGCAATGATGTTGGATGATAAGGCCTGGCTCACAGTCTCCACTCTAATTCATCCCAAAGGTGTTCTATCTTGTTGAGGTCAGGACTCTGTGCAGGCCAGTCAAGTTCCCCCACCCCAAACTCATTCATCCATGTCTTTATGGAGCTTGCTTTGTGCACTGGTGGGCAGTCATGTTGGAACAGGAAGGGGCCGTCCCCAAACTCCTCCCACAAAGTTGGGAGTATGAAACTGTCCAAAATGTCTTGGTATGCCGACACCTTAAGAGTTCCCTTCACTGGAACTAAGGGGCCAACCCCTGAAAAACACCCCCACACCATAATCCCCCCTCTACACCATAATCCCCCTTCCCCCCCACACACCATAATCCCCCTTCCCCCCACACCATAATCCCCCTCCCCCACACCATAATCCCCCATCCACACCATAATCCCCCGTCACCCCACACACCATAATCCCCCCTCCACCCCCCCACACCATAATCCCCCCTCACCCCACACACCATAATCCCCCTCCCCCACACCATAATCCCCCATCCACACCATAATCCCCCATCACCCTCCACACCATAATCCCCCCCTCCACCAAATGATTTGGACCAGTGCTTTGTCCGGTAATATTTTTACACCTTTAGCGTATAATTACACGTTTCACAATGAAAAAAAGCACAAAATAAAAAATTTTTATTTGCAAATAACTTTTCAGTGTTTTGTACCATCGCTGACGGCTGAAGTGTACACAGGACAGTTGCGGTAGATATTAGACATGTGCGATTATTTTCGTACGAATCCAAATTACAAATTTTTATGAATACGAATTCTGTACGACATACGAAATTTCGTTTATGAATTTCGGATCCAAATTATCCGAATCCAAACTACCAAATAACGATTTTCAACTAATACGAAAGAAACAAACAAAAAAAAAAGTTAGGAAAGTAGGAGGAGTTGTGTCCAGAATCAACGAAAACAATGTACTCTACGGAAAGTACGAATGATGGTATTGAGCTTCCCTTTCATAGTGCCGTTGTACGTCTTATACGTCGCCGTGTTCTTGGCGTTCGGAATTTCCGACAACATTTGTGCGACCGTGTGTATGCAAGACAAGTTTGAGCCAACATCCTTCGGAAAAAAAATACACAGTTTTGTTGTCGGAATTTCCGATCGTCTGTACGCGGCATGAGTCCGTAGAGTTCAATATTAACGATTTGTACGAAATTCGTATTTCATACGAATCCGAAATAAATTCCGTACACGAATTGAGAATTACGATTTTTTTTTTAATACGAAACTAAACCAATTTTTTGACAGCTCCCATGTCTAGTAGATATCGGCGATTACTAAAAAAAAATAAAAGTATCGTTACTCCTTGTAAAAAAGATCGGCGCATCCCTAATAATAATGATATTCGTCTTTGGCTTTTCATCTGAAAATTTGATTGCATTGAAAGAACACAAAAGTTCTCATGAAAAAAGCCTAAGTGTGCCCAAATTATAGACAAAAACATGGAATAAAAAATAAATCTTTTACAAAACATAAACACATAAATAATAGACATTTAACAAAAAAAACAAAAACAACAATTGATACTTGTAGAGCTTTTGGCGTTCATAAAGAGTCTCATTCATCTTCCTGCAGAGTCCCGACTGTCCCCTGACATGACGTGGATCACTGCTGCCATCTAGTGACCATTCCGTGATGTTACCTGAAATACAATAAGCCAGATCCATGATCCGATTTTAAAGATGTTATTATTATTAATATACAGGATTTATATATTATTATTATTATACAGGATTTATATATTATTATTATTATTATTATACAGGATTTATATATTATTATTATTATTATTATTATTATTATTATACAGGATTTATATATTATTATTATTATTATTATTATTATTATTATTATTATTATTATACAGGATTTATATATTAATATTATTATTATTAATATTATTAATATACAGGATTTATATATTATTATTATTATTATTATTATTATACAGTATTTATATATTATTATTATTATTATTATACAGGATTTATATATTAATATTATTATTATTATTATTAATATTAATAGACAGGATTTATATATTATTATTATTATACAGGATTTATATGGTGCCAACGGTTTGTGCAGCGCTTTACAATATACAAATCAAGACAGAGAGTTAGGAGGGCCGAGGCCCCGAACATTCGTGGGTGTAAATGTGAGTGTGAGGTGAAAACGATCGTCATTTAATGGCGTATGGCTTGTTGTGTGGCACCTTTCACCTTTGGGCTGTGTTATAGACTGCAGTGTAAGTGGCAGTAAGCCCCTTAATTAGTGTCAGTGGCTTAAATAACCCCCAGCATGGCGTCAATAGACACAATAATAACCCCCAGCATTGGTGTCAATAGACACAATAATAACCCCCAGCATGGCGTCAATAGACACAATAATAACCCCCAGCATGGCGTCAGTAGACACAATAATAACCCCCAGCATGGCGTCAGTAGACACAATAATAAACCCCAGCATTGGCGTCAGTAGACACAATAATAACCCCCAGCATTGGCGTCAGTAGACACAATAATAACCCCCAGCATGGCGTCAGTAGACACAATAATAACCCCCAGCATGGCGTCAGTAGACACAATAATAACCCCCAGCATGGCATCAATAGACACAATAATAACCCCCAGCATTGGTTTTAGGGATAGCATTAAAAAACCTCAGCTTTGGTGTCAGTGGGCTCAATAATTACCCACCAACATTGGTATAAATGACAGCATTGATAATCCGTGGATTTGGGGTCAGCAGGTGCAAAAATAACCCCCCCCCCAGCATCATGTAAATCCTATAGCCTGTGCAGATCTTGTGTTGTGTTCACAAATATTTGACACTGAACAGCCCCTTGCTGCAGTCTCTCACCTTACAAATTTACAATGTTGCACTCTGATCCCTGGGGGGAGAGGAGACTGAGGAAATGCTTCCTTCTGCCTGCAGCAGACTGATGACATCATCACAGCCTAGGCAGAGTCACTGGATTGGAGGACAATGATGACTTTTTAATGATAAAAGGCGGAGCTTTTCTGAAAAATGATCCAGTTGCTGAATATTGTGACGTCAGCCATTTATTCATAGAGATGTGTAAAGTTACTGACAGTCCCACTTTAAATAAGAACAAAAATAAGAATAAGTTAAAATTAAGCGCTGATTGCACAATAACCGATTTTATTTATCTCTATTAGGCTGCCAGACAGTGAAAGATCCAAATCCACTTGTATGAAGTCACTTTATATTCTGTGTGCATCTAAAATGATCATAATTATTGTTGTTATTATTATTATTAATATTGATTTTATTGTTTTTTCTGCTATTATAATTTATATTATTATTATTTGTATCGTTTATATTATTCTTTTCTTATTTTTGCTGTTATTATTATTTACATGGTTGCTATTATTATGAGTGTTACCATTACTATCCACTTGCCCTCTAGGAAGGTTTTACCCCCCTTTCTGACCAGGCCATTTTTTTGCGATGCGGCACGGCGTTACTTTAACTGACAATTGCGCAGTCGTGCGACGCTGTACACAAATAAAATTGATGGCCTATTTTTTCCCCACAAATAGAGCTTTCCTTTGGTGGTATTTGATCACCTCTGCGGGTTTTTATTTTTATTTTTTGCGCTATAAACAAAAAAAAAAGACCGAAAATTTTGAAAAACAAAACAAAAAAAAAAAATTCTGCTACATATTTTTGGTTAAAAAAAAATCCCAATAAGCGTAAATTGATTGGTTTGTGTGACGGGAGTCACTTTGGGCAGGGGCCCGTGGATCTCAGAATCTCTGGGTTTCGGCTCCCCATGCACCTCCTATGTGTAAGTCACCCCGTGTCTATTAGGGGCGCAGGGTGACCGAGAACCCCGAGAACCCCACTATGATCTGTGCTAGTTGGACTCACTGTACAGCCACACTGCAATGTGGTATATATTTATATTGTCTCATACTATGGTGGGCTCTGTGTTGGGTCTTTGGGGTGTGGCTGTATTCCATTGTTCTATTGTGTCTGTCTGCCTTGGGTATTATGGGATGTGTATGTAGATTAGCTGTGAAAGGGGAGGGGGGGGGGAGAAGTTGGAATATCTCTGTGTTCCATGTTGTAGTTTTGTAACTGAGCGAGTCTCGCCTGCTTCTTACAATATTTGGGCTGTAATATCTGATATCTGAAGGTCCAGACTAGAGGAAGCCGCGTGCTGACGGAAGCGCTCAAGCGTCGCGTGGGACGTTCCGCTACAGTTTGTGCAAAAGTTTCTGCATCTAGAAACTACTGGATATATTTATAGAAATTTTATTGACATTCTTTTTTAAAACTAGTAATGGCGGCGATCCGCGACTTATAGCGGGACTGGGATATTGTGGTGGCCAATCTCACACTAACTGACACTTCGTGGGAACCAGTGACACTAATACAGTGATCAAAAATATGCACTGTCACTGTACTACTGACACTGGCTGGGAAGGGGTTAACCTCAGGTGCGATTAAAGGGTTAAATGTATGCCTAGCCGGTGTTTATGTGTATTGTGTGTGCTGCTTTCTCTAAGGGGTGTGCTTTACAGGGAATGAAAATCCAGCCCATCCCCCCACTGGAGAAGAGACGCTTGAGAGGGGATGTCATTTCAATGTATAAATACCGTACTGGTGACTAGGCTTGTGCAATTCGTTTCGTAACGAATCGAAATTCGTCCGAATTTAGCAACTTTCGGACATTCGGAAGCATTCAAATTTCCGAACAGAGCAATTACGAATAAAACCGAATCCGAAATAAATTATACCGCAAAATAGCGAATGCCCGAAGGTCTTCGGCATAATTCGTTATGAAAAAAGTTACGAATGTACGAATCCATACGAAGCACAATAACACTCACTCTGCTCTCTGCTTCTCCCTCACCGTGCTGAACCCTCTCAAAATGGTGTACAGGGGCGGAGCCTATAGCCGCATGTAAAAAACGAAAGTAAAATACGAGATTTCGAATCGTTACAAATAACCGCTATGTATTTAGAAAAGTACAAATCCATTCGAAGCACATTAGGCATAATAGGCAGCGTCGTTGTGAGAGAGACACGGAAAATTACGAATCAACGAACCCAAAAAAAGTTACGAAAGTAGGAGTTGTGTCCAGAATCAACGAAAAACAACGTACTCTACCGAAAGTACGAATTATAAAGCAACAAAAAATTCAGCGAAAAATGTCGCTTGCAAAAATACGAATGATTACGAATCAACAGGACCGGAAAGAAACGAACCGAAACGGAACAAATTTTTCCGTTGTGCACAAGTCTACTGGTGACCCCACAATAGGGAGAAAACATCTTCATGGAAGGGAGTTTAATAAGACACGTGGCCACTCATTATAATGAGAAGAAAAGAGATTTAACCTTAAACTATGTAGAGGGTTCTTTACTGTAAGAGCGGCAAGGATGTGGAATTCCCTTCCACAGGCGGTGGTCTCAGCGGGGAGCATCAATGGTTTCAAGAAACTATTTGATAATCACCTGAAGGAGCCCAACATACAGGGAGATACAATGTAATACGGACATCTCATCACACAGAGGGGGGACTTGATGTGTCTTTTTTCAACCTCACCTCCAATGTAACTATGTAAGTATGTATGTGACTTACAGGGCGGAGCTCCGTTCTGTGAGTGTTCCTGACGATCGGCGGGTGCCGGCGGACATCCATTGACAGATCACAGCAGAAGGGGCGCGCTGGCGGCACATTCCCACCCCCCACCTACCGTATATACTCGAATATAAGCCGAGGCACCTAATTTTACCACAAAAAACTGGGAAAACTTATTGACTTGAGTATAAGCCTAGGGTGTCCATCTGCATGCCTTACTGTGCCTCACTGTGCCTCACTGTGCCTCACTGTGCCTCGCTGTGCCCAATCTCCCTACCTGATCTCCTGCGCTGTGTAACTAGACTGATGTTTAACATGGGAGTCTATGGAAGGGGTTCTCGGCTTTGAAAAATCGGTGCTCCCCGGCCGTAGGTCCCCCGGACAACAATCTTTGCACCCTTGTAGAGGAAGAGAGGAGGGGCTACATGTGTGCCAAGTTTGGGGTCCAGGGGATCTACGGCTGGCCGGGATCAGGCGCACAAAGGTGAAGATGGACACAGACTCGAGTATAAGCCGTGGGGGCAAAAAAATGTGCTGAAAAACTTGGCTTATACTTGAGTATATACGGTAAATATATATATATATATCTATATATACACGTGACTCTGCGCAGCCGCCGTGTAGCAGTAAATCTGCGGTTATTATTAGTGTTATTTATATGACTTTTATTATTATTTATACTATTTCATATTATTTACATTGTTGCTGTAGATTTTACTGTTCTTCTTATTCTTCTTATTATACTCAGTTATAATATAATCATCGATATTTAAACATATATTGGGTATAATGATTATTCTTTTCCTATGGATAGGATCTTCACATGAGAAATAACCCCCCCCTCCCCCACCTACCACATGCAGTTTATAGAACATATAAGAGGGTTGTGAAATCCTCGGAAGTTACACATATGTTTAGTTGGAACACAAATTGCAAACACACATTTCTCTCTTCCTTTCTTGTGATGCCAAGTTGTTTGGGACGTGACCTTTGACCCGCGCCCTCCATCGCAGGCGGACGCACTGAAGACCCCAACCATGCACCCCTCCCCCCCCCCCATGGCTGCCAAACTGTTTATGAGATCACAAAACACGTCATTAGAAGAAATGGAGACGTTGAGACTGAAAAGAGCAGAAAATCGCCATCTACTAATCGCTAAACCGAAGCTGAGAGCGGAGGAGACTCATATGGGGGGCGTCCGGATCGCCCCCCCAATTCTCTCTCCTGAGGAAAAAAAGTTTAAAAACAATTAGAAAATATTTTCAAAGTGTCCTTCTAACATTGGAATAGGAATTTAAAGGGAAAGTTCTGTCAGTTTATTAGTTCTTGTTCTGAATAGCTACAGAATATTCTCATATTTATTACATCAGGAGGGACCCCCGACACCAGAAAGCAACCCCTCCCCCCCCCCACACACACACTTTTCACATATTTATTTGTATCATTTATCATTTTCCTTCCACTTCACAATTATGTGACGCTTTGTGTTGGTCCATCACATAAAATCCCAATAAAATACATTTACGTTTTTGGTTGTAAATTTCAAGGGGTATGAATACTTTTTCCAGGCACTGTAAGTGACTCCCAGAATTAATAATAATAGGTGGAAACCCTCAAAGCTGCGCCTGTCCTGGAGTCATAACTTTCTGAGAAGCGATTCTCTCCTTTTCTATTTTCATTCTACCAAACATGACAAAAAAAAGAAAGGCGTACTACCACTGCTGACCACGAGGTGGCGGTAAAGATCCACAGCCAGGTGAAGACATTTTTTTTTTGGTGATTTTCCAGTTGGAAAGTTTTGGGAAACTCTGCGGGGAATGAACACAGTATGCCGCCCTTTCCCCCGCTCTCCGGAAACGTTGCCGTCGGAGATTTGGTACTCCGTTGTCACCTGCAGGATGGGAATGTTGGGAAGGACGGAACTTCCATCTATTTAGAGCTTCTACTTCCCTGTTGAAGGTTTTCCTTCATTTCCTGTCTGGTAATTTGTTGTCACCCGAACAGGAAATAGGAGGAAATTTCTCTTATGGGGCCCCAGACTGGACTGTAAGTGACCTTCAAGATGAAAGTGGAATTCCATACTTTAATGAAGCCTAAATCATCTCCGACTTCCCTTCTAACTGCTATCCTACCTTCCTTGTAGCGGGAAGATGCTTATACTTACCTATTCTCAGGTCTGCAGGATCTTCCCATTGGGGGAGAGGAGAGAGCACTGATGGTGACGTCACCCATTGATTTACAATGGGGCATCCATTGTCGGTTGTCCCTCCTCTCCCCTGAAGCTGCTGAGAGCCGGTCATGTGACTGGAGCACCCTGAGAAGAGGTAAGTAGCATCTTTCTTCTATGGGGGGGGGGGAGGGGGAATCATTTTTAAACTTATATATAGGCTGGAATTCCTGTGTAAGACATTGGAAGGGACTCATAAAAGGGGCGCCGTTCTAAGTGCCCACCTGGGGCGTTCTGGTGACTCTATAACACTGCCAGGCCCCGCTTTGCCCAATGTAATGACAAATCTAAAGATCGCAGAAGCACCCGCCGGGAAACCTTCTAGTCTACAGTGTCAGATCAGCTTCAGTTTGTTCCCACCCTAGCCACACCCCCACTAACGCGTTTCACCCACTCATGAGACTAAGCCTGTGAGTGGGTGAAACGCGCTAGTGAGGCGTGGCTAGGGAAGGGACAAGCTGAAGCCAATCTGGCACTCTATAGACCAGGCTCCACTTTGACTAAGCCTGTGAGTGGGTGAAACGCGTTAGTGGGGCATAGCTAGGTAAAGGACAAGCTGAGGCTGATCTGGCACTCTATAGATCAGGCTCCACTATGACTAAGCCTGTGAGTGGGTGAAACGCGTTAGTGGGGCATAGCTAGGTAAAGGACAAGCTGAGGCTGATCTGGCACTCTATAGACCAGGCTCCACTATGACTAAGCCTGTGAGTGGGTGAAACGCGTTAGTGGGGGCATAGCTAGGTAAAGGACAAGCTGAGGCTGATCTGGCACTCTATAGATCAGGCTCCACTATGACTAAGCCTGTGAGTGGGTGAAACGCGTTAGTGGGGCATAGCTAGGTAAAGGACAAGCTGAGGCTGATCTGGCACTCTATAGACCAGGCTCCACTATGACTAAGCCTGTGAGTGGGTGAAACGCGTTAGTGGGGCATAGCTAGGTAAAGGACAAGCTGAGGCTGATCTGGCACTCTATAGATCAGGCTCCACTATGACTAAGCCTGTGAGTGGGTGAAACGCGTTAGTGGGGCATAGCTAGGTAAAGGACAAGCTGAGGCTGATCTGGCACTCTATAGACCAGGCTCCACTATGACTAAGCCTGTGAGTGGGTGAAACGCGTTAGTGGGGCATAGCTAGGTAAAGGACAAGCTGAGGCTGATCTGGCACTCTATAGACCAGGCTCCACTATGACTAAGCCTGTGAGTGGGTGAAACGCGTTAGTGGGGCATAGCTAGGTAAAGGACAAGCTGAGGCTGATCTGGCACTCTATAGACCAGGCTCCACTATGACTAAGCCTGTGAGTGGGTGAAACGCGTTAGTGGGGCATAGCTAGGTAAAGGACAAGCTGAGGCTGATCTGGCACTCTATAGACCAGGCTCCACTATGACTAAGCCTGTGAGTGGGTGAAACGCGTTAGTGGGGCATAGCTAGGTAAAGGACAAGCTGAGGCTGATCTGGCACTCTATAGACCAGGCTCCACTATGACTAAGCCTGTGAGTGGGTGAAACGCGTTAGTGGGGCATAGCTAGGTAAAGGACAAGCTGAGGCTGATCTGGCACTCTATAGACCAGGCTCCACTATGACTAAGCCTGTGAGTGGGTGAAACGCGTTAGTGGGGCATAGCTAGGTAAAGGACAAGCTGAGGCTGATCTGGCACTCTATAGACCAGGCTCCACTATGACTAAGCCTGTGAGTGGGTGAAACGCGTTAGTGGGGCATAGCTAGGTAAAGGACAAGCTGAGGCTGATCTGGCACTCTATAGACCAGGCTCCACTATGACTAAGCCTGTGAGTGGGTGAAACGCGTTAGTGGGGCATAGCTAGGTAAAGGACAAGCTGAGGCTGATCTGGCACTCTATAGACCAGGCTCCACTATGACTAAGCCTGTGAGTGGGTGAAACGCGTTAGTGGGGCATAGCTAGGTAAAGGACAAGCTGAGGCTGATCTGGCACTCTATAGATCAGGCTCCACTATGACTAAGCCTGTGAGTGGGTGAAACGCGTTAGTGGGGCATAGCTAGGTAAAGGACAAGCTGAGGCTGATCTGGCACTCTATAGACCAGGCTCCACTATGACTAAGCCTGTGAGTGGGTGAAACGCGTTAGTGGGGCATAGCTAGGTAAAGGACAAGCTGAGGCTGATCTGGCACTCTATAGACCAGGCTCCACTATGACTAAGCCTGTGAGTGGGTGAAACGCGTTAGTGGGGCATAGCTAGGTAAAGGACAAGCTGAGGCTGATCTGGCACTCTATAGACCAGGCTCCACTATGACTAAGCCTGTGAGTGGGTGAAACGCGTTAGTGGGGCATAGCTAGGTAAAGGACAAGCTGAGGCTGATCTGGCACTCTATAGACCAGGCTCCACTATGACTAAGCCTGTGAGTGGGTGAAACGCGTTAGTGGGGCATAGCTAGGTAAAGGACAAGCTGAGGCTGATCTGGCACTCTATAGACCAGGCTCCACTATGACTAAGCCTGTGAGTGGGTGAAACGCGTTAGTGGGGCATAGCTAGGTAAAGGACAAGCTGAGGCTGATCTGGCACTCTATAGACCAGGCTCCACTATGACTAAGCCTGTGAGTGGGTGAAACGCGTTAGTGGGGCATAGCTAGGTAAAGGACAAGCTGAGGCTGATCTGGCACTCTATAGACCAGGCTCCACTATGACTAAGCCTGTGAGTGGGTGAAACGCGTTAGTGGGGCATAGCTAGGTAAAGGACAAGCTGAGGCTGATCTGGCACTCTATAGACCAGGCTCCACTATGACTAAGCCTGTGAGTGGGTGAAACGCGTTAGTGGGGCATAGCTAGGTAAAGGACAAGCTGAGGCTGATCTGGCACTCTATAGACCAGGCTCCACTATGACTAAGCCTGTGAGTGGGTGAAACGCGTTAGTGGGGCATAGCTAGGTAAAGGACAAGCTGAGGCTGATCTGGCACTCTATAGACCAGGCTCCACTATGACTAAGCCTGTGAGTGGGTGAAACGCGTTAGTGGGGCATAGCTAGGTAAAGGACAAGCTGAGGCTGATCTGGCACTCTATAGACCAGGCTCCACTATGACTAAGCCTGTGAGTGGGTGAAACGCGTTAGTGGGGCATAGCTAGGTAAAGGACAAGCTGAGGCTGATCTGGCACTCTATAGACCAGGCTCCACTATGACTAAGCCTGTGAGTGGGTGAAACGCGTTAGTGGGGCATAGCTAGGTAAAGGACAAGCTGAGGCTGATCTGGCACTCTATAGACCAGGCTCCACTATGACTAAGCCTGTGAGTGGGTGAAACGCGTTAGTGGGGGCATAGCTAGGTAAAGGACAAGCTGAGGCTGATCTGGCACTCTATAGACCAGGCTCCACTATGACTAAGCCTGTGAGTGGGTGAAACGCGTTAGTGGGGCATAGCTAGGTAAAGGACAAGCTGAGGCTGATCTGGCACTCTATAGACCAGGCTCCACTATGACTAAGCCTGTGAGTGGGTGAAACGCGTTAGTGGGGCATAGCTAGGTAAAGGACAAGCTGAGGCTGATCTGGCACTCTATAGACCAGGCTCCACTATGACTAAGCCTGTGAGTGGGTGAAACGCGTTAGTGGGGCATAGCTAGGTAAAGGACAAGCTGAGGCTGATCTGGCACTCTATAGACCAGGCTCCACTATGACTAAGCCTGTGAGTGGGTGAAACGTGTTAGTGGGGCATAGCTAGGTAAAGGACAAGCTGAGGCTGATCTGGCACTCTATAGACCAGGCTCCACTATGACTAAGCCTGTGAGTGGGTGAAACGCGTTAGTGGGGCATAGCTAGGTAAAGGACAAGCTGAGGCTGATCTGGCACTCTATAGACCAGGCTCCACTATGACTAAGCCTGTGAGTGGGTGAAACGCGTTAGTGGGGCATAGCTAGGTAAAGGACAAGCTGAGGCTGATCTGGCACTCTATAGACCAGGCTCCACTATGACTAAGCCTGTGAGTGGGTGAAACGCGTTAGTGGGGCATAGCTAGGTAAAGGACAAGCTGAGGCTGATCTGGCACTCTATAGACCAGGCTCCACTATGACTAAGCCTGTGAGTGGGTGAAACGCGTTAGTGGGGCATAGCTAGGTAAAGGACAAGCTGAGGCTGATCTGGCACTCTATAGACCAGGCTCCACTATGACTAAGCCTGTGAGTGGGTGAAACGCGTTAGTGGGGCATAGCTAGGTAAAGGACAAGCTGAGGCTGATCTGGCACTCTATAGACCAGGCTCCACTATGACTAAGCCTGTGAGTGGGTGAAACGCGTTAGTGGGGCATAGCTAGGTAAAGGACAAGCTGAGGCTGATCTGGCACTCTATAGACCAGGCTCCACTATGACTAAGCCTGTGAGTGGGTGAAACGCGTTAGTGGGGCATAGCTAGGTAAAGGACAAGCTGAGGCTGATCTGGCACTCTATAGACCAGGCTCCACTATGACTAAGCCTGTGAGTGGGTGAAACGCGTTAGTGGGGCATAGCTAGGTAAAGGACAAGCTGAGGCTGATCTGGCACTCTATAGACCAGGCTCCACTATGACTAAGCCTGTGAGTGGGTGAAACGCGTTAGTGGGGCATAGCTAGGTAAAGGACAAGCTGAGGCTGATCTGGCACTCTATAGACCAGGCTCCACTATGACTAAGCCTGTGAGTGGGTGAAACGCGTTAGTGGGGCATAGCTAGGTAAAGGACAAGCTGAGGCTGATCTGGCACTCTATAGACCAGGCTCCACTATGACTAAGCCTGTGAGTGGGTGAAACGCGTTAGTGGGGCATAGCTAGGTAAAGGACAAGCTGAGGCTGATCTGGCACTCTATAGACCAGGCTCCACTATGACTAAGCCTGTGAGTGGGTGAAACGTGTTAGTGGGGCATAGCTAGGTAAAGGACAAGCTGAGGCTGATCTGGCACTCTATAGACCAGGCTCCACTATGACTAAGCCTGTGAGTGGGTGAAACGCGTTAGTGGGGCATAGCTAGGTAAAGGACAAGCTGAGGCTGATCTGGCACTCTATAGACCAGGCTCCACTATGACTAAGCCTGTGAGTGGGTGAAACGCGTTAGTGGGGCATAGCTAGGTAAAGGACAAGCTGAGGCTGATCTGGCACTCTATAGACCAGGCTCCACTATGACTAAGCCTGTGAGTGGGTGAAACGCGTTAGTGGGGCATAGCTAGGTAAAGGACAAGCTGAGGCTGATCTGGCACTCTATAGACCAGGCTCCACTATGACTAAGCCTGTGAGTGGGTGAAACGCGTTAGTGGGGCATAGCTAGGTAAAGGACAAGCTGAGGCTGATCTGGCACTCTATAGACCAGGCTCCACTATGACTAAGCCTGTGAGTGGGTGAAACGCGTTAGTGGGGCATAGCTAGGTAAAGGACAAGCTGAGGCTGATCTGGCACTCTATAGACCAGGCTCCACTATGACTAAGCCTGTGAGTGGGTGAAACGCGTTAGTGGGGCATAGCTAGGTAAAGGACAAGCTGAGGCTGATCTGGCACTCTATAGACCAGGCTCCACTATGACTAAGCCTGTGAGTGGGTGAAACGCGTTAGTGGGGCATAGCTAGGTAAAGGACAAGCTGAGGCTGATCTGGCACTCTATAGACCAGGCTCCACTATGACTAAGCCTGTGAGTGGGTGAAACGCGTTAGTGGGGCATAGCTAGGTAAAGGACAAGCTGAGGCTGATCTGGCACTCTATAGACCAGGCTCCACTATGACTAAGCCTGTGAGTGGGTGAAACGCGTTAGTGGGGCATAGCTAGGTAAAGGACAAGCTGAGGCTGATCTGGCACTCTATAGACCAGGCTCCACTATGACTAAGCCTGTGAGTGGGTGAAACGCGTTAGTGGGGCATAGCTAGGTAAAGGACAAGCTGAGGCTGATCTGGCACTCTATAGACCAGGCTCCACTATGACTAAGCCTGTGAGTGGGTGAAACGCGTTAGTGGGGCATAGCTAGGTAAAGGACAAGCTGAGGCTGATCTGGCACTCTATAGACCAGGCTCCACTATGACTAAGCCTGTGAGTGGGTGAAACGCGTTAGTGGGGCATAGCTAGGTAAAGGACAAGCTGAGGCTGATCTGGCACTCTATAGACCAGGCTCCACTATGACTAAGCCTGTGAGTGTTTTGAAGAAAATGCTTAACGTGCATCCTCACAGGGTGCCACTGTGGATGCACAAGTATAAATGTGCCAACGTCCCGATATAGCAGGAAGAATATGAATAGACTAAGGAATGGACTTTAGGCGGCACATGGATAAATATTGTAAAAAGCTAAGGATATTTCTTTTGGAAAAAGTCATAAGAAAATACATGTAAACATTCAAAAGAATTGACAGTCTGTTGGTATTTGGATACGAGGCTCAGGCTAATGTTCACCAGTGATTCAGAATTATATTTATACAATATATATGCACTTCATCCTCATACATAACCAGCAGCCACAGGCTAATGAAACGGTAATCGTATGAAGCAGGTGGCGGGAGCCATGGGTCCAATGTATCGGGTGTAATCTCGGATTGCTCTACCAGTTTCGCGAATTAAAGCTTCTTCAGGAGCATAATAGGAGGTCTAATGTGCTGCGAATGCAGCAACACGTCTCGGTAAAGTAAAATTGGCAATTTGTTTGTGGCAAATGACCAATAATGATAAAAAATCACAATAAGCGACAGCTCGGTATACTGCTAGGTAGAGGCTACTAAAAAGCAGCAACAGGTAATGTCCTCCAGGACTTTGGAAACTGTAGATACCGGAGCATAAAAGGGGAGGGGCTAGATATTCACCGTGGTAAACCCTGGCGCACGTTCAAGGCAGAGGGTATCTGACCCCAGAAAGCCTGTGGTGGGTGGGCAGGCTGTCACCCTGCGCCTTAAAAAGAGGAAAGCTTCCAAAAGTCCAGAGGAATGACTGCTGGGACTCCTCTGGACACGGTTCCCTTTGTGGATTGGACGTTAGGCTTCTGATGGGCGGGGTCAGATTTAGGGAGATGGGCGGAGGCTCGGATTGTCGCTTTTCGCTGGGTTCAGCTGCGCGTCCTGCGACTCATCATCTCGGTCTGCGGAGCACGGCGCCCCCTCCCCCGGCAGACGACAAACAACACGCGGGAACTAATTAGAAAGGTGAATGTCGCCTTTAAACAGCTTAATGAATAAATCCATCAACATGCTGTCTTCTCCGACCCGCGCTCCCCTCCCCCGGGGGAAATGAAACACGACAATTAATATGGCAGCGCGATGAGGCGGGATAATGAATGTGATTGGGGCTCATTAATAGCGCAATGACAAAATAAATATTCCCTTTAATTGTCACCATGTCATCCATTAAGACGATATTTCCTTCCTAACGAGGAGCGCGTAGAGATCGACGCGTTTTGTCAGGAGGACTTGAGAGTGACGCTTCCTGTCAGGAGTGGCTGAGAAAAACGCAGAGCGAGGAATCGCTGAGAACGGGTGGAGAGGGGGCAGGGCTACCTCCAGGGTGGGTCTGTAGAAGGACCTTTTCAGCCGATCTTCTGGTGTCACCAAATCTTCTTCTGGTGTCACAGCATTGAACCCGTCACCTTATATGCTTTGTATGGAGGAACGAGTCGCATGCGTTGTATGGAGGAACGAGGCGCATGCGTTGTATGGAGGAACGAGTCGCATGCGTGGTATGGAGGAATGAGGTGCATGCGTGGTACGGAGGAACGAGGCACATGCGCTGTATGGAGGAACGAGTCGCATGCGTTGTATGGAGGAAAGAGTCGCATGCGTTGTATGGAGGAATAAGGCGCATGCGTGGTATGGAGGAACGAGGCGCATGCGTTGTATGGAGGAACGAGTCGCATGCGTGGTATGGAGGAATGAGGCGCATGCGTTGTATGGAGGAACGAGTCGCATGCGTGGTATGGAGGAACGAGGCACATGCGCTGTATGGAGGAACGAGGCGCATGCGTTGTATGGAGGAATGAGTCGCATGCGTGGTATGGAGGAATGAGGTGCATGCGTGGTACGGAGGAACGAGGCACATGTGCTGTATGGAGGAACGAGTCGCATGCGTTGTATTGAGGAAAGAGTCGCATGTGTTGTATGGAGGAACGAGTCGCATGCGTTGTATGGAGGAACGAGGCACATGCGCTGTATGGAGGAACGAGGCGCATGCGCTGTATGGAGGAACGAGTCGCATGCGTTGTATGGAGGAAAGAGTCGCATGTGTTGTATGGAGGAACGAGTCGCATGCGTTGTATGGAGGAACGAGGCACATGCGCTGTATGGAGGAACGAGGTGCATGCGTGGTACGGAGGAACGAGGCACATGCGCTGTATGGAGGAACGAGTCGCATGCGTTGTATGGAGGAAAGAGTCGCATGCGTTGTATGGAGGAACGAGGCACATGCGCTGTATGGAGGAACGAGGCACATGCGCTGTATGGAGGAACGAGTCGCATGCGTTGTATGGAGGAATGAGGTGCATGCGTGGTACGGAGGAACGAGGCACATGCGCTGTATGGAGGAACGAGTCGCATGCGTTGTATGGAGGAACGAGGCACATGCGCTGTATGGAGGAACGAGGCACATGCGCTGTATGGAGGAACGAGTCGCATGCGTTGTATGGAGGAATGAGGTGCATGCGTGGTACGGAGGAACGAGGCACATGCGCTGTATGGAGGAACGAGTCGCATGCGTTGTATGGAGGAACAAGGCGCATGCTTTGTATGGAGGAACGAGGCACATGCGTGGTATGGAGGAATGAGGCGCATGCGTTGTATGGAGGAATGAGGCGCATGCATTGGAACGAGGCGCATGCGTTGTATGGAGGAACGAGGCGCATGCGTTGTATGGAGGAACGCGGCGCATGCGTTGTATGGAGGAACGAGGCGCATGCATTGTATGGAGGAACGAGGCACATGAGCTGCATGGAGGAACGAGTCGCATGCGTTGTATGGAGGAAAGAGTCGCATGTGTTGTATGGAGGAACGAGTCGCATGCGTTGTATGGAGGAACGAGGCACATGCGCTGTATGGAGGAACGAGGTGCATGCGTGGTACGGAGGAACGAGGCACATGCGCTGTATGGAGGAAAGAGTCGCATGCGTTGTATGGAGGAATGAGGTGCATGCGTGGTACGGAGGAACGAGGCACATGCGCTGTATGGAGGAACGAGTCGCATGCGTTGTATGGAGGAACGAGTCGCATGCGTTGTATGGAGGAACGAGGCACATGCGCTGTATGGAGGAACAAGGCGCATGCTTTGTATGGAGGAACGAGGCACATGCGTGGTATGGAGGAATGAGGCGCATGCGTTGTATGGAGGAATGAGGCGCATGCATTGGAACGAGGCGCATGCGTTGTATGGAGGAACGAGGCGCATGCGTTGTATGGAGGAACGAGGCGCATGCGTTGTATGGAGGAACGAGGCACATGAGCTGTATGGAGGAACGAGGCGCATGCGTGGTATGGAGGAACGAGGTGCATGCGTTGTATAGAGGAACGAGTCGCATGCGTTGTATGGAGGAACTAGGCACATGCGTTGTATGGAGGAACGAGGCGCATGCGTTGTATGGAGGAATGAGGTGCATGCGTTGTATGGAGGAACGAGGCGCATGCGTGGTATGGAGGAACGAGGTGCATGCGTTGTATAGAGGAACGAGGCGCATGCGTTGTATGGAGGAACGAGGCACATGCGTTGTATAGAGGAATGAGGTGCATGCGTTGTATGGAGGAACGAGGCGTATGCGTGGTATGGAGGAACGAGGTGCATGCGTTGTATAGAGGAACGAGGCGCATGCGTTGTATGGAGGAACGAGGCACATGCGTTGTATGGAGGAATGAGGTGCATGCGTTGTATGGAGGAACGAGGCGCATGCGTGGTATGGAGGAACGAGGTGCATGCGTTGTATAGAGGAACGAGGCGCATGCGTTGTATGGAGGAACGAGGCACATGCGTTGTATAGAGGAATGAGGTGCATGCGTTGTATGGAGGAATGAGGTGCATGCGTTGTATGGAGGAACGAGGCGCATGCGTTGTATGGAGGAACGAGGCGCATGCGTTGTACAGAGGAACGAGGCGCATGCGTTGTACAGAGGAACGAGGCGCATGCGTTGTATGGAGGAACGAGGCACATGCGTTGTATAGAGGAATGAGGTGCATGCGCTGTATGGAGGAACGAGGCACATGCAGTGTATGGAGGAACGAGGCGTATGCGTGGTATAGAGGAACGAGGCGCATGTGTTGTATGGAGGAACGAGGCGCATGCGTTGTATGGAGGAACGAGGCGCATGCGTGGTATGGAGGAACGAGGTGCATGCGTTGTATAGAGGAACGAGGTGCATGAGCTGTATGGAGGAACGAGGCGCATGCATTGTATGGAGGAACGAGGCACATGCGTTGTATGGAGGAACGAGGCGCATGCGTTGTATGGAGGAACGCGGTGCATGCGTTGTATGGAGGAACGAGGCGCATGCGTTGTACAGAGGAACGAGGCGCATGCGTTGTATGGAGGAACGAGGCACATGAGCTGTATGGAGGAACGAGGCGCATGCGTGGTATGGAGGAACGAAGTGCATGCGTTGTATAGAGGAACGAGGCGCATGCGCTGTATGGAGGAACGAGGTGCATGCGTTGTATAGAGGAATGAGGTGCATGCGTTGTATAGAGGAACGCGGCGCATGCGTTGTACAGAGGAACGAGGCGCATGCGTTGTATGGAGGAACGAGGCACATGCGTTGTATGGAGGAATGAGGTGCATGCGTTGTACAGAGGAACGAGGCGCATGCGTGGTATGGAGGAACGAGGCGCATGCGCTGTATGGAGGAACGAGGCACATGCGTGGTATAGAGGAACGAGGCGCATGCGTTGTATGGAGGAACGAGCCGCATGCGTTGTATGGAGGAACGAGGCGCATGCGCTGTATGGAGGAATGAGGCGCATTCGTTGTATGGAGGAAGGAGGCGCATGCGTGGTATGGAGGAACGAGGTGCATGCGTTGTATAGAGGAATGAGGCGCATGCGCTGTATGGAGGAACGAGGTGCATGCGTTGTATGGAGGAACGAGGCGCATGCGTTGTATAGAGGAACGAGGCGCATGCGTTGTATGGAGGAACGAGGCGCATGCGTTGTATGGAGGAACGAGGCGCATGCGTTGTATGGAGGAACGAGGCGCATGCGTGGTATAGAGGAACGAGGCGCATGCGCTGTATGGAGGAACGAGGTGCATGCGTTGTATAGAGGAATGAGGTGCATGCGTTGTATGGAGGAACGCGGCGCATGCGTTGTATGGAGGAACGAGGCGCATGCGTTGTATGGAGGAACGAGGCACATGCGTTGTATGGAGGAATGAGGTGCATGCGTTGTACAGAGGAACGAGGCGCATGCGTTGTATGGAGGAACGAGGCACATGCGTTGTATGGAGGAACGAGGTGCATGCGTGGTATAGAGGAACGAGGCGCATGCGTGGTATGGAGGAACGAGGCGCATGCGTTGTATGGAGGAACGAGGCGCATGCGTTGTATGGAGGAACGAGGCGCATGCGTTGTATAGAGGAACGAGGTGCATGCATTGTATGGAGGAATGAGGTGCATGCATTGTATAGAGGAACGAGGCGCATGCGCTGTATGGAGGAACGAGGCACATGCGTGGTATAGAGGAACGAGGCGCATGCGTTGTATGGAGGAACGAGGCGCATGCGTTGTATGGAGGAACGAGGCGCATGCGCTGTATGGAGGAATGAGGCACATTCGTTGTATGGAGGAAGGAGGCGCATGCGTGGTATGGAGGAACGAGGTGCATGCGTTGTATAGAGGAATGAGGCGCATGCGCTGTATGGAGGAACGAGGTGCATGCGTTGTATGGAGGAACGAGGCGCATGCGTTGTATGGAGGAACGAGGCGCATGCGTTGTATAGAGGAACGAGGCGCATGCGTTGTATGGAGGAACGAGGCGCATGCGTTGTATGGAGGAACGAGGCGCATGCGTTGTATGGAGGAACGAGGCGCATGCGTTGTATGGAGGAACGAGGCGCATGTGTGGTATAGAGGAACGAGGCGCATGCGTTGTATGGAGGAACGAGGCGCATGCGTTGTATGGAGGAACGAGGCGCATGCGTGGTATAGAGGAACGAGGCGCATGCGTTGTATGGAGGAACGAGGCGCATGCGTTGTATGGAGGAAAGAGGCGCATGCGTGGCATGGAGGAACGAGGGGCATGCGTTGTATAGAGGAATGAGGTGCATGCGCTGTATGGAGGAACGAGGCGCATGCGCTGTATGGAGGAACGAGGCGCATGCGCTGTATGGAGGAACGAGGCGCATGCGTGGTATAGAGGAACGAGGCGCATGCGTGGTATAGAGGAACGAGGCGCATGCGTTGTATGGAGGAACGAGGCGCATGCGTTGTATGGAGGAACAAGGCGCATGCGTTGTATGGAGGAACGAGGCGCATGCGTTGTATGGAGGAACGAGGCGCATGCGTGGTATAGAGGAACGAGGCGCATGCGCTGTATGGAGGAACGAGGTGCATGCGTTGTATAGAGGAATGAGGTGCATGCGTTGTATGGAGGAACGAGGCGCATGCGTTGTACAGAGGAACGAGGCGCATGCGTTGTATGGAGGAACGAGGCACATGCGTTGTATGGAGGAACGAGGCGCATGCGTTGTATGGAGGAATGAGGTGCATGCGTTGTATGGAGGAATGAGGTGCATGCGTTGTACAGAGGAACGAGGCGCATGCGTGGTATGGAGGAACGAGGCGCATGCGTTGTATGGAGGAACGAGGCACATGCGTTGTATGGAGGAATGAGGTGCATGCGTTGTATGGAGGAACGAGGCGCATGCGTTGTATGGAGGAACGAGGCGCATGCGTGGTATAGAGGAACGAGGCGCATGCGCTGTATGGAGGAACGAGGTGCATGCGTTGTATAGAGGAATGAGGTGCATGCGTTGTATGGAGGAACGCGGCGCATGCGTTGTATGGAGGAACGAGGCGCATGCGTTGTACAGAGGAACAAGGCGCATGCGTTGTATGGAGGAACGAGGCGCATGCGTTGTATGGAGGAACGAGGCGCATGCGTTGTATGGAGGAACGAGGCGCATGCGTGGTATAGAGGAACGAGGCGCATGCGTTGCATGGAGGGACGAGGCGCATGCGTTGTATGGAGGAAAGAGGCGCATGCGTGGCATGGAGGAACGAGGGGCATGCGTTGTATAGAGGAATGAGGTGCATGCGCTGTATGGAGGAACGAGGCGCATGCGCTGTATGGAGGAACGAGGCGCATGCGCTGTATGGAGGAACGAGGTGCATGCGTGGTATAGAGGAACGAGGCGCATGCGTGGTATAGAGGAACGAGGCGCATGCGTTGTATGGAGGAACGAGGCGCATGCGTTGTATGGAGGAACGAGGCGCATGCGTTGTATGGAGGAACGAGGCGCATGTGTGGTATAGAGGAACGAGGCGCATGCGTTGTATGGAGGAACGAGGCGCATGCGTTGTATGGAGGACCGAGGCGCATGCGTGGTATAGAGGAACGAGGCGCATGCGTTGTATGGAGGAACGAGGCGCATGCGTTGTATGGAGGAAAGAGGCGCATGCGTGGCATGGAGGAACGAGGGGCATGCGTTGTATAGAGGAATGAGGTGCATGCGCTGTATGGAGGAACGAGGCGCATGCGCTGTATGGAGGAACGAGGCGCATGCGCTGTATGGAGGAACGAGGCGCATGCGTGGTATAGAGGAACGAGGCGCATGCGTGGTATAGAGGAACGAGGCGCATGCGTTGTATGGAGGAACGAGGCGCATGCGTTGTATGGAGGAACGAGGCGCATGCGTTGTATGGAGGAACGAGGCGCATGCGTTGTATGGAGGAACGAGGCGCATGCGTGGTATAGAGGAACGAGGCGCATGCGCTGTATGGAGGAACGAGGTGCATGCGTTGTATAGAGGAATGAGGTGCATGCGTTGTATGGAGGAACGCGGCACATGCATTGTATGGAGGAACGAGGCACATGCGTTGTATGGAGGAACGAGGCACATGCGTTGTATGGAGGAATGAGGTGCATGCGTTGTATGGAGGAATGAGGTGCATGCGTTGTACAGAGGAACGAGGCGCATGCGTGGTATGGAGGAACGAGGCGCATGCGTTGTATGGAGGAACGAGGCACATGCGTTGTATGGAGGAATGAGGTGCATGCGTTGTATGGAGGAACGAGGCGCATGCGTTGTATGGAGGAACGAGGCGCATGCGTGGTATAGAGGAACGAGGCGCATGCGCTGTATGGAGGAACGAGGCACATGCGTTGTATGGAGGAATGAGGTGCATGCGTTGTATGGAGGAATGAGGCGCATGCGTTGTACAGAGGAACGAGGCACATGCGTTGTATGGAGGAACGAGGCACATGCGTTGTATGGAGGAATGAGGTGCATGCGTTGTATGGAGGAATGAGGTGCATGCGTTGTACAGAGGAACGAGGCGCATGCGTGGTATGGAGGAACGAGGCGCATGCGTTGTATGGAGGAACGAGGCACATGCGTTGTATGGAGGAATGAGGTGCATGCGTTGTATGGAGGAACGAGGCGCATGCGTTGTATGGAGGAACGAGGCGCATGCGTGGTATAGAGGAACGAGGCGCATGCGCTGTATGGAGGAACGAGGCACATGCGTTGTATGGAGGAATGAGGTGCATGCGTTGTATGGAGGAACGAGGCGCATGCGTTGTATGGAGGAACGAGGCGCATGCGTGGTATAGAGGAACGAGGCGCATGCGCTGTATGGAGGAACGAGGTGCATGCGTTGTATAGAGGAATGAGGTGCATGCGTTGTATGGAGGAACGCGGCGCATGCGTTGTATGGAGGAACGAGGCGCATGCGTTGTACAGAGGAACAAGGCGCATGCGTTGTATGGAGGAACGAGGCGCATGCGTTGTATGGAGGAACGAGGCGCATGCGTTGTATGGAGGAACGAGGCGCATGCGTGGTATAGAGGAACGAGGCGCATGCGTTGTATGGAGGGACGAGGCGCATGCGTTGTATGGAGGAAAGAGGCGCATGCGTGGCATGGAGGAACGAGGGGCATGCGTTGTATAGAGGAATGAGGCGCATGCGCTGTATGGAGGAACGAGGCGCATGCGCTGTATGGAGGAACGAGGCGCATGCGCTGTATGGAGGAACGAGGCGCATGCGTGGTATAGAGGAACGAGGCGCATGCGTGGTATAGAGGAACGAGGCGCATGCGTTGTATGGAGGAACGAGGCGCATGCGTTGTATGGAGGAACGAGGCGCATGCGTTGTATGGAGGAACGAGGCGCATGCGTTGTATGGAGGAACGAGGCGCATGCGTTGTATGGAGGAATGAGGCGCATGCGTGGTATAGAGGAACGAGGCGCATGCGCTGTATGGAGGAACGAGGTGCATGCGTTGTATAGAGGAATGAGGTGCATGCGTTGTATGGAGGAACGCGGCACATGCATTGTATGGAGGAACGAGGCGCATGCGTTGTACAGAGGAACGAGGCGCATGCGTTGTATGGAGGAACGAGGCACATGCGTTGTATGGAGGAACGAGGCACATGCGTTGTATGGAGGAATGAGGTGCATGCGTTGTATGGAGGAATGAGGTGCATGCGTTGTACAGAGGAACGAGGCGCATGCGTGGTATGGAGGAACGAGGCGCATGCGTTGTATGGAGGAACGAGGCACATGCGTTGTATGGAGGAATGAGGTGCATGCGTTGTATGGAGGAATGAGGTGCATGCGTTGTATGGAGGAACTAGGCGCATGCGCTGTATGGAGGAACGAGGCACATGCGTGGTATAGAGGAACGAGGCGCATTCGTTGTATGGAGGAACGAGGCGCATGCGTTGTATAGAGGAATGAGGTGCATGCGTTGTATGGAGGAACGCGGCGCATGCGTTGTATGGAGGAACGAGGCGCATGCGTTGTACAGAGGAACGAGGCGCATGCGTTGTATGGAGGAACGAGGCACATGCGTTGTATGGAGGAACGAGGCACATGCGTTGTATGGAGGAACGAGGTGCATGCGTTGTATGGATGAACGAGACGCATGCGCTGTATGGAGGAACGAGTCGCATGCGCTGTATGGAGGAACGAGTCGCATGCGTTGTATGGAGGAACGAGGCGCATGCGTTGTATGGAGGAACGAGGCGCATGCGCTGTATGGAGGAACGAGGTGCATGCGTGGTATGGAGGAACGAGGCACATGCGCTGTATGGAGGAACAAGGCGCATGCGTTGTATGGAGGAACGAGGCGCATGCGTTGTATGGAGGAACGAGGCGCATGCGTTGTATGGAGGAACGAGGCGCATGCGTTGTATGGAGGAACGAGGCGCATACGCTGTATGGAGGAAAGAGACGCATGCGCTGTATGGAGGAACGAGGCGCATGCGTTGTATGGAGGAACGAGGCGCATGCGTTGTATGGAGGAACGAGGCGCATGTGTTGTATGGAGGAACGAGGCGCATACGCTGTATGGAGGAAAGAGACGCATGCGCTGTATGGAGGAACGCGGCGCATGCGTTGTATGGAGGAACGAGGCGCATGCGTTGTATGGAGGAACGAGGCGCATACGCTGTATGGAGGAAAGAGACGCATGCGCTGTATGGAGGAACGAGGCGCATGCGTTGTACAGAGGAACGAGGCGCATGCGTTGTATGGAGGAACGAGGCACATGCGTTGTATGGAGGAACGAGGCACATGCGTTGTATGGAGGAACGAGGTGCATGCGTTGTATGGATGAACGAGACGCATGCGCTGTATGGAGGAACGAGTCGCATGCGCTGTATGGAGGAACGAGTCGCATGCGTTGTATGGAGGAACGAGGCGCATGCGTTGTATGGAGGAACGAGGCGCATGCGCTGTATGGAGGAACGAGGTGCATGCGTGGTATGGAGGAACGAGGCACATGCGCTGTATGGAGGAACAAGGCGCATGCGTTGTATGGAGGAACGAGGCGCATGCGTTGTATGGAGGAACGAGGCGCATGCGTTGTATGGAGGAACGAGGCGCATGCGTTGTATGGAGGAACGAGGCGCATACGCTGTATGGAGGAAAGAGACGCATGCGCTGTATGGAGGAACGAGGCGCATGCGTTGTATGGAGGAACGAGGCGCATGCGTTGTATGGAGGAACGAGGCGCATGTGTTGTATGGAGGAACGAGGCGCATACGCTGTATGGAGGAAAGAGACGCATGCGTTGTATGGAGGAACGCGGCGCATGCGTTGTATGGAGGAACGAGGCGCATGCGTTGTATGGAGGAACGAGGCGCATACGCTGTATGGAGGAAAGAGACGCATGCGCTGTATGGAGGAACGAGGCGCATGCGTTGTATGGAGGAACGAGGCGCATGCGTTGTATGGAGGAACGAGGCGCATACGCTGTATGGAGGAAAGAGACGCATGCGTTGTATGGAGGAACGCGGCGCATGCGTTGTATGGAGGAACGAGGCGCATGCGTTGTATAGAGGAACGAGGCGCATACGCTGTATGGAGGAAAGAGACGCATGCGCTGTATGGAGGAACGAGGCGCATGCGTTGTATAGAGGAACGAGTCGCATGCGTTGTATGGAGCCAGTCTTGTTGGTTGGAGGGTAGACAGTGGAGGAGACCTTGCGTGGAGAGTGAAGAAGTTTCTGCTTTTGACTGCTGGGTTGCATTTTTGGTTATTTTGGGCTCTTTTTCCTTGCAGCTTTTTAACACCTTTTTCTGGCACATTTTAAACAGCCTTTTTTTTCTCTTTTTTTCCTTCAGCCTACTAATTAAGGGGAGTGGTTAATTGGTCACAGGTGCTTGAGGCCTATATAAATTTCTGTAGAGCACATTTTGAGTTGCTGGAACTCTGTCCAAGTGGAACTGGACTAAGTGGTGAGTTAAAATCAAGAGTTGAAAACAGGAGGTTAAAACAGGTGTCATAGTAGATGTGTAGTGTGAGTACCTGGGTGTTGTCTGAGTAGTGTGTGTGGATCGTTAGTACTTGTGTATTGTAGGTGCACGTTGGTCTGCGAGTGCACGCGGGTCCGTTGGTCTGTGGGTGCACGCGGGTCTGCGTGGTACCTGTGTATTGTCTTGTTGAGTACCTGTGTAATGTCTTGTTGAGTACCTGTGTATTGTCTTGTTGAGTACCTGTGTATTGTCTTGTTGAGTACCTGTGTATTGTCTTGTTGAATAGTTGGGTCAGGAAGCTAGTGTTAGGTAATTTGGACAGGGTATAATCTCGAATCCTCATTAAATTAATAGGTACGATGCCCAGCGGGTGTGGCGAGGCGACTCGGTGTACATCTTGCAGCATGTATGCGTTCCTTGATCATCTGATCGAGGGCGATTACTGCTGTGCAAAATGTAAGCACATTGTTTCCCTGGAAGTCCAGGTTCTGAATCTAGGGAAGCAACTGTCAGCACTGGGAAGTCCCTCCACACTAAAGGAGAGCTGGATACGTACCCGGCAGGTGATGGCAGGGGCCAGCACAGAGGTGGGTGGCGTCAAAGAGGTGCAGGCACTAGAAAATAGTAGATGGGTGACAGTCAGGAAGGGTAGAGGGCGAAGTGCCAGGGAGGCCGATCCAGGGCTGGAGCATCCCAATAAGTATGCTCCATTGAGTGACATTGGTGAAACCAGTCCGGGACCAGCACTGCTGGAGCTGAGGGACTCTCCTAGCTGCCAGGGGAAGAACTCCTCCAGTGATAGTGGGGGGGAAGCGAAGGGAAAGGAAAGACAGATTCTGGTGGTAGGGGACTCAATTCTTAGAAGGACAGAGAGGGCAATCTGTAACAAAGACCTGAAGCGCCGAACTGTATGTTGTCTACCGGGCGCTCGGGTTCGGCACATCACGGATCTGGTGGACAGATTACTGGGAGGGGCTGGGGAAGACCCAGCTGTCATGGTGCACGTTGGCACCAATGACAAAGTCAGAGGCAGATGGAGTGTCCTAAAGAACGATTTTAGGGACTTGGGAGCTAAATTGAGGAAAAGGACCTCCAAGGTAGTATTCTCGGGAATACTACCGGTACATCGAGCCACACCAGAAAGGCAGAGGGAGATTAGGGAAGTGAACAAGTGGCTGAAGAGCTGGTGTAGTAAGGAGGGGTTTGGGTTCCTGGAGGACTGGGCCGACTTCTCAGTCGATAACCAGTACTATAGAAGGGACGGACTGCACCTAAATGAGGAGGGTGCAGATCAGCTGGGAATAAGGATGGCCAAAAAGTTAGAGGGGTTTTTAAACTAGGTGACAGGGGGGAGGGTCCAGAGATAGTGAGAGTCAGCGGGGAACATATTCTAAAGGGTAGTATTAGGGGCATTAGTGGTAGGGTAACCAAAGAACATAAACCCAAGGTAAGTATAGTAGCAAGTCCTAGTTGCAATCTGGGAACACCCAAGAGGATAGTATGTGACCGGTCAAATAATATTAATGCATTAAAGTGTCTGTTCACCAACGCCAGAAGTCTGCCAAGCAAAATAGGTGAGTTGGAAGCTCTGGTGCATGAGGAGAGCTATGATGTAATCGGTATTGCTGAAACTTGGCTTCATTCCTCACATGACTGGGCTATTAATATTCCTGGCTATGCCTTCTTTCGGAAAGACAGGGTAAAAAGGAAGGGTGGAGGGGTCTGTCTCTATGTGAGAAGTGATCTCAAAGCGAGTGTGAAAGAGGACCTGGTGGATGGAGAGTGTGATGAGTCTGAAGCATTATGGGTAGGACTGCATACAGATGTGCGTAGTTCAAAGCTAATCATTGGAGTTTGTTATAGACCACCCAATGTTAATGAGGAGTTAGAGACTCAGCTCCTTGCACAGATGGAAAGGGCTGCAAGGGCTGGGACGGTGATAATAATGGGGGATTTTAACTACCCAGAAATTGACTGGAGTAATGGAACTGCTGGGACAGTTAAAGGGCAAAAATTTATAAACCTATTGCAGGACAATTTTATGGTCCAGTTTATTGAGGCCCCAACTAGGAATGATGCTCTGTTGGACCTGGTAATCTCAAACCATGCAGAGCGTATTACTAATGTTCAGATAAAGGAACACCTGGGTAGCAGTGACCATAACATGATTTCATTTGATGTTAGTTGTAAGCAAAAATCACATACAGGAAAGATAAAAACACTTAATTTCAAGAGAGCAAATTTTCCAAGGATGAGGGCTGCTCTCCAGGACTTAGACTGGGAAGGAATATTGGCATCAATGGGCACAGAACAGAAATGGGAATTCTTCAAAAAGACTGTTTGGGAACTCACTGCAAAGTATATTCCCATGGGCAATAAGTTTAAAAGGCTAAAAATAAAACCTATGTGGCTCACTGACAAAGTTAAAAAAGCTATAAACTATAAGAAAAGAGCTTTTAAAAAATATAAAAATGAGGGAACACTAGTGTCATTTAAATGTTACAAAGAATATAACAGAATATGTAAAAAGGAAATCAAGGATGCAAAAATTCAAAATGAACGACAGATTGCAAAAGATAGTAGGACAAACCCCAAAAAATTCTTCAAATATATTAATAGTAAAAAGGTCAAGTCTGAACATGTAGGCCCTTTACAAAATAATCTAGAGTGGGTGACTGGGGACAAAGAGAAGGCTAATTTATTAAATACTTTCTTCAGCTCTGTGTATACAAAGGAGCATGGGGGAGCTCATGTCCAAAATGGGGGTGGTAGTGACACAGCCCCAAATCCACAATGGCTCAAAAGTGATATGGTCCAGAAATATTTAGACAGCATAAAGGTGGATAAAGCACCTGGACCAGATGGCATACACCCACAGATCCTAAAAGAATTGAGCTCTGTAATTTCAAAGCCATTGTATCTAATTTTTAGGGACTCATTAATGACAGGAATAGTACCACTGGATTGGCGCAGGGCCAATGTGGTGCCTATATTTAAAAAGGGAATTAAGTGTTTACCAAGTAACTATAGACCTGTTAGTTTAACTTCTATAGTTGGGAAAATACTGGAGAGATTAATAAAAGACCACATAGATGAGTTCTTGCTAGAAAAAAACTATTTAAGCAACAGACAGCATGGATTCATGAAAGACAGAAGTTGTCAAACAAACCTGATTTCTTTTTATGAAGAGGTAAGTAAGACCTTGGACAGAGGGGTGGCTGTGGACGTGGTATACTTGGATTTTGCAAAAGCGTTCGATACAGTTCCCCACACGGCTCATGTGTAAGGTAAAGTCTACAGGATTGGAAATATCAGTTTGTAAATGGATAGAAAACTGGCTAAAAGACAGAATTCAGAGAGACGTGGTTAATGATTCTTACTCTGAATGGTCCAAGGTTATCAGTGGTGTACCCCAAGGTTCAGTGTTATCAGTGGTGTACCCCAAGGTTCAGTGCTGGGACCCTTACTTTTTAATATGTTTATAAATGATATTGGGTCTGGGATGAAAAGTAACATTTCTGTCTTTGCAGATGACACCAAGCTATGCAGTGGAATAACGTCCTTACAGGATGTCTCCAATCTACAAGCCGACCTCAATGCTCTGTCTAATTGGGCGACTATGTGGCAGATGAGGTTTAATGTTGATAAATGTAAAGTTATGCACTTGGGGGCTAATAATATGAATGCATCATACATACTAGGGGGAGTACAACTGGGGGGATCCGTAGTGGAGAAGGATCTGGGGGTTTTGGTAGATCATAAGCTCAATAATGGCATGCAATGCCAAGCTGCGGTTTCCAAAGTGAGAAAAGTCCTTTGTATTAAGAGAGGTATGGTCTCCAGAGAGAGAGATATCATTTTGCCCCTGTTCAAATCATTAGTAAGACCTCATCTGGAATATGCAGTTCAGTTTTGGGCCCCAGTTCTCAAAAAGGATATTGGGGAACTGGAGAAAGTGCAGAGAAGGGCAACCAAACTGATAAGAGGCATGGAGGAGCTCAGCTATGAGGAAAGATTAGAGGAACTGAATTTATTCTCTCTTGAGAAGAGGAGATTAAGGGGGGATATGATCAACATGTACAAATATATAAGGGGTCCATATAGTGAACTTGGTGTTCAGTTATTCACTTTACGGTCATCACAAAGGACAAGGGGGCACTCTTTACGTCTAGAGGAAAAGAGATTTCACCTCCAAATACGGAAAGGTTTTTTCACAGTAAGAGCTGTGAAAATGTGGAATGGACTCCCTGCAGAGGTGGATCTGGCCAGATCAGTAGATTGCTATAAGAAAGGTCTGGATTATTTCCTAAATGTACAGAATATAACTGGTGTGACATTTATAGGGAAAGGTGATCCGGGGAATATCCGATTGGCTCTCGGGGGATCAGGAAGGAATTTTTTCCCCTGCTGTAGCAAATTGGATAATGCTCTTCTGGGTTTTTTTGCCTTCCTCTGGATCAACTGTGGGTATAGAATTGGGTATATGGGATTGTACGATATATGTTTATTTTTATTTTTTTATTTTTATTTTTTACGGTTGAACTGGATGGACTTGTGTCTTTTTTCAACCTGACTAACTATGTAACTATGGAGGAACGAGGCGCATGCGTTGTATGGAGGAACGATGCGCATGCGTGTATGGAGGAACGAGGCGCATACGCTGTATAGAGGAATGAGGTGCATGCGTTGTATGGAGGAACGAGGCGCATGCATTGTATGGAGGAACGAGTCGCATGCGTTGTATGGAGGAACAAGGCGCATGCGTTGTATGGAGGAATGAGGCGCATGCATTGTATGGAGGAACGAGTCGCATGCGTTGTATGGAGGAACAAGGCGCATGCGTTGTATGGAGGAATGAGGTGCATGCGTTGTATGGAGGAACGAGGCGCATGCGTTGTATGGAAGAACGAGGCGCATGCGTGGTATGGAGGAACGATGCGCATGCGCTGTATAGAGGAACGAGGTGCATGCGTGGTATGGAGGAACGAGGCGCATACGCTGTATAGAGGAACGAGGTGCATGCGTGGTATGGAGGAACGAGGCGCATACGCTGTATGGAGGAACGAGGTGCATGAGCTGTATGGAGGAACGAGGCGCATGCGTTGTATAGAGGAACGAGGCACATGCGTTGTATAGATGAACGAGTCGCATGCGTTGTATGGAGGAACGAGGCGCATGCGTTGTATAGAGGAACGAGGCACATGCGTTGTATAGAGGAACGAGTCGCATGCGTTGTATGGAGGAACGAGGCGCATGCGTTGTATGGAGGAACGAGGCGCATTGGTTGTATGGAGGAACGAGGCGCATGCGTGGTATGGAGGAACGAGGCGCATGCGTTGTATAGAGGAACGAGGCACATGCGTTGTATAGAGGAACGAGTCGCATGCGTTGTATGGAGGAACGAGGCGCATGCGTGGTATGGAGGAACGAGGCGCATGCGTTGTATAGAGGAACGAGGCGCATGCGTTGTATGGAGGAACGAGGCGCATGCGTTGTATGGAGGAACGAGGCGCATGCGTGGTATAGAGGAACGAGGCGCATGCGTTGTATGGAGGAACGAGGCGCATGCGTTGTATGGAGGAACGAGGCGCATGCGTTGTATGGAGGAACGAGGTGCATGCGTTGTATAGAGGAACGAGGCGCATGCGCTGTATGGAGGAACGAGACGCATGCGCTGTATGGAGGAACGAGTCGCATGCGTTGTATGGAGGAACGAGGCGCATGCGTTGTACAGAGGAACAAGGTGCATGCGTGGTATGGAGGAACGAGGTGCATGCATTGTATAGAGGAACGAGGCGCATGTGTTGTATGGAGGAACGAGGCGCATGCGCTGTATAGAGGAACGAGGTGCATGCGTGGTATGGAGGAACGAGGCGCATGCGTTGTATGGAGGAACGAGGCGCATGTGTTGTATGGAGGAACGAGGCGCATGCGCTGTATGGAGGAACGAGGTGCATGCGTGGTATGGAGGAACGAGGCGCATGCGCTGTATGGAGGAACGAGACGCATGCGCTGTATGGAGGAACGAGTCGCATGCGTTGTATGGAGGAACGAGGCGCATGCGTTGTACAGAGGAACAAGGTGCATGCGTTGTATAGAGGAACGAGTCGCATGTGTTGTATGGAGGAACGAGGCGCATGCGCTGTATAGAGGAACGAGGTGCATGCGTGGTATGGAGGAATGAGTCGCATGTGTTGTATGGAGGAACGAGGCGCATGCGTTGTATGGAGGAACGAGGTGCATGCGTGGTATGGAGGAACGAGGTGCATGCATTGTATAGAGGAACGAGTCGCATGTGTTGTATGGAGGAATGAGGTGCATGCATTGTATGGAGGAACGAGGCGCATGCGTGGTATGGAGGAACGAGGCGCATACGCTGTATAGAGGAACGAGGTGCATGCGTGGTATGGAGGAACGAGGCGCATGCGCTGTATGGAGGAACGAGGTGCATGCATTGTATAGAGGAACGAGTCGCATGCGTTGTATGGAGGAACGAGGTGCATGCATTGTATAGAGGAAAGAGGTGCATGCGTTGTATGGAGGAACGAGGCGCATGCGCTGTATGGAGGAACGAGGCGCATGCGCTGTATAGAGGAACGAGGTGCATGCGCTGTATGGAGGAACGAGTCGCATGCGCTGTATGGAGGAACGAGGCGCATGCACTGTATGGAGGAACGAGTCGCATGCTCTGTATGGAGGAACGAGGCGCATGCACTGTATGGAGGAACGAGTCACATGCTCTGTATGGAGGAACGAGGCGCATGCGCTGTATGGAGGAACGAGTCGCATGCGCTGTATGGAGGAACGAGTCGCATGCGCTGTATGGAGGAACGAGGCACATACGCTGTATGGATGAACGAGACGCATGCGCTGTATGGAGGAACGAGTCGCATGCGCTGTATGGAGGAACGAGTCGCATGCGCTGTATGGAGGAACGAGGCGCATGCGCTGTATGGAGGAACGAGTCGCATGCGCTGTATGGAGGAACGAGGCGCATGCACTGTATGGAGGAACGAGTCGCATGCTCTGTATGGAGGAACGAGGCGCATGCACTGTATGGAGGAACGAGGCACATGCGCTGTATGGAGGAATGAGGCGCATGCGCTGTATGGAGGAACGAGTCGCATGCGCTGTATGGAGGAACGAGTCGCATGCGCTGTATGGAGGAACGAGTCGCATGCGCTGTATGGAGGAACGAGTCGCATGCGCTGTATGGAGGAACGAGTCGCATGCAGTGTATGGAGGAACGAGTCGCATGCGCTGTATGGAGGAACGAGGCACATGCAGTGTATGGAGGAACGAGTCGCATGCGCTGTATGGAGGAACGAGTCGCATGCGCTGTATGGAGGAACGAGTCGCATGCAGTGTATGGAGGAACGAGTCGCATGCGCTGTATGGAGGAACGAGGCACATGCGTTGTATGGAGGAACGAGGCGCATGCGTGGTATGGAGGAACGAGGCGCATACGCTGTATAGAGGAACGAGGCGCATGCGTGGTATAGAGGAACGAGGTGCATGCATTGTATAGAGGAACGAGTCGCATGTGTTGTATGGAGGAACGAGGCGCATGCGCTGTATAGAGGAACGAGGTGCATGCGTGGTATGGAGGAACGAGGTGCATGCATTGTATAGAGGAACGAGTCGCATGTGTTGTATGGAGGAACGAGGCGCATGCGCTGTATAGAGGAACAAGGTGCATGCGTGGTATGGAGGAACGAGTCGCATGTGTTGTATGGAGGAACGAGGCGCATGCGTTGTATGGAGGAACGAGGTGCATGCATTGTATAGAGGAACGAGTCGAATGTGTTGTATGGAGGAACGAGGCGCATGCGTTGTATGGAGGAACGAGGTGCATGCGTTGTATGGAGGAACGAGGCGCATGCGTTGTATGGAGGAACGAGGCGCATGCGTGGTATGGAGGAACGAGGCGCATACGCTGTATGGAGGAACGAGTCGCATGCGCTGTATGGAGGAACGAGGTGCATGCGCTGTATGGAGGAATGAGGCGCATGCGCTGTATGGAGGAACGAGTCGCATGCGCTGTATGGAGGAACGAGGCGCATGCGCTGTATGGAGGAACGAGTCGCATGCGCTGTATGGAGGAACGAGGCGCATGCACTGTATGGAGGAACGAGTCGCATGCTCTGTATGGAGGAACGAGGCGCATGCACTGTATGGAGGAACGAGGCACATGCGCTGTATGGAGGAATGAGGCGCATGCGCTGTATGGAGGAACGAGTCGTATGCGCTGTATGGAGGAACGAGTCGCATGCGCTGTATGGAGGAACGAGTCGCATGCGCTGTATGGAGGAACGAGTCGCATGCGCTGTATGGAGGAACGAGTCGCATGCAGTGTATGGAGGAACGAGTCGCATGCGCTGTATGGAGGAACGAGGCACATGCAGTGTATGGAGGAACGAGTCGCATGCGCTGTATGGAGGAACGAGTCGCATGCGCTGTATGGAGGAACGAGTCGCATGCAGTGTATGGAGGAACGAGTCGCATGCGCTGTATGGAGGAACGAGGCACATGCAGTGTATGGAGGAACGAGTCGCATGCGCTGTATGGAGGAACGAGTCGCATGCGCTGTATGGAGGAACGAGTCGCATGCGCTGTATGGAGGAACGAGTCGCATGCGCTGTATGGATGAACGAGACGCATGCGCTGTATGGAGGAACGAGGCGCATGCGCTGTATGGAGGAACGAGTCGCATGCGCTGTATGGAGGAATGAGGTGCATGCATTGTATAGAGGAAAGAGGTGCATGCGTTGTATGGAGGAACGAGGCACATGCAGTGTATGGAGGAACGAGTCGCATGCGCTGTATGGAGGAACGAGTCGCATGCAGTGTATGGAGGAACGAGTCGCATGCGCTGTATGGAGGAACGAGGCACATGCAGTGTATGGAGGAACGAGTCGCATGCGCTGTATGGAGGAACGAGTCGCATGCGCTGTATGGAGGAACGAGTCGCATGCGCTGTATGGAGGAACGAGTCGCATGCGCTGTATGGAGGAACGAGTCGCATGCGCTGTATGGATGAACGAGACGCATGCGCTGTATGGAGGAACGAGGCGCATGTGTTGTATGGAGGAACGAGGCGCATTGGTTGTATGGAGGAACGAGGCGCATGCGTGGTATGGAGGAACGAGGCGCATGCGTTGTATAGAGGAACGAGGCACATGCGTTGTATAGAGGAACGAGTCGCATGCGTTGTATGGAGGAACGAGGCGCATGCGTGGTATGGAGGAACGAGGCGCATGCGTTGTATGGAGGAACGAGGCGCATGCGTTGTATGGAGGAACGAGGCGCATGCGTTGTATGGAGGAACGAGGCGCATGTGTTGTATGGAGGAACGAGGCGCATGCGCTGTATGGAGGAACGAGTCGCATGCGTTGTATGGAGGAACGAGGCGCATGCGTTGTATGGAGGAACGAGGTGCATGCGCTGTATGGAGGAACGAGGTGCATGCGTGGTATGGAGGAACGAGGTGCATGCATTGTATAGAGGAACGAGTCGCATGCGTTGTATAGAGGAACGAGTCGCATGCGTTGTATGGAGGAACGAGGCGCATGCGCTGTATAGAGGAACGAGGTGCATGCGTGGTATGGAGGAACGAGTCGCATGTGTTGTATGGAGGAACGAGTCGCATGTGTTGTATGGAGGAACGAGTCGCATGTGTTGTATGGAGGAACGAGGCGCATGCGTTGTATAGAGGAACGAGGCGCATGCGTTGTATGGAGGAACGAGGCGCATGCGTGGTATGGAGGAACGAGGCGCATACGCTGTATAGAGGAACGAGGTGCATGCGTGGTATGGAGGAACGAGGCACATGCGTTGTATGGAGGAATGAGGTGCATGCGTTGTATGGAGGAACGAGGCGCATGCGTTGTATGGAGGAACGAGGCGCATGCGTGGTATAGAGGAACGAGGCGCATGCGCTGTATGGAGGAACGAGGTGCATGCGTTGTATAGAGGAATGAGGTGCATGCGTTGTATGGAGGAACGCGGCGCATGCGTTGTATGGAGGAACGAGGCGCATGCGTTGTACAGAGGAACAAGGCGCATGCGTTGTATGGAGGAACGAGGCGCATGCGTTGTATGGAGGAACGAGGCGCATGCGTTGTATGGAGGAACGAGGCGCATGCGTGGTATAGAGGAACGAGGCGCATGCGTTGTATGGAGGGACGAGGCGCATGCGTTGTATGGAGGAAAGAGGCGCATGCGTGGCATGGAGGAACGAGGGGCATGCGTTGTATAGAGGAATGAGGCGCATGCGCTGTATGGAGGAACGAGGCGCATGCGCTGTATGGAGGAACGAGGCGCATGCGCTGTATGGAGGAACGAGGCGCATGCGTGGTATAGAGGAACGAGGCGCATGCGTGGTATAGAGGAACGAGGCGCATGCGTTGTATGGAGGAACGAGGCGCATGCGTTGTATGGAGGAACGAGGCGCATGCGTTGTATGGAGGAACGAGGCGCATGCGTTGTATGGAGGAACGAGGCGCATGCGTTGTATGGAGGAATGAGGCGCATGCGTGGTATAGAGGAACGAGGCGCATGCGCTGTATGGAGGAACGAGGTGCATGCGTTGTATAGAGGAATGAGGTGCATGCGTTGTATGGAGGAACGCGGCACATGCATTGTATGGAGGAACGAGGCGCATGCGTTGTACAGAGGAACGAGGCGCATGCGTTGTATGGAGGAACGAGGCACATGCGTTGTATGGAGGAACGAGGCACATGCGTTGTATGGAGGAATGAGGTGCATGCGTTGTATGGAGGAATGAGGTGCATGCGTTGTACAGAGGAACGAGGCGCATGCGTGGTATGGAGGAACGAGGCGCATGCGTTGTATGGAGGAACGAGGCACATGCGTTGTATGGAGGAATGAGGTGCATGCGTTGTATGGAGGAATGAGGTGCATGCGTTGTATGGAGGAACTAGGCGCATGCGCTGTATGGAGGAACGAGGCACATGCGTGGTATAGAGGAACGAGGCGCATTCGTTGTATGGAGGAACGAGGCGCATGCGTTGTATAGAGGAATGAGGTGCATGCGTTGTATGGAGGAACGCGGCGCATGCGTTGTATGGAGGAACGAGGCGCATGCGTTGTACAGAGGAACGAGGCGCATGCGTTGTATGGAGGAACGAGGCACATGCGTTGTATGGAGGAACGAGGCACATGCGTTGTATGGAGGAACGAGGTGCATGCGTTGTATGGATGAACGAGACGCATGCGCTGTATGGAGGAACGAGTCGCATGCGCTGTATGGAGGAACGAGTCGCATGCGTTGTATGGAGGAACGAGGCGCATGCGTTGTATGGAGGAACGAGGCGCATGCGCTGTATGGAGGAACGAGGTGCATGCGTGGTATGGAGGAACGAGGCACATGCGCTGTATGGAGGAACAAGGCGCATGCGTTGTATGGAGGAACGAGGCGCATGCGTTGTATGGAGGAACGAGGCGCATGCGTTGTATGGAGGAACGAGGCGCATGCGTTGTATGGAGGAACGAGGCGCATACGCTGTATGGAGGAAAGAGACGCATGCGCTGTATGGAGGAACGAGGCGCATGCGTTGTATGGAGGAACGAGGCGCATGCGTTGTATGGAGGAACGAGGCGCATGTGTTGTATGGAGGAACGAGGCGCATACGCTGTATGGAGGAAAGAGACGCATGCGCTGTATGGAGGAACGCGGCGCATGCGTTGTATGGAGGAACGAGGCGCATGCGTTGTATGGAGGAACGAGGCGCATACGCTGTATGGAGGAAAGAGACGCATGCGCTGTATGGAGGAACGAGGCGCATGCGTTGTACAGAGGAACGAGGCGCATGCGTTGTATGGAGGAACGAGGCACATGCGTTGTATGGAGGAACGAGGCACATGCGTTGTATGGAGGAACGAGGTGCATGCGTTGTATGGATGAACGAGACGCATGCGCTGTATGGAGGAACGAGTCGCATGCGCTGTATGGAGGAACGAGTCGCATGCGTTGTATGGAGGAACGAGGCGCATGCGTTGTATGGAGGAACGAGGCGCATGCGCTGTATGGAGGAACGAGGTGCATGCGTGGTATGGAGGAACGAGGCACATGCGCTGTATGGAGGAACAAGGCGCATGCGTTGTATGGAGGAACGAGGCGCATGCGTTGTATGGAGGAACGAGGCGCATGCGTTGTATGGAGGAACGAGGCGCATGCGTTGTATGGAGGAACGAGGCGCATACGCTGTATGGAGGAAAGAGACGCATGCGCTGTATGGAGGAACGAGGCGCATGCGTTGTATGGAGGAACGAGGCGCATGCGTTGTATGGAGGAACGAGGCGCATGTGTTGTATGGAGGAACGAGGCGCATACGCTGTATGGAGGAAAGAGACGCATGCGTTGTATGGAGGAACGCGGCGCATGCGTTGTATGGAGGAACGAGGCGCATGCGTTGTATGGAGGAACGAGGCGCATACGCTGTATGGAGGAAAGAGACGCATGCGCTGTATGGAGGAACGAGGCGCATGCGTTGTATGGAGGAACGAGGCGCATGCGTTGTATGGAGGAACGAGGCGCATACGCTGTATGGAGGAAAGAGACGCATGCGTTGTATGGAGGAACGCGGCGCATGCGTTGTATGGAGGAACGAGGCGCATGCGTTGTATAGAGGAACGAGGCGCATACGCTGTATGGAGGAAAGAGACGCATGCGCTGTATGGAGGAACGAGGCGCATGCGTTGTATAGAGGAACGAGTCGCATGCGTTGTATGGAGCCAGTCTTGTTGGTTGGAGGGTAGACAGTGGAGGAGACCTTGCGTGGAGAGTGAAGAAGTTTCTGCTTTTGACTGCTGGGTTGCATTTTTGGTTATTTTGGGCTCTTTTTCCTTGCAGCTTTTTAACACCTTTTTCTGGCACATTTTAAACAGCCTTTTTTTTCTCTTTTTTTCCTTCAGCCTACTAATTAAGGGGAGTGGTTAATTGGTCACAGGTGCTTGAGGCCTATATAAATTTCTGTAGAGCACATTTTGAGTTGCTGGAACTCTGTCCAAGTGGAACTGGACTAAGTGGTGAGTTAAAATCAAGAGTTGAAAACAGGAGGTTAAAACAGGTGTCATAGTAGATGTGTAGTGTGAGTACCTGGGTGTTGTCTGAGTAGTGTGTGTGGATCGTTAGTACTTGTGTATTGTAGGTGCACGTTGGTCTGCGAGTGCACGCGGGTCCGTTGGTCTGTGGGTGCACGCGGGTCTGCGTGGTACCTGTGTATTGTCTTGTTGAGTACCTGTGTAATGTCTTGTTGAGTACCTGTGTATTGTCTTGTTGAGTACCTGTGTATTGTCTTGTTGAGTACCTGTGTATTGTCTTGTTGAATAGTTGGGTCAGGAAGCTAGTGTTAGGTAATTTGGACAGGGTATAATCTCGAATCCTCATTAAATTAATAGGTACGATGCCCAGCGGGTGTGGCGAGGCGACTCGGTGTACATCTTGCAGCATGTATGCGTTCCTTGATCATCTGATGGAGGGCGATTACTGCTGTGCAAAATGTAAGCACATTGTTTCCCTGGAAGCCCAGGTTCTGAATCTCTAGGGAAGCAACTGTCAGCACTGGGAAGTCCCTCCACACTAAAGGAGAGCTGGATACGTACCCGGCAGGTGATGGCAGGGGCCAGCACAGAGGTGGGTGGCGTCAAAGAGGTGCAGGCACTAGAAAATAGTAGATGGGTGACAGTCAGGAAGGGTAGAGGGCGAAGTGCCAGGGAGGCCGATCCAGGGCTGGAGCATCCCAATAAGTATGCTCCATTGAGTGACATTGGTGAAACCAGTCCGGGACCAGCACTGCTGGAGCTGAGGGACTCTCCTAGCTGCCAGGGGAAGAACTCCTCCAGTGAGAGTGGGGGGGGAAGCGAAGGGAAAGGAAAGACAGATTCTGGTGGTAGGGGACTCAATTCTTAGAAGGACAGAGAGGGCAATCTGTAACAAAGACCTGAAGCGCCGAACTGTATGTTGTCTACCGGGCGCTCGGGTTCGGCACATCACGGATCTGGTGGACAGATTACTGGGAGGGGCTGGGGAAGACCCAGCTGTCATGGTGCACGTTGGCACCAATGACAAAGTCAGAGGCAGATGGAGTGTCCTAAAGAACGATTTTAGGGACTTGGGAGCTAAATTGAGGAAAAGGACCTCCAAGGTAGTATTCTCGGGAATACTACCGGTACATCGAGCCACACCAGAAAGGCAGAGGGAGATTAGGGAAGTGAACAAGTGGCTGAAGAGCTGGTGTAGTAAGGAGGGGTTTGGGTTCCTGGAGGACTGGGCCGACTTCTCAGTCGATAACCAGTACTATAGAAGGGACGGACTGCACCTAAATGAGGAGGGTGCAGATCAGCTGGGAATAAGGATGGCCAAAAAGTTAGAGGGGTTTTTAAACTAGGTGACAGGGGGGAGGGTCCAGAGATAGTGAGAGTCAGCGGGGAACATATTCTAAAGGGTAGTATTAGGGGCATTAGTGGTAGGGTAACCAAAGAACATAAACCCAAGGTAAGTATAGTAGCAAGTCCTAGTTGCAATCTGGGAACACCCAAGAGGATAGTATGTGACCGGTCAAATAATATTAATGCATTAAAGTGTCTGTTCACCAATGCCAGAAGTCTGCCAAGCAAAATAGGTGAGTTGGAAGCTCTGGTGCATGAGGAGAGCTATGATGTAATCGGTATTGCTGAAACTTGGCTTCATTCCTCACACGACTGGGCTATTAATATTCCTGGCTATGCACTCTTTCGGAAAGACAGGGTAAAAAGGAAGGGTGGAGGGGTCTGTCTCTATGTGAGAAGTGATCTCAAAGCGAGTGTGAAAGAGGACCTGGTGGATGGAGAGTGGGAGGAGTCTGAAGCATTATGGGTAGGACTGCATACAGATGTGCGTAGTTCAAAGTTAATCATTGGAGTTTGTTATAGACCACCCAATGTTAATGAGGAGTTAGAGACTCAGCTCCTTGCACAGATGGAAAGGGCTGCAAGGGCTGGGACGGTGATAATAATGGGGGATTTTAACTACCCAGAAATTGACTGGAGTAATGGCACTGCTGGGACAGTTAAAGGGCAAAAATTTATAAACCTATTGCAGAACAATTTTATGGTCCAGTTTATTGAGGCCCCAACTAGGAATGATGCTCTGTTGGACCTGGTAATCTCAAACCATGCAGAGCGTATTACTAATGTTCAGATAAAGGAACACCTGGGTAGCAGTGACCATAACATGATTTCATTTGATGTTAGTTGTAAGCAAAAATCACATACGGGAAAGATAAAAACACTTAATTTCAAGAGAGCAATTTTTCCAAGGATGAGCGCTGCTCTCCAGGACTTAGACTGGGAAGGAATATTGGCATCAATGGGCACAGAACAGAAATGGGAATTCTTCAAAAAGACTGTTTGTGAACTCACTGCAAAGTATATTCCCATGGGCAATAAGTTTAAAAGACTAAAAATAAAACCTATGTGGCTCACTGACAAAGTTAAAAAAGCTATAAACTATAAGAAAAGAGCTTTTAAAAAATATAAAAATGAAGGAACACTAGTGTCATTTAAATGTTACAAAGAATATAACAGGATATGTAAAAAGGAAATCAAGGATGCAAAAATTCAAAACGAACGACAGATTGCAAAAGATAGTAGGACAAACCCCAAAAAATTCTTCAAATATATTAATAGTAAAAAGGTCAAGTCTGAGCATGTAGGCCCTTTACAAAATAATCTAGAGTGGGTGACTGGGGACAAAGAGAAGGCTAATTTATTAAATACTTTCTTCAGTTCTGTGTATACAAAGGAGCATGGGGGAGCTCATGTCCAAAATGGGGGTGGTAGTGACACAGCCCCAAATCCACAATGGCTCAAAAGTGATATGGTCCAGAAATATTTAGATGGAATAAAGGTGGATAAAGCACCTGGACCAGATGGCATACACCCACGGATCCTAAAAGAATTGAGCTCTGTAATTTCAAAGCCATTGTATTTAATTTTTAGGGACTCATTAATGACAGGAATAGTACCACTGGATTGGCGCCGGGCCAATGTGGTGCCTATATTTAAAAAGGGAATGAAGTCTTTACCAAGTAACTATAGACCTGTTAGTTTAACTTCTATAGTTGGGAAAATACTGGAGAGATTAATAAAAGACCACATAGATGAGTTCTTGCTAGAAAAAAACTATTTAAGCAACAGACAGCATGGATTCATGAAAGACAGAAGTTGTCAGACAAACCTGATTTCTTTTTATGAAGAGGTAAGTAAGACCTTGGACAGAGGGGTGGTGGTGGACGTGGTATACTTGGACAGAGGGGTGGCGGTGGGCGTGGTATACTTGGACAGAGGGGTGGCGGTGGACGTGGTATACTTGGACAGAGGGGTGGCGGTGGACGTGATATACTTGGACAGAGGGGTGGCGGTGGGCGTGGTATACTTGGACAGAGGGGTGGCGGTGGACGTGGTATACTTGGACAGAGGGGTGGCGGTGGACGTGATATACTTGGACAGAGGGGTGGCGGTGGGCGTGGTATACTTGGACAGAGGGGTGGCGGTGGACGTGATATACTTGGACAGAGGGGTGGCGGTGGACGTGGTATACTTGGACAGAGGGGTGGCGGTGGACGTGGTATATTTGGACAGAGGGGTGGCGGTGGACGTGGTATATTTGGACAGAGGGGTGGCGGTGGACGTGGTATATTTGGACAGAGGGGTGGCGGTGGACGTGGTATATTTGGACAGAGGGGTGGCGGTGGACGTGGTATATTTGGATACTGTTCCCCACACACGGCTCATGTGTAAGGTAAAGTCTACAGGATTGGAAATATCAGTTTGTAAATGGATAGAAAACTGGCCAAAGGACAGAATTCAGAGAGTCGTGGTTAATGATTCTTACTCTGAATGGTCGGAGGTTATCAGTGGTGTACCCCAAGGTTCAGTGTTATCAGTGGTGTACCCCAAGGTTCAGTGTTATCAGTGGTGTACCCCAAGGTTCAGTGTTATCAGTGGTGTACCCCAAGGTTCAGTGCTGGGACCCTTACTTTTTAATATGTTTATAAATGATATTGGGTCTGAGATCAAAAGTAACATTTCTGTCTTTGCAGATGACACTAAGCTATGCAGTGGAATAACGTCCTTACAGGATGTCGCCAATCTACAAGCCGACCTCAATGCTCTGTCTAATTGGGCGACTATGTGGCAGATGAGGTTTAATGTTGATAAATGTAAAGTTCTGCACTTGGGGGCTAATAATATGAATGCATCATACATACTAGGGGGAGTACAACTGGGGGGATCCGTAGTGGAGAAGGATCTGGGGGTTTTGGTAGATCATAAGCTCAATAATAACATGCAATGCCAAGCTGCGGTTTCCAAAGCGAGCAAGGTCCTTTCTTGTATAAGAGAGGTATGGACTCCAGAGAGAGAGATATCATTTTGCCCCTGTTCAAATCATTAGTAAGACCTCATCTGGAATATGCAGTTCAGTTTTGGGCCCCAGTTCTCAAAAAGGATATTGGGGAACTGGAGAAAGTGCAGAGAAGGGCAACCAAACTGATAAGAGGCATGGAGGAGCTCAGCTATGAGGAAAGATTAGAGGAACTGAATTTATTCTCTCTTGAGAAGAGGAGAATAAGGGGGGATATGATCAACATGTACAAATATATAAGGGGTCCATATAGTGAACTTGGTGTTGAGTTATTCACTTTACGGTCATCACAAAGGACAACGGGGCACTCTTTACATCTAGAGGAAAAGAGATTTCACCTCCAAATACGGAAAGGTTTTTTCACAGTAAGAGCTGTGAAAATGTGGAATGGACTCCCTGCAGAGGTGGTTCTGGCCAGATCAGTAGATTGCTATAAGAAGGGTCTGGATTATTTCCTAAATGTACAGAATATAACTGGTGTGACATTTATAGGTAAAGTTGATCCAGGGAATATCCGATTGCCTCTCGGGGGATCAGGAAGGAATTTTTCCCCTGCTGTAGCAAATTGGATCATGCTCTTCTGGGTTTTTTTGCCTTCCTCTGGATCAACTGTGGGTATAGAATTGGGTATATGGGATTGTACGATATATGTTTATTTATTTATTTTTTTATTTTTATTTTTTACGGTTGAACTGGATGGACTTGTGTCTTTTTTCAACCTGACTAACTATGTAACTATGGAGGAACGAGGCGCATGCGCTGTATGGAGGAACGAGGCGCATGCGTTGTATGGAGGAACGATGCGCATGCGTGTATGGAGGAACGAGGCGCATACGCTGTATAGAGGAATGAGGTGCATGCGTTGTATGGAGGAACGAGGCGCATGCATTGTATGGAGGAACGAGTCGCATGCGTTGTATGGAGGAACGAGGTGCATGCGTTGTATGGAGGAACGAGGTGCATGCGTTGTATGGAGGAACGAGGTGCATGCATTGTATAGAGGAACGAGTCGCATGTGTTGTATGGAGGAACGAGGCGCATGCGCTGTATAGAGGAACGAGGTGCATGCGTGGTATAGAGGAACGAGGCGCATGCGCTGTATGGAGGAACGAGACGCATGCGCTGTATGGAGGAACGAGGCGCATGCGTTGTATGGAGGAACGAGGCGCATGCGTTGTATGGAGGAACGAGGTGCATGCGTTGTATAGAGGAACGAGGCGCATGCGCTGTATGGAGGAACGAGACGCATGCGCTGTATGGAGGAACGAGTCGCATGTGTTGTATGGAGGAACGAGGCGCATGCGCTGTATAGAGGAACGAGGTGCATGCGTGGTATGGAGGAACGAGTCGCATGTGTTGTATGGAGGAACGAGGCGCATGCGTTGTATGGAGGAACGAGTCGCATGTGTTGTATGGAGGAATGAGGTGCATGCATTGTATAGAGGAAAGAGGTGCATGCGTTGTATGGAGGAACGAGGTGCATGCGTTGTATGGAGGAACGAGGCACATACGCTGTATGGAAGAACGAGACGCATGCGCTGTATGGAGGAACGAGTCGCATGCGCTGTATGGAGGAACGAGGCGCATGCGCTGTATGGAGGAACGAGTCGCATGCGCTGTATGGAGGAACGAGGCGCATGCACTGTATGGAGGAACGAGTCGCATGCTCTGTATGGAGGAACGAGGCGCATGCGCTGTATGGAGGAACGAGTCGCATGCGCTGTATGGAGGAACGAGTCGCATGCGCTGTATGGAGGAACGAGGCACATACGCTGTATGGATGAACGAGACGCATGCGCTGTATGGAGGAACGAGTCGCATGCGCTGTATGGAGGAACGAGTCGCATGCGCTGTATGGAGGAACGAGGCGCATGCGCTGTATGGAGGAACGAGTCGCATGCGCTGTATGGAGGAACGAGGCGCATGCACTGTATGGAGGAACGAGTCACATGCTCTGTATGGAGGAACGAGGCGCATGCGCTGTATGGAGGAACGAGTCGCATGCGCTGTATGGAGGAACGAGTCGCATGCGCTGTATGGAGGAACGAGGCACATACGCTGTATGGATGAACGAGACGCATGCGCTGTATGGAGGAACGAGTCGCATGCGCTGTATGGAGGAACGAGTCGCATGCGCTGTATGGAGGAACGAGTCGCATGCGCTCTATGGAGGAACGAGGCGCATGCGCTGTATGGAGGAACGAGGCGCATGCACTGTATGGAGGAACGAGTCGCATGCGCTGTATGGAGGAACGAGTCGCATGCAGTGTATGGAGGAACGAGTCGCATGCGCTGTATGGAGGAACGAGGCGCATGCAGTGTATGGAGGAACGAGTCGCATGCGCTGTATGGAGGAACGAGTCGCATGCGCTGTATGGAGGAACGAGTCGCATGCAGTGTATGGAGGAATGAGTCGCATGCGCTGTATGGAGGAACGAGGCACATGCAGTGTATGGAGGAACGAGTCGCATGCGCTGTATGGAGGAACGAGTCGCATGCGCTGTATGGAGGAACGAGTCGCATGCGCTGTATGGAGGAACGAGTCGCATGCGCTGTATGGATGAACGAGACGCATGCGCTGTATGGAGGAACGAGGCGCATGCGCTGTATGGAGGAACGAGGCGCATGCGTTGTATGGAGGAACGAGGCGCATTGGTTGTATGGAGGAACGAGGCGCATTGGTTGTATGGAGGAACGAGGCGCATGCGTGGTATGGAGGAACGAGGCGCATGCGTTGTATAGAGGAACGAGGCACATGCGTTGTATAGAGGAACGAGTCGCATGCGTTGTATGGAGGAACGAGGCGCATGCGTTGTATAGAGGAACGAGGCGCATGCGTTGTATGGAGGAACGAGGCGCATGCGTTGTATGGAGGAACGAGGCGCATGCGTGGTATAGAGGAACGAGGCGCATGCGTTGTATGGAGGAACGAGGCGCATGCGTTGTATGGAGGAACGAGGTGCATGCGTTGTATAGAGGAACGAGTCGCATGTGTTGTATGGAGGAACGAGGCGCATGCGCTGTATGGAGAAACGAGTCGCATGCGTTGTATGGAGGAACGAGTCGCATGTGTTGTATGGAGGAACGAGGCGCATGCGCTGTATGGAGAAACAAGTCGCATGCGTTGTATGGAGGAACGAGGCGCATGCGTTGTATGGAGGAACGAGGTGCATGCGTTGTATAGAGGAACGAGGTGCATGCGTGGTATGGAGGAACGAGGCGCATGCGTTGTATAGAGGAACGAGGTGCATGCGTGGTATGGAGGAACGAGGCGCATGCGTTGTATAGAGGAACGAGTCGCATGTGTTGTATGGAGGAACGAGGCGCATGCGCTGTATGGAGAAACGAGTCGCATGCGTTGTATGGAGGAACGAGGCGCATGCGTTGTATGGAGGAACGAGGTGCATGCGTTGTATAGAGGAACGAGGTGCATGCGTGGTATGGAGGAACGAGGCGCATGCGTTGTATAGAGGAACGAGGTGCATGCGTGGTATGGAGGAACGAGGCGCATGCGTTGTATAGAGGAACGAGGTGCATGCGTGGTATGGAGGAACGAGTCGAATGTGTTGTATGGAGGAACGAGGCGCATGCGTTGTATAGAGGAACGAGGTGCATGCGTGGTATGGAGGAACGAGGCGCATGCGTTGTATAGAGGAACGAGGTGCATGCGTGGTATGGAGGAACGAGGCGCATGCGCTGTATGGAGGAACGAGTCGCATGCGCTGTATGGAGGAACGAGGCGCATGCGCTGTATGGAGGAACGAGTCGCATGCGCTGTATGGAGGAACGAGGTGCATGCGCTGTATGGAGGAATGAGGCGCATGCGCTGTATGGAGGAACGAGGCGCATGCGCTGTATGGAGGAACGAGTCGCATGCGCTGTATGGAGGAACGAGGCGCATGCACTGTATGGAGGAACGAGTCGCATGCTCTGTATGGAGGAACGAGGCGCATGCACTGTATGGAGGAACGGGGCACATGCGCTGTATGGAGGAATGAGGCGCATGCGCTGTATGGAGAAACGAGTCGCATGCGCTGTATGGAGGAACGAGTCGCATGCGCTGTATGGAGGAACGAGTCGCATGCGCTGTATGGAGGAACGAGTCGCATGCGCTGTATGGAGGAACGAGTCGCATGCAGTGTATGGAGGAACGAGTCGCATGCGCTGTATGGAGGAACGAGGCACATGCAGTGTATGGAGGAACGAGTCGCATGCGCTGTATGGATGAACGAGGCGCATGCGCTGTATGGAGGAACGAGGCGCATGCGCTGTATGGAGGAACGAGGCGCATGCGTTGTATGGAGGAACGAGGCGCATTGGTTGTATGGAGGAACGAGGCGCATGCGTGGTATGGAGGAACGAGGCGCATGCGTTGTATAGAGGAACGAGGCACATGCGTTGTATGGAGGAACGAGTCGCATGCGTTGTATGGAGGAACGAGGCGCATGCGTGGTATGGAGGAACGAGGCACATGCGTTGTATGGAGGAACGAGTCGCATGCGTTGTATGGAGGAACGAGGCGCATGCGTGGTATGGAGGAACGAGGCGCATGCGTTGTATAGAGGAACGAGGCGCATGCGTTGTATGGAGGAACGAGGCGCATGCGTTGTATAGAGGAACGAGGCGCATGCGTTGTATGGAGGAACGAGGCGCATGCGTGGTATGGAGGAACGAGGCGCATGCGTTGTATAGAGGAACGAGGCACATGCGTTGTATGGAGGAACGAGTCGCATGCGTTGTATGGAGGAACGAGGCGCATGCGTGGTATGGAGGAACGAGGCGCATGCGTTGTATAGAGGAACGAGGCGCATGCGTTGTATGGAGGAACGAGGCGCATGCGTTGTATAGAGGAACGAGGCGCATGCGTTGTATGGAGGAACGAGGCGCATGCGTTGTATGGAGGAACGAGGCGCATGCGTGGTATAGAGGAACGAGGCGCATGCGTGGTATGGAGGAACGAGGCGCATGCGTTGTATAGAGGAACGAGGCACATGCGTTGTATAGAGGAACGAGTCGCATGCGTTGTATGGAGGAACGAGGCGCATGCGTTGTATAGAGGAACGAGGCACATGCGTTGTATAGAGGAACGAGTCGCATGCGTTGTATGGAGGAACGAGGCGCATGCGTTGTATAGAGGAACGAGGCACATGCGTTGTATAGAGGAACGAGTCGCATGCGTGGTATGGAGGAACGAGGCGCATGCGTTGTATAGAGGAACGAGGCGCATGCGTTGTATGGAGGAACGAGGCGCATGCGTTGTATGGAGGAACGAGGCGCATGCGTTGTATAGAGGAACGAGGCACATGCGTTGTATAGAGGAACGAGTCGCATGCGTTGTATGGAGGAACGAGTCGCATGCGTTGTATGGAGGAACGAGGTGCATGCATTGTATAGAGGAACGAGTCGCATGTGTTGTATGGAGGAACGAGGCGCATGCGCTGTATAGAGGAACGAGGTGCATGCGTGGTATGGAGGAACGAGGCGCATGCGCTGTATGGAGGAACGAGTCGCATGCGCTGTATGGAGGAACGAGGTGCATGCGCTGTATGGAGGAACGAGTCGCATGCGCTGTATGGAGGAACGAGGCGCATGCGCTGTATGGAGGAACGAGGCGCATGCGCTGTATGGAGGAACGAGTCGCATGCAGTGTATGGAGGAACGAGTCGCATGCGCTGTATGGAGGAACGAGGCACATGCAGTGTATGGAGGAACGAGTCGCATGCGCTGTATGGAGGAACGAGTCGCATGCGCTGTATGGAGGAACGAGTCGCATGCGCTGTATGGATGAACGAGACGCATGCGCTGTATGGAGGAACGAGGCGCATGCGCTGTATGGAGGAACGAGTCGCATGCGCTATATGGAGGAACGAGGCGCATGCGCTGTATGGAGGAACGAGGCGCATGCGCTGTATGGAGGAACGAGGCGCATGCGCTGTATGGAGGAACGAGTCGCATGCGCTGTATGGAGGAACGAGGCGCATGCGCTGTATGGAGGAACGAGGCGCATGCGCTGTATGGAGGAACGAGTCGCATGCGCTGTATGGAGGAACGAGTCGCATGCGCTGTATGGAGGAACGAGGCGCATGCGTGGTATGGAGGAACGAGGCGCATGCGTGGTATGGAGGAACGAGGCGCATGCGTTGTATAGAGGAACGAGGCACATGCGTTGTATAGAGGAACGAGTCGCATGCGTTGTATGGAGGAACGAGGCGCATGCGTGGTATGGAGGAACGAGGCGCATGCGTTGTATAGAGGAACGAGGCGCATGTGTTGTATGGAGGAACGAGGCGCATGCGCTGTATGGAGGAACGAGTCGCATGCGTTGTATGGAGGAACGAGGCGCATGCGCTGTATGGAGGAACGAGTCGCATGCGTTGTATGGAGGAACAAGGTGCATGCATTGTATAGAGGAACGAGTCGCATGTGTTGTATGGAGGAACGAGGCGCATGCGCTGTATAGAGGAACGAGGTGCATGCGTGGTATGGAGGAACGAGGCGCATACGCTGTATAGAGGAACGAGGTGCATGCGTGGTATGGAGGAACGAGGCGCATGCGCTGTATGGAGGAACGAGTCGCATGCGCTGTATGGAGGAACGAGGCGCATGCGCTGTATGGAGGAACGAGTCGCATGCGCTGTATGGAGGAACGAGGTGCATGCGCTGTATGGAGGAACGAGTCGCATGCGCTGTATGGAGGAACGAGGCGCATGCGCTGTATGGAGGAACGAGGCGCATGCGCTGTATGGAGGAACGAGTCGCATGCGCTGTATGGAGGAACGAGTCGCATGCGCTGTATGGAGGAACGAGTCGCATGCAGTGTATGGAGGAACGAGTCGCATGCGCTGTATGGAGGAACGAGTCGCATGCGTTGTATGGAGGAACGAGGTGCATGCATTGTATAGAGGAACGAGTCACATGTGTTGTATGGAGGAACGAGGCGCATGCGCTGTATAGAGGAACGAGGTGCATGCGTGGTATGGAGGAACGAGGCGCATGCGCTGTATGGAGGAACGAGTCGCATGCGCTGTATGGAGGAACGAGGCGCATGCGCTGTATGGAGGAACGAGTCGCATGCGCTGTATGGAGGAACGAGGTGCATGCGCTGTATGGAGGAACGAGTCGCATGCGCTGTATGGAGGAACGAGGCGCATGCGCTGTATGGAGGAACGAGTCGCATGCAGTGTATGGAGGAACGAGTCGCATGCGCTGTATGGAGGAACGAGGCACATGCAGTGTATGGAGGAACGAGTCGCATGCGCTGTATGGAGGAACGAGGCGCATGCGCTGTATGGAGGAACGAGTCGCATGCGCTGTATGGAGGAACGAGGCGCATGCGCTGTATGGAGGAACGAGGCGCATGCGCTGTATGGAGGAACGAGTCGCATGCGCTGTATGGAGGAACGAGTCGCATGCGCTGTATGGAGGAACGAGGCGCATGCGCTGTATGGAGGAACGAGTCGCATGCGTTGTATGGAGGAACGAGGCACATGCAGTGTATGGAGGAACGAGTCGCATGCGCTGTATGGAGGAACGAGTCGCATGCGCTGTATGGAGGAACGAGGCGCATGCGTGGTATGGAGGAACGAGGCGCATGCGTGGTATGGAGGAACGAGGCGCATGCGTTGTATAGAGGAACGAGGCACATGCGTTGTATAGAGGAACGAGTCGCATGCGTTGTATGGAGGAACGAGGCGCATGCGTGGTATGGAGGAACGAGGCGCATGCGTTGTATAGAGGAACGAGGCGCATGTGTTGTATGGAGGAACGAGGCGCATGCGCTGTATGGAGGAACGAGTCGCATGCGTTGTATGGAGGAACGAGGCGCATGCGCTGTATGGAGGAACGAGTCGCATGCGTTGTATGGAGGAACAAGGTGCATGCATTGTATAGAGGAACGAGTCGCATGTGTTGTATGGAGGAACGAGGCGCATGCGCTGTATAGAGGAACGAGGTGCATGCGTGGTATGGAGGAACGAGGCGCATACGCTGTATAGAGGAACGAGGTGCATGCGTGGTATGGAGGAACGAGGCGCATGCGCTGTATGGAGGAACGAGTCGCATGCGCTGTATGGAGGAACGAGGCGCATGCGCTGTATGGAGGAACGAGTCGCATGCGCTGTATGGAGGAACGAGGTGCATGCGCTGTATGGAGGAACGAGTCGCATGCGCTGTATGGAGGAACGAGGCGCATGCGCTGTATGGAGGAACGAGGCGCATGCGCTGTATGGAGGAACGAGTCGCATGCGCTGTATGGAGGAACGAGTCGCATGCGCTGTATGGAGGAACGAGTCGCATGCAGTGTATGGAGGAACGAGTCGCATGCGCTGTATGGAGGAACGAGTCGCATGCGTTGTATGGAGGAACGAGGTGCATGCATTGTATAGAGGAACGAGTCACATGTGTTGTATGGAGGAACGAGGCGCATGCGCTGTATAGAGGAACGAGGTGCATGCGTGGTATGGAGGAACGAGGCGCATGCGCTGTATGGAGGAACGAGTCGCATGCGCTGTATGGAGGAACGAGGCGCATGCGCTGTATGGAGGAACGAGTCGCATGCGCTGTATGGAGGAACGAGGTGCATGCGCTGTATGGAGGAACGAGTCGCATGCGCTGTATGGAGGAACGAGGCGCATGCGCTGTATGGAGGAACGAGGCGCATGCGCTGTATGGAGGAACGAGTCGCATGCAGTGTATGGAGGAACGAGTCGCATGCGCTGTATGGAGGAACGAGGCACATGCAGTGTATGGAGGAACGAGTCGCATGCGCTGTATGGAGGAACGAGGCGCATGCGCTGTATGGAGGAACGAGTCGCATGCGCTGTATGGAGGAACGAGGCGCATGCGCTGTATGGAGGAACGAGGCGCATGCGCTGTATGGAGGAACGAGTCGCATGCGCTGTATGGAGGAACGAGTCGCATGCGCTGTATGGAGGAACGAGGCGCATGCGCTGTATGGAGGAACGAGTCGCATGCGTTGTATGGAGGAACGAGGCACATGCAGTGTATGGAGGAACGAGTCGCATGCGCTGTATGGAGGAACGAGTCGCATGCGCTGTATGGAGGAACGAGTCGCATGCGTTGTATAGAGGAACGAGTCGCATGTGTTGTATGGAGGAACGAGGCGCATGCGCTGTATGGAGGAACGAGTCGCATGCGTTGTATGGAGGAACGAGGCGCATGCGCTGTATGGAGGAACGAGTCGCATGCGTTGTATGGAGGAACGAGGTGCATGCATTGTATAGAGGAACGAGTCGCATGTGTTGTATGGAGGAACGAGGCGCATGCGCTGTATAGAGGAACGAGGTGCATGCGTGGTATGGAGGAACGAGTCGCATGCGCTGTATGGAGGAACGATGCACATGCGCTGTATAGAGGAACGAGGCGCATGCGCTGTATGGAGGAACGAGTCGCATGCGCTGTATGGAGGAACGATGCACATGCGCTGTATGGAGGAACGAGGCGCATGCGCTGTATGGAGGAACGAGGCGCATGCGCTGTATGGAGGAACGAGGCGCATGCGTTGTATGGAGGAACGAGTCGCATGCGCTGTATGGAGGAACGAGTCGCATGCGTTGTATGGAGGAACGAGTCGCATGCGCTGTATGGAGGAACGAGTCGCATGCGCTGTATGGAGGAACGAGTCGCATGCGCTGTATGGAGGAACGATGCACATGCGCTGTATGGAGGAACGAGTCGCATGCGCTGTATGGAGGAACGAGGCGCATGCGCTGTATGGAGGAACGAGGCGCATGCGTTGTATGGAGGAACGAGGTGCATGCGTTGTATGGAGGAACGCGGCGCATGCGTGGTATGGAGGAACGAGGCGCATGCGTTGTATAGAGGAACGAGTCGAATGTGTTGTATGGAGGAACGAGGCGCATGCGTTGTATGGAGGAACGAGGTGCATGCGTTGTATGGAGGAACGAGGCGCATGCGTTGTATGGAGGAACGAGGCGCATGCGTGGTATGGAGGAACGAGGCGCATACGCTGTATAGAGGAACGAGGTGCATGCGTGGTATGGAGGAACGAGGCGCATGCGCTGTATGGAGGAACGAGTCGCATGCGCTGTATGGAGGAACGAGGCGCATGCGCTGTATGGAGGAACGAGTCGCATGCGCTGTATGGAGGAACGAGGTGCATGCGCTGTATGGAGGAACGAGGCGCATGCGCTGTATGGAGGAACGAGGCGCATGCGTTGTATGGAGGAACGAGGCGCATGCGCTGTATGGAGGAACGAGGTGCATGCGTTGTATGGAGGAACGAGGCGCATGCGTTGTATAGAGGAACGAGTCGAATGTGTTGTATGGAGGAACGAGGCGCATGCGTTGTATGGAGGAACGAGGTGCATGCGTTGTATGGAGGAACGAGGCGCATGCGTTGTATGGAGGAACGAGGCGCATGCGTGGTATGGAGGAACGAGGCGCATACGCTGTATAGAGGAACGAGGTGCATGCGTGGTATGGAGGAACGAGGCGCATGCGCTGTATGGAGGAACGAGTCGCATGCGCTGTATGGAGGAACGAGGCGCATGCGCTGTATGGAGGAACGAGTCGCATGCGCTGTATGGAGGAACGAGGTGCATGCGCTGTATGGAGGAATGAGGCGCATGCGCTGTATGGAGGAACGAGTCGCATGCGCTGTATGGAGGAACGAGGCGCATGCACTGTATGGAGGAACGAGTCGCATGCTCTGTATGGAGGAACGAGGCGCATGCACTGTATGGAGGAACGAGGCACATGCGCTGTATGGAGGAATGAGGCGCATGCGCTGTATGGAGGAACGAGTCGCATGCGCTGTATGGAGGAACGAGTCGCATGCGCTGTATGGAGGAACGAGTCGCATGCGCTGTATGGAGGAACGAGTCGCATGCGCTGTATGGAGGAACGAGTCGCATGCAGTGTATGGAGGAACGAGTCGCATGCGCTGTATGGAGGAACGAGGCACATGCAGTGTATGGAGGAACGAGTCGCATGCGCTGTATGGAGGAACGAGTCGCATGCGTTGTATGGAGGAACGAGGTGCATGCGTTGTATGGAGGAACGAGGTGCATGCGTTGTATGGAGGAACGAGGTGCATGCATTGTATAGAGGAACGAGTCGCATGTGTTGTATGGAGGAACGAGGCGCATGCGCTGTATAGAGGAACGAGGCGCATGCGTGGTATAGAGGAACGAGGCGCATGCGTGGTATGGAGGAACGAGGCGCATGCGTGGTATGGAGGAACGAGGCGCATGCGTTGTATAGAGGAACGAGGCACATGCGTTGTATAGAGGAACGAGTCGCATGCGTTGTATGGAGGAACGAGGCGCATGCGTGGTATGGAGGAACGAGGCGCATGCGTTGTATAGAGGAACGAGGCGCATGCGTTGTATGGAGGAACGAGGCGCATGCGTTGTATGGAGGAACGAGGCGCATGCGTTGTATAGAGGAACGAGGCACATGCGTTGTATAGAGGAACGAGTCGCATGCGTTGTATGGAGGAACGAGGCGCATGCGTGGTATGGAGGAACGAGGCGCATGCGTTGTATAGAGGAACGAGGCGCATGCGTTGTATGGAGGAACGAGGCGCATGCGTTGTATGGAGGAACGAGGCGCATGCGTTGTATGGAGGAACGAGGTGCATGCGTTGTATAGAGGAACGAGTCGCATGTGTTGTATGGAGGAACGAGGCGCATGCGCTGTATGGAGGAACGAGTCGCATGCGTTGTATGGAGGAACGAGGCGCATGCGCTGTATGGAGGAACGAGTCGCATGCGTTGTATGGAGGAACGAGGTGCATGCATTGTATAGAGGAACGAGTCGCATGTGTTGTATGGAGGAACGAGGCGCATGCGCTGTATAGAGGAACGAGGTGCATGCGTGGTATGGAGGAACGAGGCGCATGCGCTGTATGGAGGAACGAGTCGCATGCGCTGTATGGAGGAACGAGGTGCATGCGCTGTATGGAGGAACGAGTCGCATGCGCTGTATGGAGGAACGAGGCGCATGCGCTGTATGGAGGAACGAGGCGCATGCGCTGTATGGAGGAACGAGTCGCATGCAGTGTATGGAGGAACGAGTCGCATGCGCTGTATGGAGGAACGAGGCACATGCAGTGTATGGAGGAACGAGTCGCATGCGCTGTATGGAGGAACGAGTCGCATGCGCTGTATGGAGGAACGAGTCGCATGCGCTGTATGGATGAACGAGACGCATGCGCTGTATGGAGGAACGAGGCGCATGCGCTGTATGGAGGAACGAGTCGCATGCGCTATATGGAGGAACGAGGCGCATGCGCTGTATGGAGGAACGAGGCGCATGCGCTGTATGGAGGAACGAGGCGCATGCGCTGTATGGAGGAACGAGTCGCATGCGCTGTATGGAGGAACGAGGCGCATGCGCTGTATGGAGGAACGAGGCGCATGCGCTGTATGGAGGAATGAGTCGCATGCGCTGTATGGAGGAACGAGTCGCATGCGCTGTATGGAGGAACGAGGCGCATGCGCTGTATGGAGGAACGAGTCGCATGCGTTGTATGGAGGAACGAGGCACATGCAGTGTATGGAGGAACGAGTCGCATGCGCTGTATGGAGGAACGAGTCGCATGCGCTGTATGGAGGAACGAGTCGCATGCAGTGTATGGAGGAACGAGTCGCATGCGCTGTATGGAGGAACGAGGCACATGCAGTGTATGGAGGAACGAGTCGCATGCGCTGTATGGAGGAACGAGTCGCATGCGCTGTATGGAGGAACGAGTCGCATGCGCTGTATGGAGGAACGAGTCGCATGCGCTGTATGGATGAACGAGACGCATGCGCTGTATGGAGGAACGAGGCGCATGCGTTGTATGGAGGAACGAGGCGCATTGGTTGTATGGAGGAACGAGGCGCATGCGCTGTATGGAGGAACGAGTCGCATGCGCTGTATGGATGAACGAGACGCATGCGCTGTATGGAGGAACGAGGCGCATGCGTTGTATGGAGGAACGAGGCGCATGCGTTGTATAGAGGAACGAGGCGCATGCGTTGTATGGAGGAACGAGGCGCATGCGCTGTATAGAGGAACGAGTCGCATGCGTTGTATGGAGGAACGAGGCGCATGCGTGGTATGGAGGAACGAGGCGCATGCGTGGTATGGAGGAACGAGGCGCATGCGTTGTATAGAGGAACGAGGCACATGCGTTGTATAGAGGAACGAGTCGCATGCGTTGTATGGAGGAACGAGGCGCATGCGTGGTATGGAGGAACGAGGCGCATGCGTGGTATGGAGGAACGAGGCGCATGCGTTGTATAGAGGAACGAGTCGCATGCGTTGTATGGAGGAACGAGGCGCATGCGTGGTATGGAGGAACGAGGCGCATGCGTTGTATAGAGGAACGAGGCGCATGTGTTGTATGGAGGAACGAGGCGCATGCGCTGTATGGAGGAACGAGGCGCATGCGTGGTATGGAGGAACGAGGCGCATGCGCTGTATGGAGGAACGAGTCGCATGCGTTGTATGGAGGAACGAGGCGCATGCGCTGTATGGAGGAACGAGTCGCATGCGTTGTATGGAGGAACAAGGTGCATGCATTGTATAGAGGAACGAGTCGCATGTGTTGTATGGAGGAACGAGGCGCATGCGCTGTATAGAGGAACAAGGTGCATGCGTGGTATGGAGGAACGAGGCGCATACGCTGTATAGAGGAACGAGGTGCATGCGTGGTATGGAGGAACGAGGCGCATGCGCTGTATGGAGGAACGAGTCGCATGCGCTGTATGGAGGAACGAGGCGCATGCGCTGTATGGAGGAACGAGGTGCATGCGCTGTATGGAGGAACGAGTCGCATGCGCTGTATGGAGGAACGAGGCGCATGCGCTGTATGGAGGAACGAGGCGCATGCGCTGTATGGAGGAACGAGTCGCATGCGCTGTATGGAGGAACGAGTCGCATGCGCTGTATGGAGGAACGAGTCGCATGCAGTGTATGGAGGAACGAGTCGCATGCGCTGTATGGAGGAACGAGTCGCATGCGTTGTATGGAGGAACGAGGTGCATGCATTGTATAGAGGAACGAGTCACATGTGTTGTATGGAGGAACGAGGCGCATGCGCTGTATAGAGGAACGAGGTGCATGCGTGGTATGGAGGAACGAGGCGCATGCGCTGTATGGAGGAACGAGTCGCATGCGCTGTATGGAGGAACGAGGCGCATGCGCTGTATGGAGGAACGAGTCGCATGCGTTGTATGGAGGAACGAGGTGCATGCATTGTATAGAGGAACGAGTCGCATGTGTTGTATGGAGGAACGAGGCGCATGCGCTGTATAGAGGAACGAGGTGCATGCGTGGTATGGAGGAACGAGTCGCATGCGCTGTATGGAGGAACGATGCACATGCGCTGTATAGAGGAACGAGGCGCATGCGCTGTATGGAGGAACGAGTCGCATGCGCTGTATGGAGGAACGATGCACATGCGCTGTATGGAGGAACGAGGCGCATGCGCTGTATGGAGGAACGAGGCGCATGCGCTGTATGGAGGAACGAGGCGCATGCGTTGTATGGAGGAACGAGTCGCATGCGCTGTATGGAGGAACGAGTCGCATGCGTTGTATGGAGGAACGAGTCGCATGCGCTGTATGGAGGAACGAGTCGCATGCGCTGTATGGAGGAACGAGTCGCATGCGCTGTATGGAGGAACGATGCACATGCGCTGTATGGAGGAACGAGTCGCATGCGCTGTATGGAGGAACGAGGCGCATGCGCTGTATGGAGGAACGAGGCGCATGCGCTGTATGGAGGAACGAGGCGCATGCGCTGTATGGAGGAACGAGTCGCATGCGCTGTATGGAGGAACGAGTCGCATGCGTTGTATGGAGGAACGAGTCGCATGCGCTGTATGGAGGAACGAGGCGCATGCGTTGTATGGAGGAACGAGTCGCATGCGCTGTATGGAGGAACGAGTCGCATGCGCTGTATGGAGGAACGAGTCGCATGCAGTGTATGGAGGAACGAGTCGCATGCGCTGTATGGAGGAACGAGGCACATGCAGTGTATGGAGGAACGAGTCGCATGCGCTGTATGGAGGAACGAGTCGCATGCGCTGTATGGAGGAACGAGTCGCATGCAGTGTATGGAGGAATGAGTCGCATGCGCTGTATGGAGGAACGAGGCACATGCAGTGTATGGAGGAACGAGTCGCATGCGCTGTATGGATGAACGAGTCGCATGCGCTGTATGGAGGAACGAGTCGCATGCGTTGTATGGAGGAACGAGTCGCATGCGCTGTATGGAGGAACGAGTCGCATGCGCTGTATGGAGGAACGAGTCGCATGCGCTGTATGGATGAACGAGACGCATGCGCTGTATGGAGGAACGAGGCACATACGCTGTATGGAGGAACGAGGCGCATGCGCTGTATAGAGGAACGAGACGCATGCGCTGTATGGAGGAACGAGTCGCATGCGCTGTATGGAGGAACGAGTCGCATGCGCTGTATGGAGGAACGAGTCGCATGCGCTGTATGGAGGAACGAGGCGCATGCGCTGTATGGAGGAACGAGGCGCATGCACTGTATGGAGGAACGAGTCGCATGCTCTGTATGGAGGAACGAGGCGCATGCACTGTATGGAGGAACGAGGCACATGCGCTGTATGGAGGAATGAGGCGCATGCGCTGTATGGAGGAACGAGTCGCATGCGCTGTATGGAGGAACGAGTCGCATGCGCTGTATGGAGGAACGAGTCGCATGCGCTGTATGGAGGAACGAGTCGCATGCGCTGTATGGAGGAACGAGTCGCATGCAGTGTATGGAGGAACGAGTCGCATGCGCTGTATGGAGGAACGAGGCACATGCAGTGTATGGAGGAACGAGTCGCATGCGCTGTATGGAGGAACGAGTCGCATGCGCTGTATGGAGGAACGAGTCGCATGCAGTGTATGGAGGAATGAGTCGCATGCGCTGTATGGAGGAACGAGGCACATGCAGTGTATGGAGGAACGAGTCGCATGCGCTGTATGGATGAACGAGTCGCATGCGCTGTATGGAGGAACGAGTCGCATGCGTTGTATGGAGGAACGAGTCGCATGCGCTGTATGGAGGAACGAGTCGCATGCGCTGTATGGAGGAACGAGTCGCATGCGCTGTATGGATGAACGAGACGCATGCGCTGTATGGAGGAACGAGACGCATGCGCTGTATGGAGGAACGAGGCGCATGCGCTGTATGGAGGAACGAGGCGCATGCGTTGTATGGAGGAACGAGGCGCATTGGTTGTATGGAGGAACGAGGCGCATGCGTGGTATGGAGGAACGAGGCGCATGCGTTGTATAGAGGAACGAGGCACATGCGTTGTATAGAGGAACGAGTCGCATGCGTTGTATGGAGGAACGAGGCGCATGCGTGGTATGGAGGAACGAGGCGCATGCGTTGTATAGAGGAACGAGGCGCATGCGTTGTATGGAGGAACGAGGCGCATGCGTTGTATGGAGGAACGAGGCGCATGCGTGGTATAGAGGAACGAGGCACATGCGTTGTATAGAGGAACGAGTCGCATGCGTTGTATGGAGGAACGAGGCGCATGCGTGGTATGGAGGAACGAGGCGCATGCGTTGTATAGAGGAACGAGGCGCATGCGTTGTATGGAGGAACGAGGCGCATGCGTTGTATGGAGGAACGAGGCGCATGCGTGGTATAGAGGAACGAGGCGCATGCGTTGTATGGAGGAACGAGGCGCATGCGTTGTATGGAGGAACGAGGTGCATGCGTTGTATAGAGGAACGAGTCGCATGTGTTGTATGGAGGAACGAGGCGCATGCGCTGTATGGAGGAACGAGTCGCATGCGTTGTATGGAGGAACGAGGCGCATGCGCTGTATGGAGGAACGAGTCGCATGCGTTGTATGGAGGAACGAGGTGCATGCATTGTATAGAGGAACGAGTCGCATGTGTTGTATGGAGGAACGAGGCGCATGCGCTGTATAGAGGAACGAGTCGCATGTGTTGTATGGAGGAACGAGGCGCATGCGTTGTATGGAGGAACGAGGTGCATGCGTTGTATAGAGGAACGAGTCGCATGTGTTGTATGGAGGAACGAGGCGCATGCGCTGTATGGAGGAACGAGTCGCATGCGCTGTATGGAGGAACGAGGCGCATGCGCTGTATGGAGGAACGAGTCGCATGCGCTGTATGGAGGAACGAGGCGCATGCGCTGTATGGAGGAACGAGGCGCATGCGCTGTATGGAGGAACGAGTCGCATGCGCTGTATGGAGGAACGAGGCGCATGCGCTGTATGGAGGAACGAGTCGCATGCGCTGTATGGAGGAACGAGTCGCATGCGCTGTATGGAGGAACGAGGCGCATGCGCTGTATGGAGGAACGAGGCGCATGCGCTGTATGGAGGAACGAGTCGCATGCGCTGTATGGAGGAACGAGGCGCATGCGCTGTATGGAGGAACGAGTCGCATGCGCTGTATGGAGGAACGAGGTGCATGCGCTGTATGGAGGAACGAGGCGCATGCGCTGTATGGAGGAACGAGGCGCATGCGCTGTATGGAGGAACGAGTCGCATGCGCTGTATGGAGGAACGAGTCGCATGCGCTGTATGGAGGAACGAGGCGCATGCGCTGTATGGAGGAACGAGGCGCATGCGCTGTATGGAGGAACGAGGCGCATGCAGTGTATGGAGGAACGAGTCGCATGCGCTGTATGGAGGAACGAGGCACATGCAGTGTATGGAGGAACGAGTCGCATGCGCTGTATGGAGGAACGAGTCGCATGCGCTGTATGGAGGAACGAGTCGCATGCGCTGTATGGAGGAACGAGTCGCATGCAGTGTATGGAGGAACGAGTCGCATGCGCTGTATGGAGGAACGAGGCACATGCAGTGTATGGAGGAACGAGGCGCATGCGCTGTATGGAGGAACGAGTCGCATGCGTTGTATGGAGGAACGAGGCACATGCAGTGTATGGAGGAACGAGTCGCATGCGCTGTATGGAGGAACGAGTCGCATGCGCTGTATGGAGGAACGAGTCGCATGCAGTGTATGGAGGAACGAGTCGCATGCGCTGTATGGAGGAACGAGGCACATGCAGTGTATGGAGGAACGAGTCGCATGCGCTGTATGGAGGAACGAGTCGCATGCGCTGTATGGATGAACGAGACGCATGCGCTGTATGGAGGAACGAGGCGCATGCGTTGTATGGAGGAACGAGGCGCATTGGTTGTATGGAGGAACGAGGCGCATGCGTTGTATAGAGGAACGAGGCGCATGCGTTGTATGGAGGAACGAGGCGCATGCGTGGTATGGAGGAACGAGTCGCATGTGTTGTATGGAGGAACGAGGCGCATGCGCTGTATGGAGGAACGAGTCGCATGCGTTGTATGGAGGAACGAGGCGCATGCGCTGTATGGAGGAACGAGTCGCATGCGTTGTATGGAGGAACGAGGTGCATGCATTGTATAGAGGAACGAGTCGCATGTGTTGTATGGAGGAACGAGGCGCATGCGCTGTATAGAGGAACGAGGTGCATGCGTGGTATGGAGGAACGAGTCGCATGCGCTGTATGGAGGAACGATGCACATGCGCTGTATAGAGGAACGAGGCGCATGCGCTGTATGGAGGAACGAGTCGCATGCGCTGTATGGAGGAACGATGCACATGCGCTGTATGGAGGAACGAGGCGCATGCGCTGTATGGAGGAACGAGGCGCATGCGCTGTATGGAGGAACGAGGCGCATGCGCTGTATGGAGGAACGAGGCGCATGCGTTGTATGGAGGAACGAGTCGCATGCGCTGTATGGAGGAACGATGCACATGCGCTGTATGGAGGAACGAGGCGCATGCGCTGTATGGAGGAACGAGGCGCATGCGCTGTATGGAGGAACGAGTCGCATGCGCTGTATGGAGGAACGAGGCGCATGCGTTGTATGGAGGAACGAGTCGCATGCGCTGTATGGAGGAACGAGGTGCATGCGTGGTATGGAGGAACGAGTCGCATGCGCTGTATGGAGGAACGATGCACATGCGCTGTATAGAGGAACGAGGCGCATGCGCTGTATGGAGGAACGAGTCGCATGCGCTGTATGGAGGAACGATGCACATGCGCTGTATGGAGGAACGAGGCGCATGCGCTGTATGGAGGAACGAGGCGCATGCGCTGTATGGAGGAACGAGGCGCATGCGCTGTATGGAGGAACGAGGCGCATGCGTTGTATGGAGGAACGAGTCGCATGCGCTGTATGGAGGAACGATGCACATGCGCTGTATGGAGGAACGAGGCGCATGCGCTGTATGGAGGAACGAGGCGCATGCGCTGTATGGAGGAACGAGGCGCATGCGCTGTATGGAGGAACGAGGCGCATGCGTTGTATGGAGGAACGAGTCGCATGCGCTGTATGGAGGAACGAGTCGCATGCGTTGTATGGAGGAACGAGTCGCATGCGCTGTATGGAGGAACGAGGCGCATGCGCTGTATGGAGGAACGAGTCGCATGCGCTGTATGGAGGAACGATGCACATGCGCTGTATGGAGGAACGAGTCGCATGCGCTGTATGGAGGAACGAGGCGCATGCGCTGTATGGAGGAACGAGGCGCATGCGCTGTATGGAGGAACGAGGCGCATGCGCTGTATGGAGGAACGAGGCGCATGCGCTGTATGGAGGAACGAGTCGCATGCGCTGTATGGAGGAACGAGGCGCATGCGTTGTATGGAGGAACGAGGCGCATGCACTGTATGGAGGAACGAGGCGCATGCGCTGTATGGAGGAACGAGGCGCATGCGCTGTATGGAGGAACGAGGCGCATGCGCTGTATGGAGGAACGAGGCGCATGCGTTGTATGGAGGAACTAGGCGCATGCGCTGTATGGAGGAACTAGGCGCATGCGCTGTATGGAGGAACGAGTCGCATGCGTTGTATGGAGGAACGAGGCGCATGCGCTGTATGGAGGAACTAGGCGCATGCGCTGTATGGAGGAACGAGTCGCATGCGTTGTATGGAGGAACGAGGCGCATGCGCTGTATGGAGGAACTAGGCGCATGCGCTGTATGGAGGAACGAGTCGCATGCGTTGTATGGAGGAACGAGTCGCATGCGCTGTATGGAGGAACGAGTCGCATGCGCTGTATGGAGGAACGAGTCGCATGCGCTGTATGGAGGAACGATGCACATGCGCTGTATGGAGGAACGAGGCGCATGCGCTGTATGGAGGAACGAGGCGCATGCGCTGTATGGAGGAACGAGGCGCATGCGTTGTATGGAGGAACGAGTCGCATGCGCTGTATGGAGGAACGAGTCGCATGCGTTGTATGGAGGAACGAGTCGCATGCGCTGTATGGAGGAACGAGGCGCATGCGCTGTATGGAGGAACGAGTCGCATGCGCTGTATGGAGGAACGATGCACATGCGCTGTATGGAGGAACGAGTCGCATGCGCTGTATGGAGGAACGAGGCGCATGCGCTGTATGGAGGAATGAGGCGCATGCGCTGTATGGAGGAACGAGGCGCATGCGCTGTATGGAGGAACGAGGCGCATGCGCTGTATGGAGGAACGAGGCGCATGCGCTGTATGGAGGAACGAGGCGCATGCGCTGTATGGAGGAACGAGGCGCATGCGTTGCTCAGGTGGGATTTTGAAGGTTCCTCTTCTATGATCTTTACTTTCCAGAGATTTACTATTGGATTCCAGTCATGTGATTGGCTCTGTGTTCGGGATGATTGTCCTCCTGAAATCTCCGCCCTCCTTTCATCTTCATCATCCTGGTAGATGGCAGCAGATTTTTATCCTTCATCCTCCCTCCAATGATAAGAAAAAGAGCCCCGCCCACACCATGATGACCCCGCCTCCAAACCTCCCTGTTGGTAGGTGGGTGTTTTTGGGGTGATGTGACCCCCATATTTGGGGTGTATTGTGGCCTCCAAAGAGTTCCATGTCGGGCTCCTCTGACTTCACAGGATTGTCTAAACTTTCCCCCGATCTTCTCCGCCATGCTTCTTCTTCAGGAATGGAGTGTTGTGTGCTGAGTGTAGGGTGCCCACGTGTCCCGGATTGCCCGGGACTGTCCCGCAATTGACATGTCTGTCCCGGGTCCCGGGCACCTTCATTCTGGGACAATACAATGTCCCGGAATGAAATAGAGGACACAGCCACCCCCCTACTAACTAATAACTACATTTCCGGAACTGGTTGCTAGAGCCGGCGCTGCCTGGCGTCTTGCAACCAGTGACAGTGAGACCGGGGGCGAGGCCTGCGCCTAGTGCAGCACTGCTGTCCCCACCCACCTCGGCTCCTCCTCCTTCTCCGGCACCCAGCGGCAAGCAGCAGGGACTGGTGTGATCTTCACTCTCCAGATAGTGACTCCACCCCTTTCCTTCTACGCCCGTGGCTCATGTAGAGGGAGTGACAAATAACAAATAACCCGCCGCCAAATTCCCCATCAACCCCGAGACTACATTACCCCCCCACCCCCTCATCTTTTTTTGGGGAAGGTGAGAGAGGGGGTGTGTCCCTGAATGGCAGTTTGGAAATGTGGTCACCCTAACACCTGCATACAGGCCATGGCGGGGGAGGGGTGAGTGTGCATACAGGCCATGGCGGGGGAGGGGTGCGCGGTCATACAGGCCATGGCGGGGGAGGGGTGAGCGGTCATACAGGACATGGCGGGGGAGGGCACCTGATAATTCCAGGTCTTCCTGAAGATCTCCTTGGCTCTTCTGATCATTCTTTTCACTCCTCTGTCAGAGATCTTGTGAGGCGCTCCTCCTGGGCGGGGCCGGTTTCTGGTGAAATGATGTTCTTTCCACTTCTGGATTATGGCCCCAACAGTGCTCACTGGAAAATTCAAAAGTTTAGAAATCCTTCTGTAACCAATGCCATCCGTATGTTTTACAACAATAAGGTTGGGAAGGTCCTGAGAGAGCTCTTTGCTTTTACCCTTCATGAGAGGTTTGTGTGACACCTCGGTAATGAGACACCTTTTTATAGACCAGCAGGTGAGACTGAACCGGCTGATATTCATTGGCCCTGATAGGGGGGAGGATTGCTTTCCAATTAGATTTCAGCCGGTGTTGTGGCTTTCCATGCCTTTCTGCACCTCCCTTTCTTCACGTGTTCAATACTTTCCCCCGTCCTTCCATTTTATTACACAGAACTTCATTTCTGATCGGATTTGTTTTGGTGTCTTTATATGTCTGGATTGGATGGATTGTCACCGTGGGGAACATTTCATGCCAATATCCCCTTTACCTAGAAAAATGGTGACGGGTTCAGTGCCTATTATTTTCCCGGCTGTTCCTCCATAGATCCAGTGTGTCCAGACGGTTTTGGTCACTTGCTGACTTAACACTCTCCACAGGCAGCGTGGCTCTGCAATAAAACACAGAAGTCAAACCCAATACAATTCACTTCAGATGAATGCAGAACAGAGGATGGGGTCCGACTTCCTAGTAAGTGCTCGCCGACCATATGACTTACCTATACGGCGGCAAGGCGGCTCTCCTGCACCAGATCACATACTCATCGCTCCCAACTGTCCCGGATTTGGAGGCACTGTCCCGGATTGGGAGGAACTGCCCCGGATTTGGAGGGACTGTCCCGTAAATTGGGAGGGGTCTGTCCCGGATTTGGGGGGACTGCCCCGGATTTGGAGGGAGAGCCCCGGATTTGGAGGGACTGCCCCGGATTTGGAGGGAGAGTCCCGGATTGGGAGGGACAGTCCCAGATTTGGAGGGACTGTCCCGGATTGGGAGGAACTGCCCCGGTTTTGGAGGGACTGTCCCGGTTTTGGGGGGACTGCCCCGGATTGGGAGGGACAGTCCTGGATTTGGAGGGACTTTCCCGGATTGGGAGCAATGTCCCTCTGTCCCTCTTTCTTCCTCATTTATCATTCATGTTGGTCTGATCTTTATATATATTTATCTATAAAAAAGTGTTTTCCAGTGATAAATCTTTCATCCAATTTCTAAATTGTGGAAAAAGTTGTGGGCTTAACCAATTATTTCTGTACAGTTCTCCTTTAAGGGGGCGTGTCCTATGCCTCCATACTTTTGCTCATAGGTGTCTCAGAAGGTTGGGAGGTGAGTGTATTGGGTAGGTGATCTGGCAATTCCAGGTAGGGGACAAGCGCATGCGCCGCTGTGATTATACTCAGGAGAAGCCGATCAGCGGGTGCCGGATAATAGATGACCGCCGGCACCCGCCGATCACCGGGAGGACACACAGCACAGAGCTCTGCATATATCAAGAAGTCATGGATTTTATTCCCCAGTAAAAGCACCACACAGGGCACCCAAACACCGGCTAGGCACACATTGAACCCTTTGTTCCCCCCCCCCTTCCAGCCAAAGTGTCCTTAGTACAGTGACAGTGCATATTTTTTAGCGCTGATCACTATATTAGTGTCACTGGTCCCCAAAAAGTGTCAAAAGCGTCAGTTAGTATCAGATTGGCCGCCGCAATGTCACAGTCCCTCTATAAGTCGCTGATCGCCGCCATTACTAGTACAAATAAATCAATGAACATTCCATAAATCTTTCCCGGAGTTTGTAGATTTTGTGACTTTTCCACAAACCGATCAATTTCCATTCATTGGGATTTTTGTTACCAAATATATGCGGCAGAAATACTTGTCGGAATAAATTGATGAAAACATTCGATTTGTTACTTTTTGTTTGTTGGATGTTTTGTAGCAGAAAATCCAAATTCTCTTCTTTTCTTTAATCCTTTTTTTTCTTTTCTTTTCTTTTGTGTTCTTTCCGGTTTTTCTTTATTAAAAACAATTCTTGTATTTTCTATTCTTTTCTCTTCTATTTTATTCTCTTCAGAAATGAGAATTTTCTTTATTTCGGATTCTCCTTGTTATTGGAATTTGGATACATCCGAGTTTCCGAATAACGAAAAATGTCACCGCATTTTTATTGAGAAGGAAACATCCCATCTACCTTTAAGTTGCGATCGGAATTCTCTGGATTGTGCGGGGGAAGGGAAGTCCGCCCAGTGATATGGTGGAAGGACGCCGCGCTATTGCGATATTCTCTGATGTCTTCTCCGCTCGCCGTTTATTAATCATCCTCATTAGTTTGGGAAGTTCTGGGTAACGTCTCGCTCTATTGACCGGAGGCGAGCGATCGATCGATGGGACGTTAGGAAATCTTTGGCGGGTGACAGAGGCGCAATTAGCTGAACTGGATGGAAATGGCGGCATTGTCTATTTAATTAGCGGTGTCCTCCCTGGCGCGGTATTAACCCCTCGTGGCACGGAAGGGGCAGATCACCCTCTGCAGGGGCTCTAAGTAACTTCATGAATCTTTTATCATTAAAGTGTCCGAGAAGAGCGACCGCGGCGCAGCATTGTGCGGATTATTGGCACAGCGCAGCATTGTGCGGATTAGTGGCACTGTGCCGCGCAGCATTGTGCGGATTAGTGGCACAGCGTGGCGCAGCATTGTGCGGATTAGTGGCACAGCGCGGCGCAGCATTGTGCGGATTAGTGGCACAGCGCGGCGCAGCATTGTGCGGATTAGTGGCACTGCGCCGCGCAGCATTGTGCAGATTAGTGGCACAGCGCGGCGCAGCATTGTGCGGATTAGTGGCACTGTGCCGCGCAGCATTGTGCGGATTAGTGGCACAGCGTGGCGCAGCATTGTGCGGATTAGTGGCACTGCGCCGCGCAGCATTGTGCGGATTAATGGCACAGCGCGGCGCAGCATTGTGCGGATTAGTGGCACAGCGCGGCGCAGCATTGTGCGGATTAGTGGCACTGCGCCGCGCAGCATTGTGCAGATTAGTGGCACAGCGCGGCGCAGCATTGTGCGGATTAATGGCACAGCGCGGCGCAGCATTGTGCGGATTAGTGGCACTGCGCCGCGCAGCATTGTGCAGATTAGTGGCACAGCGCGGCGCAGCATTGTGCGGATTAATGGCACAGCGCGGCGCAGCATTGTGCGGATTAGTGGCACAGCGTGGCGCAGCATTGTGCGGATTAGTGGCACTGTGCCGCGCAGCATTGTGCGGATTAGTGGCACAGCGCGGCTTTGCGGCAAAGACAAGTGAGCGCCGTCCATTTTAACTTCTTCAATGCCAGGCACTTTTACCCCCTTCCTGCCCAGGCCAATTCTCAGCTTTCAGCGCTGTCACGCTTTGAATGACAATTACTTAGTCATGTAACATTTTGGTGGTCTTTAATCACATTTTGGAAAAAAACAATACATTTTTTTCATTTCTGTTATAAAATTTAGCCAAAAAGTATTTTTGCTTCCTTCACTGATAGGTGGCACTGAAAGAGGGCAATGATAGGTGGCACTGAAAGAGGGCAATGATAGGTGGCACTGATAGGTGGCACTGATAGAGGGCAATGATAGGTGGCACTGATAGAGGGCACTGATAGGTGGCACTGATAGAGGGCACTGGTAGAGGGCACTGATAGGTGGCACTGATAGAGGGCACTGATAGGTGGCACTGATAGAGGGCACTGATAGGTGGCACTGATAGGTGGCACTGATAGAGGGCACTGATAGAGGGCACTGATAGGTGGCACTAATAGAGGGCACTGGTAGAGGGCACTGATAGGTGGCACTGATAGAGGGCACTGATAGGCGGCACTGATAGGTGGCACTGATAGAGGGCACTGATAGGTGGCACTGATAGAGGGCACTGATAGGTGGCACTGATAGAGGGCACTGGTATAGGGCACTGATAGGTGGCACTGATAGAGGGCACTGATAGGCGGCACTGATAGGTGGCACTGATAGGGGGCACTGATAGGTGGCACTGATAGAGGGCACTGATAGAGGGCACTGATAGGTGGCACTGATAGAGGGCATTGATAGGCGGCACTGATAGGTGGCACTGATAGAGGGCACTGATAGGTGGCACTGATAGAGGGCACTGATAGGTGACACTGATAGAGGGCACTGATAGGTGGCACTAATAGAGGGCACTGGTAGAGGGCACTGATAGGTGGCACTGATAGAGGGCACTGATAGGCGGCACTGATAGGTGGCACTGATAGAGGGCACTGATAGGTGGCACTGATAGAGGGCACTGGTATAGGGCACTGATAGGTGGCACTGATAGAGGGCACTGATAGGCGGCACTGATAGGTGGCACTGATAGGGGGCACTGATAGGTGGCACTGATAGAGGGCACTGATAGAGGGCACTGATAGGTGGCACTGATAGAGGGCACTGATAGGCGGCACTGATAGGTGGCACTGATAGAGGGCACTGATAGGTGGCACTGATAGAGGGCACTGATAGAGGGCACTGATAGGTGGCACTGATAGAGGGCACTGATAGGCGGCACTGATAGAGGGCACTGATAGAGGGCACTGATAGGTGGCACTGATAGAGGGCACTGATAGGTGGCACTAATAGAGGGCACTGGTAGAGGGCACTGATAGGTGGCACTGATAGAGGGCACTGATAGGCGGCACTGATAGGTGGCACTGATAGAGGGCACTGATAGGTGGCACTGATAGAGGGCACTGGTATAGGGCACTGATAGGTGGCACTGATAGAGGGCACTGATAGGCAGCACTGATAGGTGGCACTGATAGGGGGCACTGATAGGTGGCACTGATAGAGGGCACTGATAGAGGGCACTGATAGGTGGCACTGATAGAGGGCACTGATAGGCGGCACTGATAGGTGGCACTGATAGAGGGCACTGATAGGTGGCACTGATAGAGGGCACTGATAGGTGACACTGATAGAGGGCACTGATAGGTGGCACTAATAGAGGGCACTGGTAGAGGGCACTGATAGGTGGCACTGATAGAGGGCACTGATAGGCGGCACTGATAGGTGGCACTGATAGAGGGCACTGATAGGTGGCACTGATAGAGGGCACTGGTATAGGGCACTGATAGGTGGCACTGATAGAGGGCACTGATAGGCGGCACTGATAGGTGGCACTGATAGGTGGCACTGATAGAGGGCACTGATAGGTGGCACTGATAGAGGGCACTGATAGGCGGCACTGATAGGTGGCACTGATAGAGGGCACTGATAGGTGGCACTGATAGAGGGCACTGATAGAGGGCACTGATAGGTGGCACTGATAGAGGGCACTGATAGGCGGCACTGATAGGTGGCACTGATAGAGGGCACTGATAGGCGGCACTGATAGGTGGCACTGATAGGTGGCACTGATAGAGGGCACTGATAGGTGGCACTGATAGAGGGCACTGATAGGTGGCACTGATAGAGGGCACTGATAGGCGGCACTGATAGGTGGCACTGATAGAGGGCACTGATAGGTGGCACTGATAGAGGGCACTGATAGGCGGCACTGATAGGTGGCACTGATAGAGGGCACTGATAGGTGGCACTGATAGAGGGCACTGATAGAGGGTACGGATAGGTGGCATGGATAGGTGGCACTGATAGAGGGCACTGATAGGCGGCACTGATAGAGGGCACTGATAGGTGGCACTGATAGAGGGCACTGATAGGTGGCACTGATAGAGGGCACAGATAGGTGGCACTGATAGAGGGCACTGATAGGCGTCACTGATAGGTGGCACTGATAGGTGGCACTGATAGAGGGCACTGATAGGCGACACTGATAGAGGGCACAGATAGGTGGCACTGATAGAGGGCACTGATAGGCGGCACTGATAGGTGGCACTGATAGGTGGCACTGATAGGCGACACTGATGTTTATCGGTGTAAATGTCACACTATCACATCACACGAGGATAACCAGCAACTCTGTTCACATTGTGATTGGACACAGCTGATCCTGTGGTAAAGGGCCGTGAGATGTTCAAAGCTTGGGATATTTTCTTTATAACCCAACCCTGCTTTATACTTCTCCACAACTTTATCCCTGACCTGTCTGGTGTGTTCCTTGGCCTTCATGATGCTGTTTGTTCACTAAGGTTCTCTAACAAACCTCTGGGGGCTTCACACAGGTGGACTCTATTTACTAATTAGGTGACTTCTGAAGGTAATTGGTTCCCCTAGATTTTAGTTATCAGAGTAAAGGGGGCTGAATACAAATGCCCCCCCCCCCCCTTTCACATATTTATTTGTATCATTTATCATTTTCCTTCCACTTCACAATTATGTGACACTTTGTGTTGGTTCATCACAAAAAATCCCAATAAAATACATTTACGGTTTTGGTTGTAAGATGACAAAATGTGGGAAATTTCATGGGGTATGAATACTTTTTAAAGGCACTGTATGTCTGGAGGAGAGGTGCTGACTGCCAAGGGGTGAGTGAGCTCACCATCCATCCCTGTCTGTGACTGAAGTCTCCCCCCTTCTCTCTCCTGCCTCTGAGTGATTACACTAAGGAAAATCAGAGTTCTCCTTTATGTCAGAGTCCTCAGAGTTCTCCCTTATGTCAGAGTCCCCAGAGTTCTCCCTTATTTCAGAGTCCCCAGAGTTCTCCCTTATGTCAGAGTCCCCAGAGTTCTCCCTTATTTCAGAGTCCCCAGAGTTCTCCCTTATGTCAGAGTCCCCGGAGTTCTCCCTTATGTCAGAGTCCCCAGAGTTCTCCCTTATTTCAGAGTCCCCAGAGTTCTCCCTTATGTCAGAGTCCCCGGAGTTCTCCCTTATGTCAGAGTCTGCAGAGTTCTCCCTTATATCAGAGTCCCCAGAGTTCTCCCTTATGTCAGAGTCCCCGGAGTTCTCCCTTATGTCAGAGTCTGCAGAGTTCTCCCTTATATCAGAGTCCCCAGAGTTCTCCCTTATGTCAGAGTCCCCGGAGTTCTCCCTTATGTCAGAGTCCCCAGAGTTCTCCCTTATGTCAGAGTCCCCAGAGTTCTCCCTTATGTCAGAGTCCCCAGAGTTCTCCCTTATGTCAGAGTCCCCAGAGTTCTCCCTTATGTCAGAGTCCCCAGAGTTCTCCCTTATGTCAGAGTCCCCGGAGTTCTCCCTTATGTCAGAGTCCCCAGAGTTCTCCCTTATGTCAGAGTCCCCAGAGTTCTCCCTTATATCAGAGTCCCCGGCGTTCTCCCTTATGTCAGAGTCCCCAGAGTTCTCCCTTATGTCAGAGTCCCCGGAGTTCTCCTTTATATCAGAGTCTGCAGAGTCACCCCTTACAGTGAAAGGGAACTCTCCCAGTTCAGATGTAAAGTGAAACTCTTGGGATAAACTTCATATGATTAGAAATATTATTTCATTGCAAAATATATGAATAGTTTTTACTATAAAATAAAAATTCTGAGTTCGGTTTTGACTTGAAGAAAAGGTGACAACCCCGGGGCTGCCCTTGTTTTTAGGTGATCCTGCCAGTAAAACACTTGTTGTCTACTGTGTTAGGGTGACATTACTGTCCATACTGTATCTATAGAGGAGCAGCGTTGTCGCCCTGACACTACAGAACACCTCCCCCTCTCCTCATTTCCATAATGGAGGTGTTCTGTAGTTCACAGAGGGGACTGGTGAGGGGTGAATATGATGCTGCTGACACATCGGAATGATCGGGGCAGTTTTGGTCTTTGAATGACCCCCACCCTACAGAGTTCTGAACGCTTGGCGAAGTCTCATGAAGAGAAGAAGAGATGATTGGGGTGTGGCCTCCATCTGCAGAGCTTCCATCGCTGCTGAAGAGGAGACGCTAATGGATGCCGAAGCGGGAACGTGGCCTAGCAATCACGCCGGGGAGCCGAGATCCTTATCACTTATCCTGCTGGGACTGAACATTGAACTTCAGGAAGATTGGATCAATGTGAGGGGGCGGGGGGGGCGGGACCCCCGGAGGAGGAGGAGGAAGAAGTGTGTGCTGCAGGGGAGAGGATCCATCCTTCTCATCTATTGGCTGAAGTCTGAAAGTGAACCTAACATGAGAACATGGAAAAGGGGTTCTCTATTGTAATAACCCCCCTTACTAGCCCCCCTCCCTAGCTCTTTAATAAAGACCCCCCAACTCCTTTAACTACACCCCATCTCTAGCCCCCTTAACTATCCCCCTCCTTAGCCCTCTTATTTATCAGGCTCCCTTAACTAGCCCCTCTCCTTAGCCTGTTTAATAAAGCCCCCCCCCTCCCTGGTCCCCTTAACTATCCTCCTCCTTAGCCCCTCAACTGGCCCCCTCCTGAGCCCCCCTTATCCACCCCTCTAGCCCTACCCTCTCCCCTTTATCCAGCCTCCTCTCCATAGCCCTGTTAAGTATCCCCCTACCCCATCCCTCTTAATTATCACGCTCCCTAGCCCCCTTAATAAGCTCCCCTCTCCCTAGCCCCTTTAACTAGCCCCCCCAAAACCCTATTGACTAGTCCCCTGAGCCCCACCACTAGATGGAGCTGACGATCATAGGAACAAAAACTTTCATCATATAGTGACAGAAGTTTGAAAGTGAAGTGGGTGCCATAAATGGAAAAAGTCGTTTACTAATGTAATCCCCCCACCCCATCCCCTGCCTGTGCCCCTTAACAACCCCCCCAACACCCCCATCCCCCTTAACTATCTTCCCTCTACATCCCCCCAACTTAATTGTATGTGGCCCCCCGGACTGCTCTCTGTGATTTCTGTGGCTTCCCATTACAATGCAATATTCTCTGATATCCCGCGAAACCCCGCCCCCCCCCCCAATGAAGGAAGATTGCAAGCTCTGTGGTCACAGGATCTCCAGTTTTCTGGCCAATGGGGTGGGCATGAGGACCCCGGCCAGGCACAGCGCCGCCCCTGGATGGAAGTGACATCATTCATTACACATGTCAGCCCCCCCTAGAGTGACATCATTACACATGTCAGCCCCCCTAGAGTGACATCATTACTCATGTCAGCCCCCCCCCTAGAGTGACATCATTACACATGTCAGCCCCCCCTAGAGTGACATCATTACACATGTCAGCCCCCCCTAGAGTGACATCATTACACATGTCAGCCCCCCCTAGAGTGACATCATTACACATGTCAGCCCCCCTAGAGTGACATCATTACACATGTCAGCCCCCCTAGAGTGACATCATTACACATGTCAGCCCCCCTAGAGTGACATCATTACACATGTCAGCCCCCCCCCCTAGAGTGACATCATTACACATGTCAGCCCCCCTAGAGTGACATCATTACACATGTAAGCCCCCCTAGAGTGACATCATTACACATGTCAGCCCCCCCTAGAGTGACATCATTACACATGTCAGCCCCCCTAGAGCGACATCATTACACATGTCAGCCCCCCTAGAGTGACATCATTACACATGTCAGCCCCCCATAGAGTGACATCATTACACATGTCAGCCCCCCCTAGAGTGACATCATTACACATGTCAGCCCCCCCTAGAGTGGCATCATTACACATGTCAGCCCCCCTAGAGTGACATCATTACACATGTCAGCCCCCCTAGAGTGACATCATTACACATGTCAGCCCCCCTAGAGTGACATCATTACACATGTCAGCCCCCCTAGAGTGGCATCATTACACATGTCAGCCCCCCCTAGAGTGACATCATTACACATGTCAGCCCCCTAGAGTGACATCATTACACATGTCAGCCCCCCCTAGAGTGGCATCATTACACATGTCAGCCCCCCCTAGAGTGACATCATTACACATGTCAGCCCCCCCTAGAGTGGCATTATTACACATGTCAGCCCTCCTAGAGTGACATCATTACACATGTCAGCCCCCCTAGAGTGACATCATTACACATGTCAGCCCCCCCTAGAGTGACATCATTACACATGTCAGCCCCCCCTAGAGTGACATCATTACACATGTCAGCCCCCCCTAGAGTGACATCATTACACATGTCAGCCCCCCTAGAGTGACATCATTACTCATGTCAGCCCCCCCCTAGAGTGACATCATTACACATGTCAGCCCCCCCATAGAGTGACATCATTACACATGTCAGCCCCCCTAGAGTGACATCATTACACATGTCAGCCCCCCCTAGAGTGACATCATTACACATGTCAGCCCCCCATAGAGTGACATCATTACACATGTCAGCCCCCTAGAGTGACATCATTGCACATGTCAGCCCCCCTAGAGTGACATCATTACACATGTCAGCCCCCCCTAGAGTGACATCATTACACATGTCAGCCCCCCTAGAGTGACATCATTACACATGTAAGCCCCCCTAGAGTGACATCATTACACATGTCAGCCCCCCCTAGAGTGACATCATTACACATGTCAGCCCCCCTAGAGCGACATCATTACACATGTCAGCCCCCCTAGAGTGACATCATTACACATGTCAGCCCCCCCTAGAGTGACATCATTACACATGTCAGCCCCCCATAGAGTGACATCATTACACATGTCAGCCCCCCCTAGAGTGACATCATTACACATGTCAGCCCCCCCTAGAGTGGCATCATTACACATGTCAGCCCCCCTAGAGTGACATCATTACACATGTCAGCCCCCCTAGAGTGACATCATTACACATGTCAGCCCCCCTAGAGTGACATCATTACACATGTCAGCCCCCCCTAGAGTGACATCATTACACATGTCAGCCCCCCTAGAGCGACATCATTACACATGTCAGCCCCCCTAGAGTGACATCATTACACATGTCAGCCCCCCCTAGAGTGACATCATTACACATGTCAGCCCCCCTAGAGTGACATCATTACACATGTCAGCCCCCCCTAGAGTGACATCATTACACATGTCAGCCCCCCCTAGAGTGGCATCATTACACATGTCAGCCCCCCTAGAGTGACATCATTACACATGTCAGCCCCCCTAGAGTGACATCATTACACATGTCAGCCCCCCTAGAGTGACATCATTACACATGTCAGCCCCCCCTAGAGTGGCATCATTACACATGTCAGCCCCCCTAGAGTGACATCATTACACATGTCAGCCCCCTAGAGTGACATCATTACACATGTCAGCCCCCCCTAGAGTGGCATCATTACACATGTCAGCCCCCCCTAGAGTGACATCATTACACATGTCAGCCCCCCCTAGAGTGGCATCATTACACATGTCAGCCCTCCTAGAGTGACATCATTACACATGTCAGCCCCCCTAGAGTGACATCATTACACATGTCAGCCCCCCCTAGAGTGACATCATTACACATGTCAGCCCCCCCTAGAGTGACATCATTACACATGTCAGCCCCCCCTAGAGTGACATCATTACACATGTCAGCCCCCCCTAGAGTGGCATCATTACACATGTCAGCCCCCCTAGAGTGACATCATTACTCATGTCAGCCCCCCCCCTAGAGTGACATCATTACACATGTCAGCCCCCCCTAGAGTGACATCATTACACATGTCAGCCCCCCCTAGAGTGACATCATTACACATGTCAGCCCCCCCTAGAGTGACATCATTACACATGTCAGCCCCCCTAGAGTGACATCATTACACATGTCAGCCCCCCTAGAGTGACATCATTACACATGTCAGCCCCCCTAGAGTGACATCATTACACATGTCAGCCCCCCCCCCTAGAGTGACATCATTACACATGTCAGCCCCCCTAGAGTGACATCATTACACATGTAAGCCCCCCTAGAGTGACATCATTACACATGTCAGCCCCCCCTAGAGTGACATCATTACACATGTCAGCCCCCCTAGAGCGACATCATTACACATGTCAGCCCCCCTAGAGTGACATCATTACACATGTCAGCCCCCCATAGAGTGACATCATTACACATGTCAGCCCCCCCTAGAGTGACATCATTACACATGTCAGCCCCCCCTAGAGTGGCATCATTACACATGTCAGCCCCCCTAGAGTGACATCATTACACATGTCAGCCCCCCTAGAGTGACATCATTACACATGTCAGCCCCCCTAGAGTGACATCATTACACATGTCAGCCCCCCTAGAGTGGCATCATTACACATGTCAGCCCCCCCTAGAGTGACATCATTACACATGTCAGCCCCCTAGAGTGACATCATTACACATGTCAGCCCCCCCTAGAGTGGCATCATTACACATGTCAGCCCCCCCTAGAGTGACATCATTACACATGTCAGCCCCCCCTAGAGTGGCATTATTACACATGTCAGCCCTCCTAGAGTGACATCATTACACATGTCAGCCCCCCTAGAGTGACATCATTACACATGTCAGCCCCCCCTAGAGTGACATCATTACACATGTCAGCCCCCCCTAGAGTGACATCATTACACATGTCAGCCCCCCCTAGAGTGACATCATTACACATGTCAGCCCCCCTAGAGTGACATCATTACTCATGTCAGCCCCCCCCTAGAGTGACATCATTACACATGTCAGCCCCCCCATAGAGTGACATCATTACACATGTCAGCCCCCCTAGAGTGACATCATTACACATGTCAGCCCCCCCTAGAGTGACATCATTACACATGTCAGCCCCCCATAGAGTGACATCATTACACATGTCAGCCCCCTAGAGTGACATCATTGCACATGTCAGCCCCCCTAGAGTGACATCATTACACATGTCAGCCCCCCCTAGAGTGACATCATTACACATGTCAGCCCCCCTAGAGTGACATCATTACACATGTAAGCCCCCCTAGAGTGACATCATTACACATGTCAGCCCCCCCTAGAGTGACATCATTACACATGTCAGCCCCCCTAGAGCGACATCATTACACATGTCAGCCCCCCTAGAGTGACATCATTACACATGTCAGCCCCCCCTAGAGTGACATCATTACACATGTCAGCCCCCCATAGAGTGACATCATTACACATGTCAGCCCCCCCTAGAGTGACATCATTACACATGTCAGCCCCCCCTAGAGTGGCATCATTACACATGTCAGCCCCCCTAGAGTGACATCATTACACATGTCAGCCCCCCTAGAGTGACATCATTACACATGTCAGCCCCCCTAGAGTGACATCATTACACATGTCAGCCCCCCCTAGAGTGACATCATTACACATGTCAGCCCCCCTAGAGCGACATCATTACACATGTCAGCCCCCCTAGAGTGACATCATTACACATGTCAGCCCCCCCTAGAGTGACATCATTACACATGTCAGCCCCCCTAGAGTGACATCATTACACATGTCAGCCCCCCCTAGAGTGACATCATTACACATGTCAGCCCCCCCTAGAGTGGCATCATTACACATGTCAGCCCCCCTAGAGTGACATCATTACACATGTCAGCCCCCCTAGAGTGACATCATTACACATGTCAGCCCCCCTAGAGTGACATCATTACACATGTCAGCCCCCCCTAGAGTGGCATCATTACACATGTCAGCCCCCCTAGAGTGACATCATTACACATGTCAGCCCCCTAGAGTGACATCATTACACATGTCAGCCCCCCCTAGAGTGGCATCATTACACATGTCAGCCCCCCCTAGAGTGACATCATTACACATGTCAGCCCCCCCTAGAGTGGCATCATTACACATGTCAGCCCTCCTAGAGTGACATCATTACACATGTCAGCCCCCCTAGAGTGACATCATTACACATGTCAGCCCCCCCTAGAGTGACATCATTACACATGTCAGCCCCCCCTAGAGTGACATCATTACACATGTCAGCCCCCCCTAGAGTGACATCATTACACATGTCAGCCCCCCCTAGAGTGGCATCATTACACATGTCAGCCCCCCCTAGAGTGACATCATTACACATGTCAGCCCCCCCTAGAGTGACATCATTACACATGTCAGCCCTCCTAGCGTGACATCATTACACATGTCAGCCCCCCCTAGAGTGACATCATTACACATGTCAGCCCCCCTAGAGTGACATCATTACACATGTCAGCCCTCCTAGAGTGACATCATTACACATGTCAGCCCCCCCTAGAGTGACATCATTACACATGTCAGCCCCCCATAGAGTGACATCATTACACATGTCAGCCCCCTAGAGTGACATCATTACACATGTCAGCCCCCCTAGAGTGACATCATTACACATATCAGCCCCCCTAGAGTGACATCATTACACATGTCAGCCCCCCCTAGAGTGACATCATTACACATGTCAGCCCCCCCTAGAGTGACATCATTAAACATGTCAGCCCCCCCTAGAGTGACATCATTACACATGTCAGCCCCCCTAGAGTGACATCATTACACATGTCAGCCCCCCTAGAGTGACATCATTACACATGTCAGCCCCCCCCCCCCTAGAGTGACATCATTACACATGTCAGCCCCCCTAGAGTGACATCATTACACATGTAAGCCCCCCTAGAGTGACATCATTACACATGTCAGCCCCCCCTAGAGTGACATCATTACACATGTCAGCCCCCCTAGAGCGACATCATTACACATGTCAGCCCCCCTAGAGTGACATCATTACACATGTCAGCCCCCCCTAGAGTGACATCATTACACATGTCAGCCCCCATAGAGTGACATCATTACACATGTCAGCCCCCCCTAGAGTGACATCATTACACATGTCAGCCCCCCCTAGAGTGGCATCATTACACATGTCAGCCCCCCTAGAGTGACATCATTACACATGTCAGCCCCCCTAGAGTGACATCATTACACATGTCAGCCCCCCTAGAGTGACATCATTACACATGTCAGCCCCCCCTAGAGTGGCATCATTACACATGTCAGCCCCCCCTAGAGTGACATCATTACACATGTCAGCCCCCTAGAGTGACATCATTACACATGTCAGCCCCCCCTAGAGTGGCATCATTACACATGTCAGCCCCCCCTAGAGTGACATCATTACACATGTCAGCCCCCCCTAGAGTGGCATCATTACACATGTCAGCCCTCCTAGAGTGACATCATTACACATGTCAGCCCCCCTAGAGTGACATCATTACACATGTCAGCCCCCCCTAGAGTGACATCATTACACATGTCAGCCCCCCTAGAGTGACATCATTACACATGTCAGCCCCCCCTAGAGTGACATCATTACACATGTCAGCCCCCCCTAGAGTGGCATCATTACACATGTCAGCCCCCCCTAGAGTGACATCATTACACATGTCAGCCCCCCCTAGAGTGACATCATTACACATGTCAGCCCTCCTAGCGTGACATCATTACACATGTCAGCCCCCCCTAGAGTGACATCATTACACATGTCAGCCCCCCTAGAGTGACATCATTACACATGTCAGCCCTCCTAGAGTGACATCATTACACATGTCAGCCCCCCCTAGAGTGACATCATTACACATGTCAGCCCCCCTAGAGTGACATCATTACACATGTCAGCCCTCCTAGATTGACATCATTACACATGTCAGCCCCCCCTCGAGTGACATCATTACACATGTCAGCCCCCCTAGAGTGACATCATTACACATGTCAGCCCCCCTAGAGTGACATCATTACACATGTCAGCCCCCCTAGAGTGACATCATTACACATGTCAGCCCCCCCTAGAGTGACATCATTACACATGTCAGCCCCCCCTAGAGTGACATCATTACACATGTCAGCCCCCCTAGAGTGACATCATTACACATGTCAGCCCCCCTAGAGTGACATCATTACACATGTCAGCCCCCCCTAGAGTGACATCATTACACATGTCAGCCCCCCTAGAGTGACATCATTACACATGTCAGCCCCCCTAGAGTGACATCATTACACATGTCAGCCCCCCTAGAGTGACATCATTACACATGTCAGCCCCCCTAGAGTGACATCATTACACATGTCAGCCCCCCCATAGAGTGACATCATTACACATGTCAGCCCCCCTAGAGTGACATCATTACACATGTCAGCCCCCATAGAGTGACATCATTACACATGTCAGCCCCCCTAGAGTGACATCATTACACATGTCAGCCCCCCTAGAGTGACATCATTACACATGTCAGCCCCCCATAGAGTGACATCATTACACATGTCAGCCCCCCCTAGAGTGACATCATTACACATGTCAGCCCCCCTAGAGTGACATCATTACACATGTCAGCCCCCCTAGAGTGACATCATTACACATGTCAGCCCCCCCCTAGAGTGACATCATTACACATGTCAGCCCCCCTAGAGTGACATCATTACACATGTCAGCCCCCCTAGAGTGACATTATTACACATGTCAGCCCCCCCTAGAGTGACATCATTACACATGTCAGCCCCCCTAGAGTGACATCATTACACATGTCAGCCCCCCTAGAGTGACATCATTACACATGTCAGCCCCCTAGAGTGACATCATTACACATGTCAGCCCCCCTAGAGTGACATCATTACACATGTCAGCCCCCCTAGAGTGACATCATTACACATGTCAGCCCTCCTAGAGTGACATCATTACACATGTCAGCCCCCCCTAGAGTGACATCATTACACATGTCAGCCCCCCCTAGAGTGACATCATTACACATGTCAGCCCCCCCCTAGAGTGACATCATTACACATGTCAGCCCCCCTAGAGTGACATCATTACACATGTCAGCCCCCCTAGAGTGACATCATTACACATGTCAGCCCTCCTCGAGTGACATCATTACACATGTCAGCCCCCCCTAGAGTGACATCATTACACATGTCAGCCCCCCTAGAGTGACATCATTACACATGTCAGCCCCCCCTAGAGTGGCATCATTACACATTTCAGCCCCCCCTAGAGTGACATCATTACACATGTCAGCCCCCCCTAGAGTGGCATCATTACACATGTCAGCCCCCCTAGAGTGACATCATTACACATGTCAGCCCCCCCTAGAGTGACATCATTACACATGTCAGCCCTCCTAGAGTGACATCATTACACATGTCAGCCCCCCTAGAGTGACATCATTACACATGTCAGCCCCCCCTAGAGTGACATCATTACACATGTCAGCCCCCCCTAGAGTGACATCATTACACATGTCAGCCCCCCCTAGAGTGACATCATTACACATGTCAGCCCCCCCTAGAGTGGCATCATTACACGTGTCAGCCCCCCTAGAGTGACATCATTACACATGTCAGCCCCCCCTAGAGTGACATCATTACACATGTCAGCCCTCCTAGCGTGACATCATTACACATGTCAGCCCCCCCTAGAGTGACATCATTACACATGTCAGCCCCCCTAGAGTGACATCATTACACATGTCAGCCCTCCTAGAGTGACATCATTACACATGTCAGCCCCCCTAGAGTGACATCATTACACATGTCAGCCCCCCCTAGAGTGACATCATTACACATGTCAGCCCCCCCTAGAGTGACATCATTACACATGTCAGCCCCCCTAGAGTGACATCATTACACATGTCAGCCCCCCTAGAGTGACATCATTACACATGTCAGCCCCCTAGAGTGACATCATTACACATGTCAGCCCCCCTAGAGTGACATCATTACACATGTCAGCCCCCCTAGAGTGACATCATTACACATGTCAGCCCTCCTAGAGTGACATCATTACACATGTCAGCCCCCCCTAGAGTGACATCATTACACATGTCAGCCCCCCCCTAGAGTGACATCATTACACATGTCAGCCCCCCCCTAGAGTGACATCATTACACATGTCAGCCCCCCTAGAGTGACATCATTACACATGTCAGCCCCCCTAGAGTGACATCATTACACATGTCAGCCCTCCTCGAGTGACATCATTACACATGTCAGCCCCCCCTAGAGTGACATCATTACACATGTCAGCCCCCTAGAGTGACATCATTACACATGTCAGCCCCCCCTAGAGTGGCATCATTACACATGTCAGCCCCCCCTAGAGTGACATCATTACACATGTCAGCCCCCCCTAGAGTGGCATCATTACACATGTCAGCCCTCCTAGAGTGACATCATTACACATGTCAGCCCCCCTAGAGTGACATCATTACACATGTCAGCCCCCCCTAGAGTGACATCATTACACATGTCAGCCCCCCCTAGAGTGACATCATTACACATGTCAGCCCCCCCTAGAGTGACATCATTACACATGTCAGCCCCCCCTAGAGTGGCATCATTACACATGTCAGCCCCCCCTAGAGTGACATCATTACACATGTCAGCCCCCCCTAGAGTGACATCATTACACATGTCAGCCCTCCTAGCGTGACATCATTACACATGTCAGCCCCCCCTAGAGTGACATCATTACACATGTCAGCCCCCCTAGAGTGACATCATTACACATGTCAGCCCTCCTAGAGTGACATCATTACACATGTCAGCCCCCCTAGAGTGACATCATTACACATGTCAGCCCCCCTAGAGTGACATCATTACACATGTCAGCCCTCCTAGATTGACATCATTACACATGTCAGCCCCCCCTCGAGTGACATCATTACACATGTCAGCCCCCCTAGAGTGACATCATTACACATGTCAGCCCCCCTAGAGTGACATCATTACACATGTCAGCCCCCCCTAGAGTGACATCATTACACATGTCAGCCCCCCCTAGAGTGACATCATTACACATGTCAGCCCCCCCTAGAGTGACATCATTACACATGTCAGCCCCCCTAGAGTGACATCATTACACATGTCAGCCCCCCTAGAGTGACATCATTACACATGTCAGCCCCCCCTAGAGTGACATCATTACACATGTCAGCCCCCCTAGAGTGACATCATTACACATGTCAGCCCCCCTAGAGTGACATCATTACACATGTCAGCCCCCCTAGAGTGACATCATTACACATGTCAGCCCCCCCATAGAGTGACATCATTACACATGTCAGCCCCCCTAGAGTGACATCATTACACATGTCAGCCCCCATAGAGTGACATCATTACACATGTCAGCCCCCCTAGAGTGACATCATTACACATGTCAGCCCCCCTAGAGTGACATCATTACACATGTCAGCCCCCCATAGAGTGACATCATTACACATGTCAGCCCCCCCTAGAGTGACATCATTACACATGTCAGCCCCCCTAGAGTGACATCATTACACATGTCAGCCCCCCTAGAGTGACATCATTACACATGTCAGCCCCCCTAGAGTGACATCATTACACATGTCAGCCCCCCCTAGAGTGACATCATTACACATGTCAGCCCCCCTAGAGTGACATCATTACACATGTCAGCCCCCCTAGAGTGACATTATTACACATGTCAGCCCCCCCTAGAGTGACATCATTACACATGTCAGCCCCCCTAGAGTGACATCATTACACATGTCAGCCCCCCTAGAGTGACATCATTACACATGTCAGCCCCCTAGAGTGACATCATTACACATGTCAGCCCCCCTAGAGTGACATCATTACACATGTCAGCCCCCCTAGAGTGACATCATTACACATGTCAGCCCTCCTAGAGTGACATCATTACACATGTCAGCCCCCCCTAGAGTGACATCATTACACATGTCAGCCCCCCCTAGAGTGACATCATTACACATGTCAGCCCCCCCCTAGAGTGACATCATTACACATGTCAGCCCCCCTAGAGTGACATCATTACACATGTCAGCCCCCCTAGAGTGACATCATTACACATGTCAGCCCTCCTTGAGTGACATCATTACACATGTCAGCCCCCCCTAGAGTGACATCATTACACATGTCAGCCCCCCTAGAGTGACATCATTACACATGTCAGCCCCCCTAGAGTGACATCATTACACATGTCAGCCCTCCTAGAGTGACATCATTACACATGTCAGCCCCCCTAGAGTGACATCATTACACATGTCAGCCCCCCCTAGAGTGACATCATTACACATGTCAGCCCCCCCTAGAGTGACATCATTACACATGTCAGCCCCCCTAGAGTGACATCATTACACATGTCAGCCCCCCCTAGAGTGACATCATTACACATGTCAGCCCCCCATAGAGTAACATCATTACACATGTCAGCCCCCCTAGAGTGACATCATTACACATGTCAGCCCCCCCTAGAGTGACATCATTACACATGTCAGCCCCCCATAGAGTTACATCATTACACATGTCAGCCCCCCCTAGAGTGACATCATTACACATGTCAGCCCCCCATAGAGTGACATCATTACACATATCAGCCCCCCTAGAGTGACATCATTACACATGTCAGCCCCCCTAGAGTGACATCATTACACATGTCAGCCCCCCCTAGAGTGACATCATTATACATGTCAGCCCCCCCTAGAGTGACATCATTACACATGTCAGCCCCCCTAGAGTGACATCATTACACATGTCAGCCCCCCTAGAGTGACATCATTACACATGTCAGCCCCCCCTAGAGTGACATCATTACACATGTCAGCCCCCCTAGAGTGACATCATTACACATGTCAGCCCCCCCTAGAGTGACTTCATTACACATGTCAGCCCCCCTAGAGTGACATCATTACACATGTCAGCCCCCCCCCCCCTAGAGTGACATCATTACACATGTCAGCCCCCCCTAGAGTGACTTCATTACACATGTCAGCCCCCCCTAGAGTGACATCATTACACATGTCAGCCCCCCTAGAGTGACATCATTACACATGTCAGCCCCCCTAGAGTGACTTCATTACACATGTCAGCCCCCCCTAGAGTGACATCATTACACATGTCAGCCCCCCTAGAGTGACATCATTACACATGTCAGCCCCCCCTAGAGTGACATCATTACACATGTCAGCCCCCCTAGAGTGACATCATTACACATGTCAGCCCCCCCTAGAGTGACATCATTACACATGTCAGCCCCCCCTAGAGTGACATCATTACACATGTCAGCCCCCCTAGAGTGACATCATTACACATGTCAGCCCCCCCCTAGAGTGACATCATTACACATGTCAGCCCCCCATAGAGTTACATCATTACACATGTCAGCCCCCCATAGAGTGACATCATTCCACATGTCACCCCCCCCTAGAGTGACATTATTACACATGTCAGCCCCCCTAGAGTGACATCATTACACATGTCAGCCCCCCCTAGAGTGACATCATTACACATGTCAGCCCCCCTAGAGTGACATCATTACACATGTCAGCCCCCCCTAGAGTGACATCATTACACATGTCAGCCCCCCTAGAGTGACATCATTACACATGTCAGCCCCCCTAAAGTGACTTCATTACACATGTCTGCCCCCCTAGAGTGACATCATTACACATGTCAGCCCCCCTAGAGTGACATCATTACACATGTCAGCCCCCCCTAGAGTGACATCATTACACATGTCAGCCCCCCATAGAGTTACATCATTACACATGTCAGCCCCCCATAGAGTGACATCATTCCACATGTCACCCCCCCTAGAGTGACATTATTACACATGTCAGCCCCCCTAGAGTGACATCATTACACATGTCAGCCCCCCCTAGAGTGACATCATTACACATGTCAGCCCCCCTAGAGTGACATCATTACACATGTCAGCCCCCCTAGAGTGACATCATTACACATGTCAGCCCCCCCTAGAGTGACATCATTACACATGTCAGCCCCCCTAGAGTGACATCATTACACATGTCAGCCCCCCTAAAGTGACTTCATTACACATGTCTGCCCCCCTAGAGTGACATCATTACACATGTCAGCCCCCCTAGAGTGACATCATTACACATGTCAGCCCCCCCTAGAGTGACATCATTACACATGTCAGCCCCCATAGAGTTACATCATTACACATGTCAGCCCCCCATAGAGTGACATAATTCCACATGTCACCCCCCCTAGAGTGACATTATTACACATGTCAGCCCCCCTAGAGTGACATCATTACACATGTCAGCCCCCCCCTAGAGTGACATCATTACACATGTCAGCCCCCCTAGAGTGACATCATTACACATGTCAGCCCCCCTAGAGTGACATCATTACACATGTCAGCCCCCCTAGAGTGACATCATTACACATGTCAGCCCCCCTAAAGTGACTTCATTACACATGTCTGCCCCCCTAGAGTGACATCATTACACATGTCAGCCCCCCTAGAGTGACATCATTACACATGTCAGCCCCCCCTAGAGTGACATCATTACACATGTCAGCCCCCCTAGAGTGACATCATTACACATGTCAGCCCCCCAGATCCATTGATTGGCTCCAGCCGCTGTCTCTCTGCTCATTGGATAGACTGATTGGCTCCAGCCGCTGTCTCTCCCCTCATTGGATAGATTGATTGGCTCCAGCCGCTGTCTCTCCCCTCATTGGATAGATTGATTGGCTCCAGCCGCTGTCTCTCCGCTCATTGGATAGATTGATTGGCTCCAGCCGCTGTCTCTCCGCTCATTGGATAGACTGATTGGCTCCAGCCGCTGTCTCTCTGCTCATTGGATAGATTGATTGGCTCCAGCCGCTGTCTCTCCGCTCATTGGCTAGTTTGATTGGCTCCAGCCGCTGTCTCTCCCCTCATTGGATAGATTGATTGGCTCCAGCCGCTGTCTCTCCCCTCATTGGATAGATTGATTGGCTCCAGCCGCTGTCTCTCCCCTCATTGGATAGATTGATTGGCTCCAGCCGCTGTCTCTCCCCTCATTGAATAGATTGATTGGTAGGGATGAGCTTCGTGTTCGAGTCGAACATACATTCGACTCGAACATCGGCTGTTCGATTGTTTGACGAAGATCGAACGATTTGGGCCGTTCGCGCCAAATTCGAGTGACGCGAACGGCCCACAATGCACTACGCCATCGCAGTGTCATCCAGGCGCTGTGATTGGCCAAGCATGCACTGTGACCCCGCATGCTTGGCCAATCACAGCGCCGGCAGCGAGGAGAGCAATGATTGGCGACAGGCAGGATGCCTGTGGCCAATTATTGCTGAAGGGGTTTAGTACACGCCCCACACTATAAAAGGCCGCCAGCGCGCCGGCCTTGTGTAGTGTGTTCCGGAGCAGGGAAAGAGAAGCATAGGCAGGGACAGTGTCATTTTTTTTCCTTTACTAATCCTGGATTCCTTGTGTTTAGGGACAAATAAGGATAGGTAGGGAGAGTGTCAGTGACAGTGTGCTATTCTGTGCTAATCCTTGTTTGTAGGGACAGAGAGGTACAGTGAGGGAAAGTGTCAGTGTGCTATTCTGTTCTAAAACTATTTTGCTGAACCATATTTTCAATCCTTGAGTTGAGGGACAGAGAGGTACAGTGAGGGAAAGTGTCAGTGTGCTATTGTGTTCTAAAACTATTTTGCTGAACCATATTTTCAATCCTTGAGTTGAGGGACAGAGTAGGACAGTGAGTGAAACTGCCAGTGTGCTATTCTGTTCTAAACCAATTTTGCTGTTCCATATTTTCAATCCTTGAGTTTAGGGACAGAGAAGGACACTCGTAGAAATTATCAGTGTGCTATTCTGTGCTAAATCTTGTTTGTAGGGAGGGACAGAGTAGGACAGTGAGGGAAAGTGTCAGTGTGCTATTCTGTTCTAAAACTATTTTGCTGAACCATATTTTCAATCCTTGTGTTTAGGGACAGAGAAGGATAGGCAGGGGACAGTGTCAGTGTCATTGTTGCTAAGCCTCCTGCACAGTATACACCTGAAGGTAGCCCTTATTGCTCTTTTTCCCATCTCCCTGCAGGCCATCTATTAGAATGTCTGGAAGGCAAACAAGGAGAGGCAGACAGTCAGGAGGCAATAAAAGAGGGCAAGCAGGCTCTGTGTCTGGGGGCAACAGTGCTGGTCGTGGACGCGGTGCATTGTCATCAGCACATGGCCATGGGACACGCTTGTCCTTCTTTTCGGCAGCTGGACATGTTGAGCCACATCATGCCGAAGACTTGGTAGAGTGGATGACCAAGCCCACCTCATCCTCCTCATCCTCTCTCACCCAGGCTCAGGGTACTGGCAAAGCAGCTGCCAAAGCGTTCTCTTCTCTGGTATCATTATCTTCATTAGTCAATCCTTCCCTAGACCCACCATGCCCTCCTCCTGAGGAGTCCCCCGAACTGTTTGAGCACAGTGTTGGGTACATGCTCCAGGAGGATGCCCAGCGTTTCGAAGGATCTGATGATGATACCCAGATAGAGGAAGGCAGTAGCGTGAGAGCAGAGAGAGGGGATGCTCAAGAAGGACACCAATCTGGCAGTCATGCTCCAGCAGCTGCAGCATACTGCCAGATTGGCTCCAGTGATGAGGAGGGAGGGGATGATGAGGTCACTGACTCCACGTGGGTGCCTAATAGGAGAGAGGAGGAGGAGGAGGATGAGGAGGAGGCACATCTCCAACGAGGCAGGATGCCCTTGGGTGGCCAGCGTATGGGCAGCACACCGACGGAATCACAACGCAGAGCTCCGCCTGTGCAGGGCGCTGCCTCTGCCCGTCATTCAAAAAGTTCTTTGGTGTGGGCCTTTTTTGAGGCGAGTGCATCAGATCGCACAGCTGCTGTTTGCAACATATGTCTCAAGCGTATATCGCGTGGCCAAAACATCAGCCGCTTGGGTACCACATGCCTGACCAGACATATGTTGACCTGCCATGCAGCTCGTTGGCAAGCCTACCTTAAAGACCCACACCAAAGAACAAAGCTGACCTCTTCTTGCACCGCATCAGCTGGGATCTCCAACCCCACTATACCTTCAGTCCTCTCTGAAACCTGCACTGAGAGGAATGAAGGTGTAGAATTAGGTGTGTCACAGCCAAGTACTTGCGGGCACTCTGCTAGCAGTACACCGACGTCCGATTCTAGCAGGCAAATTTCCCTGCCCCAGCTGCTGGACCGTCGAAAGAAGTTCACTCCCAGCCATCCACATGCCCAGCGGTTGAATGCTAGCTTGGCTAAATTGCTAGCGCTTCAACTGCTGCCTTTTCAGTTGGTAGACTCGGCCCCCTTCCGTGAGTTTGTGCAATGTGCGGTTCCTCAGTGGCAGGTTCCCAAACGCCACTTTTTCTCACGGAAGGCGATTCCGGCTCTCTACAGGCATGTGGAAGGCAATGTCTTGGCCTCGCTGGACAGGGCGGTCAGCGGTAAGGTGCATATTACCGCTGACTCATGGTCCAGCAGGCATGGACAGGGACGTTACCTTTCTTTCACGGCCCATTGGGTCACTCTTTTGGCAGCTGGGAAGGATGCAGGACAAGGTGCAGTAGTGTTGGAGGTTGTTCCGCCGCCACGCCTCCAAAATGCTACTACTGGTTGTGACACACCTCTCTCCTCCACCCCCTCCTCTTCTTCTTCCTCCATGGCCTCTTCCTGTGGTTTGTCCTATGAACCAGCGGTGCTCCGTAGGCGTTCAAGGGGCTACGCAAGTACGCAGGCAAAAAGATGCCATGCCGTGCTTGCGCTGGTGTGTTTGGGGGACAGGAGCCACACTGGGGCAGAGGTCCTGTCTGCTCTGCAGGGTCAGGCCGAGAGGTGGTTGACGCCACGCCAGCTTAAGCCAGGAATGGTGGTTTGCGACAATGGCACCAACCTCCTCTCCGCCCTCCGACAGGGACAACTGACCCATGTGCCCTGTATGGCTCACGTCCTTAACCTGGTGGTGCAGCGGTTCTTGGGCAGGTACCCGGGCTTACAGGATGTCCTGAGGCAGGCCAGGAAAGTCTGTGTGCATTTCCGCAGATCTTATAATGCCAGTGCTCGCCTGGCTGAGCTGCAAAAGGAGTTGAACCTGCCCAAGAACCGCCTTATATGTGACATGCCCACCAGGTGGAACTCAACGTTGGCCATGCTGCAGCGGCTGCACACGCAGCAGAGGGCCATCAATGAGTACCTGTGCGACTACGGCACCAGGACAGGGTCAGGGGAGCTCGTGTTTTTTTCACCACACCAGTGGGGCATGATCAGGGATGCATGCACTGTCCTGGCACCATTTGAGGAGGCCACGAGGATGGTGAGCAGTGACAGTGCATGCATCAGTGACACTGTACCTCTTGTCCACCTGTTGGAGCACACGCTGCGTGGAATAATGGACAGGGCACTTGAGGCAGAACAGAGGCAGGAAGAGGAGGACTTCCTTGCCTCTCAAGGCCCCCTTTACGCAGACAGTGTTCCTTCTGTCCCACCCATCGCACAGGAAGAGGAGGAGGAGGAGGAGGAGGAGGATTGTGTCAGCATGGAGGTGGAGGCTGGCACTCAGCATCATCAGCAGCAGTCTTTTAGGGATGATTTACAGTCCCAAGAAACCAGTGGACTTGTACGTGGCTGGGAGGAGGTGGCTGCGGATCATGTCGTCCTTAGTGACCCAGAGGACTCCGGACTGAATGCCTCAGCTAACCTACGCTGCATGGCCTCCCTGATCCTGCAAAGTCTGCGGAAGGATCCTCGTATTCTTCGGATCAAGGAGAGGGACCATTACTGGCTGGCCACTCTCCTTGATCCACGGTACAAGGGTAAGGTTGCGGACCTTATCGTACCGTCGCAGAGGGAGCAGAGGATGAGACATCTCTGGGAGGCCTTGCAGAAAGGTCTGTGCAACGCGTTCCCAGAGACTGGGAGGTTACAAACTCCTGGTCCTGGACAACGAGTTGCTGAGGCTTCGGGCAGTCAAAGAAGGAGCGGTGGGGAAGGTGGCCGTCTGACCGATGCGTTCAGACAATTCTTTAGTCCGCAGCCCCAAGGTATGATCGGTTCCAGCAACCATCGCCAGCGTCTGATATACATGGTGCAGGAATACCTAGGGGCAAGGTCAGACTTGGACACCTTCCCCACCGAAAATCCTCTGGCTTACTGGGTCTTGAGGATGGATCACTGGCCAGAGCTTGCACAGTATGCAATTGAGCTACTGGCCTGTCCTGCATCCAGCGTTCTTTCAGAACGCACATTCAGTGCTGCTGGAGGATTTGTCACGGATCACAGGGTGCGCCTGTCCACGACTCTGTTGATCGACTGACTTTCATCAAGATGAACCAGTCTTGGATCACCACCAGCTACCACACACCTGATGCTGATATAACAGACTAATTGATTTTAAAATGTCACATCCCTTCAAGACTGATGCTGATTTTGAGTGCCTGTGCTGTTATGTTGACTGGCTATCCTCCTCCTCCTCCTCAATGATACGATTAATGATGATAGCTTGGAAGATCATTTTGGTTTATGGGTGACGCCACCAGTGGCTAAGGCCCAATTTTTCAGCCCCTGTTTAACAGGGGCGTGTAATTACAATTTTTGATGCAATACTTTGCAACAGGGCTCATTGCTGTGCTCCAAGTACAGTATCTGTGAGGGGTTGCAGTGTTGTGGCACCAGTGCCTAAGGCCCAATTTTTCAGCCCCTGTTCAACAGGGGCATGCAATTATAATTATTGATCTAATAATTCACAGCAGGGAGCATTGCTGCGCCCACCAAGAGTAACTGTCAGGCCTTACAGTGTTGTGGCACCAGCACCACCATCAAAGGGCCAATTTTTACTACCACTGATCAACAATTATATGTAATTAAAATTCCTGATATAATAGTTGACAGCAGGGCGTTCCAGCACCCACCAAGAGTAACTGTGAGTGCTTACAGTGTTGTGCCAACACCAACAACTAAGGGGCCTATTTCTGCAGAGTATATATGGCAGGTCCCTACTTTCAAACATCCAACTTACAAACGACTCCTACTTGCAAACGCAAGAAGACAACAGGAAGTGAGAGGAAATCTACCACTAGGAAGGAAAATTCTCTCCTGTAAGAATAAATATGGGAGAAAGGTGTCTCCTCTGTACTGATGCTTTATCAGCAATCCTTGTTTCAAGAAAAACACCACATTTCAAAAACAGTTGTCATTGGGACGCAAAGTGAGGTGAAATGTTCTGAACAGGGGCACAGACAGCAAAAAAAATGTGACAGGGGTGATAACCGTTCCCTATGTTTTACAAAAAGCTAAAAAAAAGGAATTTGGGCTGGAGCTACACTTAAACAATGTACCTGTTCAAAATTACAAACAGATTCTACATAAGAACAAACCTACAGTCCCTGTCTTGTATGCACCGCCTGTATACGGCTGTTCAGAGTATATAGGGCCTTTTTTATTTTATGTGCGGGGTTCCCCTTAATATCCATACAAGACCCAAAGGGGCTGGTAATGGGCTGGGGTAGGGGGGGGGGGGGGGTCATGGGGTAGCTATGCCATTTTTCTTAAAGATTTTCATCCATATTACCGGGACCAGACATTACATTAAAGCCGCAAGCAGTTTTAAATGGCTTTTTTTCCTTTAGAAGTGTCATTTTGTGCAGGGACAGTTCTAAACACGGGAAACACGTGGCACTTCACAGGCATACTTTAGACACCCCCCAGGTACGATATTTGAAGGAATATTTGACTTTTTTTTTTTCACTTTATGCATCATTAAAATGACTGCTCCCGAAAAACTACCGTTTTTAAAACTTATTTTTGCATTGATACATGTCCCCTGGTGCAGAACCCGGGTTCCCAAACCCTTTTTAGGACAATAACATGCATAATAGTTGTTATAATTAGCACTTTAGAATTCGAACGTTCGCATCCATTGTATTTAATAGGGTTCTAATGTTCGTACGAACTTTCGGTCCGTTCGCGGGTTCTGGTGCGAACCGAACCCGGGGGTGTTCGGCTCATCACTATTGATTGGCTCCAGCCGCTGTCTCTTCCCTCATTGGATAGATTGATTGGCTCCAGCCGCTGTCTCTCCGCTCATTGGATAGATTGATTGGCTCCAGCCGCTGTCTCTCCGCTCATTGGATAGATTGATTGGCTCCAGCCGCTGTCTCTCCGCTCATTGGCTAGTTTGATTGGCTCCAGCCGCTGTCTCTCCCCTCATTGGATAGATTGATTGGCTCCAGCCGCTGTCTCTCCCCTCATTGGATAGATTGATTGGCTCCAGCCGCTGTCTCTCCACTCATTGGATAGATTGATTGGCTCCAGCCGCTGTCTCTCTGCTCATTGGATAGATTGATTGGCTCCAGCCGCTGTCTCTCTGCTCATTGGATAGATTGATTGGCTCCAGCCGCTGTCTCTCCCCTCATTGGATAGATTGATTATCTCCAGCCGCTGTCTCTCCCCTCATTAGATAGATTGATAGCAGCGGGAGTCATTGGCTGTATCAATGATAATGCCGTTTTGCTCTGTGTCATCTTTTAAATAAAATACAATTCTTTCTCCATTGTTTGTCGCAGTGCTGCTGATCTTCTGCAGCCTCTTTGAAGCAACTTCCTTCTTTCATGGCTGCATGGCATTTCTCAGAGCCGGCTTCCTGGTGATGAAATGGACACTTGTGAAAGGTTGACAATGCAGGAGCACAGAGGAAAGACCGAGTGTTGTCACCTTATAACAGGAAGTGCCCAAATAAGGACATTGATGGCGGGATCACCAGGGATTATTTTGATAAAAGCTTCAGACTTCAATATATTGGAAAGGACTTTGGAAACGACATTAACGGGTTAAATCAGAGATGAGATTTGATATATATTTGTAGTAACAGATAGAAAGGATAGGTGATCAATCGATCGTTCCCCAATAGGAGGCCCTTCCATGTAGGAGAAGATTTTGTCCAGTAGGGGGAGCTCTTCCTCCATCCTTCTTCCTGCTCTGGGAGAATATAGAATAGATTTTATTTCCCCCCCCCCGGGATACACAACGATCGGTTCCGTGTACATTGGGCTGCACGCAGCGATCGCCTCTCGTCTGCCACATATATGTATAATAAATCGGCATCTGATGTGTTTTTATTCTGAACGCGACTTCGCTTTACAGTCAGTGAATTTCTGATACGGAGGCGGGGACCGGCTGCTGCTCGCAGGATTGGCTGCTCAGAGTGGTGGACAACTTTTTCAGGTATTGCTAAAGACCTCAACGAGGACTCTCTGTTACATCTTATTAACTACTGATCTCCTGCATCCGCTTTGCATACACTTCCTGTCTACATGCACTCCAGTGATGGCATTTCTCAGAGCGGTGACAACAGTGGACCATGTCCATGTAATGACCACTTGTAGTCTTCATCAGAAGTCCATGTAATGACCACTTGTAGTCTTCATCAGATGTCCATGTAATGACCACTTGTAGTCTTCATCAGAAGTCCATGTAATGACCACTTGTAGTCTCCATCAGTAGTCCATGTAATGATCACTTGTAGTCTTCATCAGAAGTCCATGTAATGACCACTTGTAGTCTCCATCAGTAGTCCATGTAATGATCACTTGTAGTCTCCATCAGAAGTCCATGTAATGACCACTTGTAGTCTTCATCAGAAGTCCATGTAATGACCACTTGTAGTCTTCATCAGATGTCCATGTAATGACCACTTGTAGTCTCCATCAGTAGTCCATGTAATGACCACTTGTAGTCTCCATCAGTAGTCCATGTAATGACCACTTGTAGTCTCCATCAGAAGTCCATGTAATGACCACTTGTAGTCTTTATCAGAAGTCCATGTAATGACCACTTGTAGTCTCCATCAGTAGTCCATGTAATGACCACTTGTAGTCTCCATCACAAGTCCATGTAATGACCACTTGTAGTCTTCATCAGATGTCCATGTAATGACCACTTGTAGTCTCCATCAGTAGTCCATGTAATGACCACTTGTAGTCTTCATCAGAAGTCCATGTAATGACCACTTGTAGTCTCCATCAGTAGTCCATGTAATGACCACTTGTAGTCTCCATCAGTAGTCCATGTAATGATCACTTGTAGTCTTCATCAGAAGTCCATGTAATGACCACTTGTAGTCTCCATCAGTAGTCCATGTAATGATCACTTGTAGTCTCCATCAGAAGTCCATGTAATGACCACTTGTAGTCTTCATCAGAAGTCCATGTAATGACCACTTGTAGTCTCCATCAGTAGTCCATGTAATGACCACTTGTAGTCTCCATCAGTAGTCCATGTAATGACCACTTGTAGTCTCCATCAGTAGTCCATGTAATGACCACTTGTAGTCTCCATCAGAAGTCCATGTAATGACCACTTGTAGTCTTTATCAGAAGTCCATGTAATGACCACTTGTAGTCTCCATCAGAAGTCCATGTAATGACCACTTGTAGTCTCCATCAGAAGTCCATGTAATGACCACTTGTAGTCTTCATCAGAAGTCCATGTAATGATCACTTGTAGTCTCCATCAGAAGTCCATGTAATGACCACTTGTAGTCTTCATCAGAAGTCCATGTAATGATCACTTGTAGTCTCCATCAGAAGTCCATGTAATGACCATTTGTAGTCTCCATCAGAAGTCCATGTAATGACCACTTGTAGTCTTCATCAGAAGTCCATGTAATGACCACTTGTAGTCTTCATCAGAAGTCCATGTAATGACCACTTGTAGTCTTCATCAGAAGTCCATGTAATGACCACTTGTAGTCTTCATCAGAAGTCCATGTAATGACCACTTGTAGTCTTTATCAGAAGTCCATGTAATGACCACTTGTAGTCTTCATCAGAAGTCCATGTAATGACCACTTGTAGTCTTCATCAGAAGTCCATGTAATGACCACTTGTAGTCTTCATCAGAAGTCCATGTAATGATCACTTGTAGTCTCCATCAGAAGTCCATGTAATGACCACTTGTAGTCTCCATCAGAAGTCCATGTAATGACCATTTGTAGTCTCCATCAGAAGTCCATGTAATGACCACTTGTAGTCTCCATCAGAAGTCCATATAATGACCACTTGTAGTCTTCATCAGAAGTCCATGTAATGACCACTTGTAGTCTTCATCAGAAGTCCATGTAATGACCACTTGTAGTCTTCATCAGAAGTCCATGTAATGATCACTTGTAGTCTCCATCAGAAGTCCATGTAATGACCACTTGTAGTCTTCATCAGAAGTCCATGTAATGACCATTTGTAGTCTCCATCAGAAGTCCATGTAATGACCACTTGTAGTCTCCATCAGAAGTCCATGTAATGATCACTTGTAGTCTTCATCAGAAGTCCATGTAATGACCACTTGTAGTCTCCATCAGAAGTCCATGTAATGATCACTTGTAGTCTTCATCAGAAGTCCATTTAATGACCACTTGTAGTCTCCATCAGAAGTCCATGTAATGACCACTTGTAGTCTCCATCAGAAGTCCATGTAATGATCACTTGTAGTCTTCATCAGAAGTCCATGTAATGATCACTTGTAGTCTTCATCAGAAGTCCATGTAATGATCACTTGTAGTCTTCATCAGAAGTCCATGTAATGATCACTTGTAGTCTCCATCAGAAGTCCATGTAATGACCACTTGTAGTCTTCATCAGAAGTCCATGTAATGACCACTTGTAGTCTTCATCAGAAGTCCATGTAATGACCACTTGTAGTCTCCATCAGAAGTCCATGTAATGACCACTTGTAGTCTTCATCAGAAGACCATGTAATGACCACTTGTAGTCTCCATCAGTAGTCCATGTAATGATCACTTGTAGTCTTCATCAGAAGTCCATGTAATGATCACTTGTAGTCTCCATCAGAAGTCCATGTAATGACCACTTGTAGTCTTCATCAGAAGTCCATGTAATGACCACTTGTAGTCTTTATCAGAAGTCCATGTAATGACCACTTGTAGTCTCCATCAGAAGTCCATGTAATGACCACTTGTAGTCTCCATCAGTAGTCCATGTAATGATCACTTGTAGTCTCCATCAGAAGTCCATGTAATGACCACTTGTAGTCTTCATCAGATGTCCATGTAATGACCACTTGTAGTCTTCATCAGAAGTCCATGTAATGACCACTTGTAGTCTCCATCAGTAGTCCATGTAATGATCACTTGTAGTCTTCATCAGAAGTCCATGTAATGACCACTTGTAGTCTCCATCAGTAGTCCATGTAATGATCACTTGTAGTCTCCATCAGAAGTCCATGTAATGACCACTTGTAGTCTTCATCAGAAGTCCATGTAATGACCACTTGTAGTCTTCATCAGATGTCCATGTAATGACCACTTGTAGTCTCCATCAGTAGTCCATGTAATGACCACTTGTAGTCTCCATCAGTAGTCCATGTAATGACCACTTGTAGTCTCCATCAGAAGTCCATGTAATGACCACTTGTAGTCTTTATCAGAAGTCCATGTAATGACCACTTGTAGTCTCCATCAGTAGTCCATGTAATGACCACTTGTAGTCTCCATCACAAGTCCATGTAATGACCACTTGTAGTCTTCATCAGATGTCCATGTAATGACCACTTGTAGTCTCCATCAGTAGTCCATGTAATGACCACTTGTAGTCTTCATCAGAAGTCCATGTAATGACCACTTGTAGTCTCCATCAGTAGTCCATGTAATGACCACTTGTAGTCTCCATCAGTAGTCCATGTAATGATCACTTGTAGTCTTCATCAGAAGTCCATGTAATGACCACTTGTAGTCTCCATCAGTAGTCCATGTAATGATCACTTGTAGTCTCCATCAGAAGTCCATGTAATGACCACTTGTAGTCTTCATCAGAAGTCCATGTAATGACCACTTGTAGTCTTCATCAGATGTCCATGTAATGACCACTTGTAGTCTCCATCAGTAGTCCATGTAATGACCACTTGTAGTCTCCATCAGTAGTCCATGTAATGACCACTTGTAGTCTCCATCAGAAGTCCATGTAATGACCACTTGTAGTCTTTATCAGAAGTCCATGTAATGACCACTTGTAGTCTCCATCAGAAGTCCATGTAATGACCACTTGTAGTCTCCATCAGAAGTCCATGTAATGACCACTTGTAGTCTTCATCAGAAGTCCATGTAATGATCACTTGTAGTCTCCATCAGAAGTCCATGTAATGACCACTTGTAGTCTTCATCAGAAGTCCATGTAATGATCACTTGTAGTCTCCATCAGAAGTCCATGTAATGACCATTTGTAGTCTCCATCAGAAGTCCATGTAATGACCACTTGTAGTCTTCATCAGAAGTCCATGTAATGACCACTTGTAGTCTTCATCAGAAGTCCATGTAATGACCACTTGTAGTCTTCATCAGAAGTCCATGTAATGACCACTTGTAGTCTTCATCAGAAGTCCATGTAATGACCACTTGTAGTCTTCATCAGAAGTCCATGTAATGACCACTTGTAGTCTTTATCAGAAGTCCATGTAATGACCACTTGTAGTCTTCATCAGAAGTCCATGTAATGACCACTTGTAGTCTTCATCAGAAGTCCATGTAATGACCACTTGTAGTCTTCATCAGAAGTCCATGTAATGATCACTTGTAGTCTCCATCAGAAGTCCATGTAATGACCACTTGTAGTCTCCATCAGAAGTCCATGTAATGACCATTTGTAGTCTCCATCAGAAGTCCATGTAATGACCACTTGTAGTCTCCATCAGAAGTCCATATAATGACCACTTGTAGTCTTCATCAGAAGTCCATGTAATGACCACTTGTAGTCTTCATCAGAAGTCCATGTAATGACCACTTGTAGTCTTCATCAGAAGTCCATGTAATGACCACTTGTAGTCTTCATCAGAAGTCCATGTAATGACCACTTGTAGTCTTCATCAGAAGTCCATGTAATGACCACTTGTAGTCTTTATCAGAAGTCCATGTAATGACCACTTGTAGTCTTCATCAGAAGTCCATGTAATGACCACTTGTAGTCTTCATCAGAAGTCCATGTAATGACCACTTGTAGTCTTCATCAGAAGTCCATGTAATGATCACTTGTAGTCTCCATCAGAAGTCCATGTAATGACCACTTGTAGTCTCCATCAGAAGTCCATGTAATGACCATTTGTAGTCTCCATCAGAAGTCCATGTAATGACCACTTGTAGTCTCCATCAGAAGTCCATATAATGACCACTTGTAGTCTTCATCAGAAGTCCATGTAATGACCACTTGTAGTCTTCATCAGAAGTCCATGTAATGACCACTTGTAGTCTTCATCAGAAGTCCATGTAATGATCACTTGTAGTCTCCATCAGAAGTCCATGTAATGACCACTTGTAGTCTTCATCAGAAGTCCATGTAATGACCATTTGTAGTCTCCATCAGAAGTCCATGTAATGACCACTTGTAGTCTCCATCAGAAGTCCATGTAATGATCACTTGTAGTCTTCATCAGAAGTCCATGTAATGACCACTTGTAGTCTCCATCAGAAGTCCATGTAATGATCACTTGTAGTCTTCATCAGAAGTCCATTTAATGACCACTTGTAGTCTCCATCAGAAGTCCATGTAATGACCACTTGTAGTCTCCATCAGAAGTCCATGTAATGATCACTTGTAGTCTTCATCAGAAGTCCATGTAATGATCACTTGTAGTCTTCATCAGAAGTCCATGTAATGATCACTTGTAGTCTTCATCAGAAGTCCATGTAATGATCACTTGTAGTCTCCATCAGAAGTCCATGTAATGACCACTTGTAGTCTTCATCAGAAGTCCATGTAATGACCACTTGTAGTCTTCATCAGAAGTCCATGTAATGACCACTTGTAGTCTCCATCAGAAGTCCATGTAATGACCACTTGTAGTCTTCATCAGAAGACCATGTAATGACCACTTGTAGTCTCCATCAGTAGTCCATGTAATGATCACTTGTAGTCTTCATCAGAAGTCCATGTAATGATCACTTGTAGTCTCCATCAGAAGTCCATGTAATGACCACTTGTAGTCTTCATCAGAAGTCCATGTAATGACCACTTGTAGTCTTTATCAGAAGTCCATGTAATGACCACTTGTAGTCTCCATCAGAAGTCCATGTAATGACCACTTGTAGTCTCCATCAGTAGTCCATGTAATGATCACTTGTAGTCTCCATCAGAAGTCCATGTAATGACCACTTGTAGTCTTCATCAGATGTCCATGTAATGACCACTTGTAGTCTTCATCAGAAGTCCATGTAATGACCACTTGTAGTCTCCATCAGTAGTCCATGTAATGATCACTTGTAGTCTTCATCAGAAGTCCATGTAATGACCACTTGTAGTCTCCATCAGTAGTCCATGTAATGATCACTTGTAGTCTCCATCAGAAGTCCATGTAATGACCACTTGTAGTCTTCATCAGAAGTCCATGTAATGACCACTTGTAGTCTTCATCAGATGTCCATGTAATGACCACTTGTAGTCTCCATCAGTAGTCCATGTAATGACCACTTGTAGTCTCCATCAGTAGTCCATGTAATGACCACTTGTAGTCTCCATCAGAAGTCCATGTAATGACCACTTGTAGTCTTTATCAGAAGTCCATGTAATGACCACTTGTAGTCTCCATCAGTAGTCCATGTAATGACCACTTGTAGTCTCCATCACAAGTCCATGTAATGACCACTTGTAGTCTTCATCAGATGTCCATGTAATGACCACTTGTAGTCTCCATCAGTAGTCCATGTAATGACCACTTGTAGTCTTCATCAGAAGTCCATGTAATGACCACTTGTAGTCTCCATCAGTAGTCCATGTAATGACCACTTGTAGTCTCCATCAGTAGTCCATGTAATGATCACTTGTAGTCTTCATCAGAAGTCCATGTAATGACCACTTGTAGTCTCCATCAGTAGTCCATGTAATGATCACTTGTAGTCTCCATCAGAAGTCCATGTAATGACCACTTGTAGTCTTCATCAGAAGTCCATGTAATGACCACTTGTAGTCTTCATCAGATGTCCATGTAATGACCACTTGTAGTCTCCATCAGTAGTCCATGTAATGACCACTTGTAGTCTCCATCAGTAGTCCATGTAATGACCACTTGTAGTCTCCATCAGAAGTCCATGTAATGACCACTTGTAGTCTTTATCAGAAGTCCATGTAATGATCACTTGTAGTCTCCATCAGAAGTCCATGTAATGACCACTTGTAGTCTCCATCAGAAGTCCATGTAATGACCACTTGTAGTCTTCATCAGAAGTCCATGTAATGATCACTTGTAGTCTCCATCAGAAGTCCATGTAATGACCACTTGTAGTCTTCATCAGAAGTCCATGTAATGATCACTTGTAGTCTCCATCAGAAGTCCATGTAATGACCATTTGTAGTCTCCATCAGAAGTCCATGTAATGACCACTTGTAGTCTTCATCAGAAGTCCATGTAATGACCACTTGTAGTCTTCATCAGAAGTCCATGTAATGACCACTTGTAGTCTTCATCAGAAGTCCATGTAATGACCACTTGTAGTCTTCATCAGAAGTCCATGTAATGACCACTTGTAGTCTTCATCAGAAGTCCATGTAATGACCACTTGTAGTCTTTATCAGAAGTCCATGTAATGACCACTTGTAGTCTTCATCAGAAGTCCATGTAATGACCACTTGTAGTCTTCATCAGAAGTCCATGTAATGACCACTTGTAGTCTTCATCAGAAGTCCATGTAATGATCACTTGTAGTCTCCATCAGAAGTCCATGTAATGACCACTTGTATTCTCCATCAGAAGTCCATGTAATGACCATTTGTAGTCTCCATCAGAAGTCCATGTAATGACCACTTGTAGTCTCCATCAGAAGTCCATATAATGACCACTTGTAGTCTTCATCAGAAGTCCATGTAATGACCACTTGTAGTCTTCATCAGAAGTCCATGTAATGACCACTTGTAGTCTTCATCAGAAGTCCATGTAATGATCACTTGTAGTCTCCATCAGAAGTCCATGTAATGACCACTTGTAGTCTTCATCAGAAGTCCATGTAATGACCATTTGTAGTCTCCATCAGAAGTCCATGTAATGACCACTTGTAGTCTCCATCAGAAGTCCATGTAATGATCACTTGTAGTCTTCATCAGAAGTCCATGTAATGACCACTTGTAGTCTCCATCAGAAGTCCATGTAATGATCACTTGTAGTCTTCATCAGAAGTCCATTTAATGACCACTTGTAGTCTCCATCAGAAGTCCATGTAATGACCACTTGTAGTCTCCATCAGAAGTCCATGTAATGATCACTTGTAGTCTTCATCAGAAGTCCATGTAATGATCACTTGTAGTCTTCATCAGAAGTCCATGTAATGATCACTTGTAGTCTTCATCAGAAGTCCATGTAATGATCACTTGTAGTCTCCATCAGAAGTCCATGTAATGACCACTTGTAGTCTTCATCAGAAGTCCATGTAATGACCACTTGTAGTCTTCATCAGAAGTCCATGTAATGACCACTTGTAGTCTCCATCAGAAGTCCATGTAATGACCACTTGTAGTCTTCATCAGAAGACCATGTAATGACCACTTGTAGTCTCCATCAGTAGTCCATGTAATGATCACTTGTAGTCTTCATCAGAAGTCCATGTAATGATCACTTGTAGTCTCCATCAGAAGTCCATGTAATGACCACTTGTAGTCTCCATCAGAAGTCCATGTAATGACCACTTGTAGTCTCCATCAGAAGTGCATGTAATGACCACTTGTAGTCTCCATCAGAAGTGCATATAATGACCACTTGTAGTCTTCATCAGAAGTCCATGTAATGACCACTTGTAGTCTCCATCAGAAGTGCATATAATGACCATTTGTAGTCTCCATCAGAAGTCCATGTAATGGCCACTTGTAGTCTCCGTCAGAAGTCCATGTAATGGCCACTTGTAGTCTCCATCAGAAGTCCATGTAATGACCACTTGTAGTCTTTATCAGAAGTCCATGTAATGACCACTTGTAGTCTCCATCAGAAGTCCATGTAATGACCACTTGTAGTCTTTATCAGAAGTCCATGTAATGACCACTTGTAGTCTCCATCAGAAGTCCATGTAATGACCACTTGTAGTCTCCATCAGAAGTCCATGTAATGACCACTTGTAGTCTCCATCAGAAGTCCATGTAATGACCACTTGTAGTCTTTATCAGAAGTCCATGTAATGATCACTTGTAGTCTCCATCAGAAGTCCATGTAATGACCACTTGTAGTCTCCATTAGAAGTCCATGTAATGACCACTTGTAGTCTCCATCAGAAGTCCATGTAATGACCACTTGTAGTCTTTATCAGAAGTCCATGTAATGATCACTTGTAGTCTCCATCAGAAGTCCATGTAATGACCACTTGTAGTCTCCATTAGAAGTCCATGTAATGACCACTTGTAGTCTCCATCAGAAGTCCATGTAATGACCACTTGTAGTCTCTATCAGAAGTCCATGTAATGACCACTTGTAGTCTCCATCAGAAGTCCATGTAATGACCACTTGTAGTCTTCATCAGAAGTCCATGTAATGACCACTTGTAGTCTCCATCAGAAGTCCATGTAATGACCACTTGTAGTCTCCATCAGAAGTGCATATAATGACCACTTGTAGTCTTCATCAGAAGTCCATGTAATGACCACTTGTAGTCTCCATCAGAAGTGCATATAATGACCATTTGTAGTCTCCATCAGAAGTCCATGTAATGACCACTTGTAGTCTCCATCAGATGTCCATGTAATGACCACTTGTAGTCTTTATCAGAAGTCCATGTAATGATCACTTGTAGTCTCCATCAGAAGTCCATGTAATGACCACTTGTAGTCTCCATTAGAAGTCCATGTAATGACCACTTGTATTCTCCATCAGAAGTCCATGTAATGACCACTTGTAGTCTCTATCAGAAGTCCATGTAATGACCACTTGTAGTCTCCATCAGAAGTCCATGTAATGACCACTTGTAGTCTTCATCAGAAGTCCATGTAATGACCACTTGTAGTCTCCATCAGAAGTCCATGTAATGACCACTTGTAGTCTCCATCAGAAGTGCATATAATGACCACTTGTAGTCTTCATCAGAAGTCCATGTAATGACCACTTGTAGTCTCCATCAGAAGTGCATATAATGACCATTTGTAGTCTCCATCAGAAGTCCATGTAATGGCCACTTGTAGTCTCCATCAGAAGTCCATGTAATGGCCACTTGTAGTCTCCATCAGAAGTCCATGTAATGACCACTTGTAGTCTTTATCAGAAGTCCATGTAATGACCACTTGTAGTCTCCATCAGAAGTCCATGTAATGACCACTTGTAGTCTCCATCAGAAGTCCATGTAATGACCACTTGTAGTCTCCATCAGAAGTCCATGTAATGACCACTTGTAGTCTCCATCAGAAGTCCATGTAATGACCACTTGTAGTCTCCATCAGAAGTCCATGTAATGACCACTTGTAGTCTTCATCAGAAGCGCATGTAACAAGGTGACAAGACAGGAGCACTTTTGGGAGACATTGAGGAACATTGTCACTAGGGTTGCACTGATACCGCTGTTTTATCAGCGAGTACGAATACCGATACTGTCGGTCAAGTACTTGATGATACTGAGTACCGATATTTTGCTGTGTGATTTGCGTCAATACAAAAATTTAGGGTTGTCCCGATACCACTTTTTTAAGACCGAGTACAAGTACCGATACTTTTTTCCAAGTACTCGCCGATACCGATTACCGATACTTTTTTTTCAATGTCATGTGACAGTTTGAAAGATGGGGACTGATAGGTGGCACTGACAGGTGGCTGGCACTGATAGGCGGCACTTATGGGCACTGACTGGTGACTGGCGCTGATGGGCACTAATAGGTGGATGGCACTGATAGATGGCACTAATAGGTGGCACTTATGGGCACTGATAGATGGCAATGGTAGATGGCATTGATAGGTGGCACTTATGGGCACTGATAGATGGCACTGATAGGTGGCACTTATGGGCACTGGTAGCACTAATAGGTGGCACTTGTGGGCACTGATTGCACTGATAGGTGGCACTTGTGGGCACTGATTGCACCGATAGGTGGCACTTGTGGGCACTGATAGGTGGCGCTTGTGGGCACTGATAGATGGCACTGATAGATGGCACTTGTGGGCACTGATAGATGGCACTGATAGGTGGCACTTATAGCACTGAAAGGTGGCACTTATAGCACTGAAAGGTGGCACTTATAGCACTGAAAGGTGGCACTTGTGGGCACTGATAGATGGCACTGATTGCACTGATCGGTGGCACTTGTGGGCACTGATAGATGGCACTGATTGCACCATTAGTGCAATCAGTGCCATCTATCAGTGCCCAAAAGTGTGACCTTTCAGTGCAATCAGTGCCACCTATCAGTACCCATAAGTGCCACCTATCAGTGCAATTAGTGCCATCTACCAGTGCCACCTGATAGGTGTCACTGGTAAATGGCACTGATTGCACTGATAGGTAGCACTTGTGGGCACTGATAGGTGGCTGGCACTGAAATGCTGCAAAAAATGACACAGGATTTATAAAAAAAAAAAAACTGCTGCAACGTCCATCTTGGTACACTCTGCACTCGGCTGCAGTAAGCAGCAGCGGACATCTTGGTACACCCAGCCCATATAGCTCGGGCTGGGTGTAACAAGATGTCTGCTGCTGCTTACTGCAGCCGAGTGCAGGGTGTACCAAGATGGACGTTCAGCCGCTGACGGTGACCGAATGTGAGAGCACCGGTCACCGATCCTGAGGCGACTACGCCCTGCACCCCTGCCAGCTTACCACGTTCAACTTCAGGTGAGGGACTCGCTCTCCCCCCGCCGACTCGGTCCACTGACTGTGCCCGCCCGCCCCAGCCAGACTCCGCCCGCATTTCCTTCAAAGACTCTGCCCGCCCCATCTCCAGCCAAACTCCGCCTGCACTCTCCGTCCACAGGCTCTGTCCGCCCTCTCCAGCCAGACTCCGCCCGCACTCCCCAGCCCTCCCCAGCCACTGACTCCTCCCGCCCTCTCTGGCCACTCTACACTGAAAGAAAAAAAAAGTATTGGGTGAAGCATCGGTAGCATTTGCGCGAGTACAAGTACTCACGCAAATGCTCGGTATCGGTCCCGATACCGATACTAGTATCGGTATCGGGACAACCCTACAAAAATTGGTGCAAATCGTTCTGCAAAGAATCACATGCGATTTCCCCCACCACTCCTGTGTGTGTATAGAAAGGGAAAAGCGCCATCTAGTGGGCAGTTTAAATGTTAGAACTCGCAGTACATATCTGACTACTAGGGATGAGCTTCGTGTTCGAGTCGAACATACGTTCGACTCGAACATCAGCTGTTCGATCGTTCGACGAAGATCGAACGATTTGGGCCGTTCGCGCCAAATTCGAGTGACGCGAACGGCCCACAATGCACTACGCCATCGCAGTGTCATCCAGGCGCTGTGATTGGCCAAGCATGCACTGTGACCCCGCATGCTTGGCCAATCACAGCGCCGGCAGCGAGGAGAGCAATGATTGGCCACAGGCAGGATGCCTGTGGCCAATTATTGCTGAGGGTGTTTAGTACACGCCCCACACTATAAAAGGCCGCCAGCACGGCGGCCTAGTGTAGTGTGTTCCGGAGCAGGGAAAGACAAGCATAGGCAGGGACAGTGACTGTTATTTCTTTCTTGCTTAACCTGGATTCCTTTAGTTTAGGGAAAGAGAAGGATAGGTAGGGAGAGTGTCAGTGTGTTTTACTGTGCGAGTCCTTGTTTCTAGGGACAAAGAAGGAAAGTGAGGGGAATTCTCCTTGTGCTATAGTGTGCTTTAAAAAAACATTTTTTCTAGGGACAGAAAACTATAGGTAGGAAGAGTGTCAGTTTCTTTCACTGTGATAATCCTTGTTTCTAGGGACAGGGAAGGACAGTGAGGGAAATTCTCCTTGTGCTATACTGTGCTAAAGCATTGATCATCAACCATCTTTAAAAAAACATTTTTTCTAGGGACAGAAAACTCTAGGTAGGGAGAGTGTCAGTTTCTTTCACTGTGCCAGTCCTTGTTTCTAGGGACAAAGAAGGAAAGTGAGGGGAATTCTCCTTGTGCTATAGTGTGCTTTAAAAAAACATTTTTTCTAGGGACAGAAAACTCTAGGTAGGGAGAGTGTCAGTTTCTTTCACTGTGCGAGTCCTTGTTTCTAGGGACAAAGAAGGAAAGTGAGGGGAATTCTCCTTGTGCTATAGTGTGCTTTAAAAAAACATTTTTTCTAGGGACAGAAAACTCTAGGTAGGGAGAGTGTCAGTTTCTTTCACTGTGCGAGTCCTTGTTTCTAGGGACAAAGAAGGAAAGTGAGGGGAATTCTCCTTGTGCTATAGTGTGCTTTAAAAAAACATTTTTTCTAGGGACAGAAAACTGTAGGTAGGGAGAGTGTCAGTTTCTTTCACTGTGCCAGTCCTTGTTTCTAGGGACAAAGAAGGAAAGTGAGGGGAATTCTCCTTGTGCTATAGTGTGCTTTAAAAAAACATTTTTTCTAGGGACAGAAAACTCTAGGTAGGGAGAGTGTCAGTTTCTTTCACTGTGCGAGTCCTTGTTTCTAGGGACAAAGAAGGAAAGTGAGGGGAATTCTCCTTGTGCTATAGTGTGCTTTAAAAAAACATTTTTTCTAGGGACAGAAAACTCTAGGTAGGGAGAGTGTCAGTTTCTTTCACTGTGCGAGTCCTTGTTTCTAGGGACAAAGAAGGAAAGTGAGGGGAATTCTCCTTGTGCTATAGTGTGCTTTAAAAAAACATTTTTTCTAGGGACAGAAAACTCTAGGTAGGGAGAGTGTCAGTTTCTTTCACTGTGATAATCCTTGTTTCTAGGGACAAAGAAGGAAAGTGAGGGGAATTCTCCTTGTGCTATAGTGTGCTAAAGCATTCCTCATCAACCATCTTTGAAATCCTTGTTTTTTGGACAGTCAGGGAAATTGTCGTTGTGCTATTCTGTGCAAAAGCAATCATCCTCAACCATATTTAGAAATCCTTAAGTAAAGGGACAGAGAAGGACACCTGAAGGTAGCCCTTATTGCTTTTTTCCCATCTCCCTGCAGGCCATCTATTAGAATGTCTGGAAGGCAAACAAGGAGAGGCAGACAGTCAGGAGGCAATAAAAGAGGGCAAGCAGGCTCTGTGTCTGGGGGCAACAGTGCTGGTCGTGGACGCGGTGCATTGTCATCAGCACATGGCCATGGGACACGCTTGTCCTTCTTTTCGGCAGCTGGACATGTTGAGCCACATCATGCCGAAGACTTGGTAGAGTGGATGACCAAGCCCTCCTCCTCCTCCTCATCCTCTCTCACCCAGGCTCAGGGTACTGGCAAAGCAGCTGCCAAAGCGTCCTCTTCCCTGGTATCAATGTCAGACTCATCATCAGTCACTCCTTCCCTAGACCCACCATGTCCTCCTCCTGAGGAGTCCCCCGAACTGTTTGAGCACAGTGTTGGGTACATGCTCCAGGAGGATGCCCAGCGTTTCGAAGGGTCTGATGATGAAACCCAGCTACAGGAAGGCAGTAGCGTGAGAGCAGACAGAGGGGATGCTCAAGAAGGACACCAATCTGGCAGTCATGTTCCAGCAGCTGCAGCATACTGCCAGATTGGCTCCAGTGATGAGGAGGGAGGGGATGATGAGGTCACTGACTCCACGTGGGTGCCTAATAGGAGAGAGGAGGAGGAGGAGGATGAGGAGGAGGCACATCTCCAACGAGGCAGGATGCCCTTTGGTGGCCAGCGTAAGGGCAGTACACCGACGGAATCACACCGCAGAGCTCCGCCTGTGCAGGGCGCAGCCTCTGCCCGTCATTCAAAAAATAGGATTTTTATAACAGCTTACCTGTAAAATCCTTTTCTTGGAGTACATCACGGGACACAGAGCGACATAGTCATTACTAATGGGTTATATAGATACCGTCAGGTGCTGGCACTGGCAACTTCCAAAACCGGAAGTACCCTCCCCTATATAAGCCCCTCCCATCCGGGAGCACCTCAGTTTTGTAGCAAAGCAATAAGTGTCCCCAAAGAGGGGTGGGAGCTCTGTGTCCCGTGATGTACTCCAAGAAAAGGATTTTACAGGTAAGCTGTTATAAAAATCCTATTTTCTTTTTCGTACATCACGGGACACAGAGCGACATAGTCATTACTAATGGGATGTCCTAAAGCAATGCCAAATGAGGGGGGGATACACCATATATAAGCTGAGCGCTATCAGACATGAGGATCTTTTGCGGCCTGCAACAAACTGCGCCCAAAGGCGACATCCCCCTGACTTCTAACGTCCACCTGGTAGAACCTAGTAAACGTGTGTACTGAAGACCATGTTGCGGCCTTACAGACTTGAGCCAGGGAGGCCTGGTGATGCGCTGCCCATGAAGTTCCAACTGCTCTCGTGGAGTGCGCTCTAACTTTGAACGGAGGCGGTCTACTTCTCAAGCCATAGGCTTGTATTATGACCTGTCGAATCCACTTGGCTAAAGTAGATTTTGACGCTGCCTGACCCCTTCTGGGGCCTTCCGGCAGAATAAACAAAGTATCCGTTCTGCGAATCTGAGCAGTGGCTTTTAGATAAGCTTTAACTGCTCTTACTACATCCAAAGAATGCAATAACTTTTCCTCTACCGAAGTAGGCTTGGGGAAAAAAGAAGGAAGAACCACATCCTGGTTCAAATGAAACCTCGATACCACCTTAGGAAGAAAGGCTGGATGAGGACGTAACACTACTCTGTCCTTATGGATAACCAGATATGGCTCCTTACAGGACATAGCTGCTAATTCCGACACTCTTTTAGCCGAACAAATGGCTACTAGAAAAATCAATTTCCTGGTAAGAAGCACCAAGGAAATATGCTGTAATGGTTCAAATGGTTGTTTCTGTAGAACTGACAGAACCAAGTTTAGATCCCATGGACATATGGGAATATTAACCGGAGGACTAATACGCATCACTCCTTGTATAAAGGCTTTGACTAGTGAATGCGAAGCCAAGGGCCTTTGAAAAAATATTGACAAGGCCGAAATCTGACCCTTGATAGTACTCAAGGCAAGCTTCCTATCTACAGCCCATTGTAGGAAGTCCAGAATCCTACCTATTACGTATTTACGTGGATGCCATTTTCTGGCCTCACACCAGGCGATGTACGCCTTCCAGATTCTATAGTAGATCTGCCTGGATACCGGTTTCCTGGCATTGATCATGGTAGACACCACAGCATTAGAGAGCCCTCTCTTTTTTAGAATGTGGGCTTCAATAGCCAGGCCGTCAAACCTAGGGCTGGTAAGGAAGGGTGGTATATCGGTCCCTGCGAAAGCAGGTCCGGACGATGTGGGAGGGTCCAAGGACTCCCCACTGACATTTTACAATCTCCGCGTACCACGCTCTTCGGGGCTACGCTGGAGCCACCAGAATCACTGGTTTCTTTTCTACCCTGATTCTGCGGAGTAATCGAGGTAACAATTGTGGCGGTGGGAATGCATATATCAGCTTGAACTGATCCCAAGGGAACACTAGGGCATCCGAGCCGCAAGCTAGGGGATCCCTTGTCCAAGAGACAAACCTGTCCACTTTTGTGTTGAATCTGGATGCTAGCAGATCTACATCCGGTGTTCCCCACCGCTGACATATTGTCCGGAAAACCTCGGGATGAAGGGACCATTCCCCTGGGCATAATTGTTGGCGACTTAGAAAGTCCGCCTTCCAATTCTCCACTCCTGGAATGAATACCGCAGATATGGCTGGGACATATCTTTCTGCCCATCTCAGGATGTAATTTACTTCCCTTTGGGCTGCACGACTCCTGGTGCCCCCCTGACGATTGATATATGCCACTGCTGTGGCATTGTCTGATTGAACTCTGACAGGGGACCCTTGGAGTTTGGATGTCCATGCTACTAGGGCATACCGGGCTGCTCGTATCTCTAAGAGATTGATGGGCAGGGCCTTTTCTGCTTCTGACCACTTGCCCTGGAGAGACCATTGCTCCAGTACTGCTCCCCAGCCTACAAGGCTGGCATCTGTAGTGACCACCTTCCAGGAAATCGGACTGAAGGATTTCCCTCTTTCCAGATTCTGGGGAACCAACCACCAGCGGAGGCTCCTGCGAACGGAAGGGGACAAGGACATTGGTAAGTCCAGAGCCTGAACTTTTTTGTTCCAGGCTGACAGTATGGCCCTTTGCAACTTCCTTGAATGGAATTGACCGTAGGGTACTGCTTCGAATGATGCCACCATTTTTCCCAGCAGCCTCATGCACAGGCGTATGGATGGCTGTCTTTTTGAGTCCACTAAGTGGATCAAATCTCTCAAAGACGACCCCTTTTCTTGAGGCAAGAAAAATTTTCTCTGGTCTGAATCCAGCCTTAGCCCCAAGTATTCCAGACTTTTGACTGGTTTTAGGGCTGACTTGTCTCGGTTGATAATCCAACCGTGATATTCCAGATACTTGATTGTCTCGTGAACAACCACTTCTAGTTTTTCCACTGAGTGGTCTATCAGCAACAAGTCGTCTAGATATGCCATTATCGTTACACCTCGTGTTCTTAGATTGGCCAATAATGGGGCCAGAATTTTTGTGAACACTCGTGGTGCTGTGGCCAGACCGAAGGGTAAGGCTCTGAACTGAAAATGGCGCCCTTCTACCGCAAAGCGTAGACATTTTTGGTGGGCTGGAAAGATGGGAATGTGCAAATAAGCATCCTTGATGTCGATCGAGGCTAACCATTCCTCCCCTTGTAGGGCAGTGGCTACCGATCGGATCGACTCCATCGGAAAGTCCTGATATGTAGGAATTTGTTTAGCCCTTTTAGATTTAATATGGGCCTCACGTCCCCGTTTGGCTTCGGGACTGTAAAGAGGTTTGAGTAAAACCCGAACCCCCATTCTTCCAGGGGAACCTCCATAATTACTCCTTGGAGCAATAATTGTTCTAGTGCCAACAGGAGGGATCCTCTCTTCTGGGGATCCCTTGGCACGTTTGACCTTATAAAGCGGGAAGGAGGGGAGTTTTTTAACTCCAATTTGTATCCCAGATTTACTGCGGAGAGCACCCATCTGTCTCGGATCGTGTCCCGCCAGGTCTCTGTGAACAACTGAAGTCTTCCCCCCACCCGATTGGGTGGGGGCAACCCTTCATGCATTTGACTTTGGGGAAGGTTTTGTACCTCTCCTGCTCCAGGGCTTCTTGTTACCCTGCAACTGTCCCTGATTTCTACCTCCGGGATTTGACCGAGGAGGCCGTCGGAACTGTTTCACAGCCGATGTCCTAGGGACTGGAGAAGCCGGCCTCTTAAAAGAGGGACCTCTAACTCTATTTTTAACCGGCAAAAGTGTACTTTTACCGCTGGAAATTCTCTGGATATACTTGTCCAGGTCTTCCCCGAATAAGCGCTCCCCATGAAATGGGAAGCTGACCAGCAATTTTTTACAGGGAGCTTCAGCAGACCAGTTTTTGAGCCATAGAAGCCTGCGCATATGTACTACAGACAGCGTAAGGCGGGAGGCCTGATGGATTGAATCCTTTATAGCGTCCACCGCAAAACATAAGGCTCTAGGTAGATCAGCTAGGGCAAGAGCCTGCTGATCTGGTACGTCCCTTAAGACCTGTTTCAACTGATCCTTCACTGCTTGGCAGACCCCAATAGCTGCCACTGCTGGTTGTGTCACCAATCCTGCTGTAGAAAAAGCAGATTTCAATAAGGACTCCAATTTTTTATCTATTGGGTCCTTGAACATTTGGACATTTTCCACCGGACATGTCAGTGATTTATTCACACAAGAGATGGCTGCGTCCACTGTAGGGACCCTCCATTTTCTGATGAACTTATCCTCCATGGGATAGACCACCGGAAATCTCTTGGGAGGAGTAAATATTTTGTCAGGATGCTCCCAATCCTGGTAAATGAGCCCCTCCAGTAAAGGATGGATCGGAAAGGAACAAACAGTCTGGGGAGCTTTTAGCGACCCCAACGAGGAGACAGAAGTGGAGGATGGCTCCGCAAGTGGCATTTTAAATGCTGATCGGACCATATTAGTCAGGGACTGAACCCATAACCTTTCAGCATGTGATGCTGAGAACGGCTCTTCCACTGTTGATTCCTCTGCAACCGAATCGACCTCATCCTGATCCCCCTCAGGTAGGTCGACCTCTGTATGGGACTGTTGCTCTGTTAACAGGCACTCTGAGGGAGGAGACGGAGATCGAGCGCTTTTCTCCTGTGACAGGGAAGCAGCGATCAATGCTGACAATCTCTCTTCCAGCCCTCCCAGAGCTGAGGAAAAAACCTCCTCTGTTACATACACAGGAGCAGGTGAACTGAGGACAGCCACAGTACCAGGTACTCCTGGGGGTGCCCTACGGTCACTAACCTCTGATTCTTCAGGGGAGACTGGTGCAGCCAAAGCATGCCCAAGATCCTCAGAGCCCGATGGAGACCCCCTATTCCTCCTGGAATTTCTAGTCCCGGAGTTTTTAGACGGCATATTCCTAAGCCACAAAGCTGAGGTATTCCAGCCGAAATACACCAGTTACTGATAATAGTCTAGCATAAATGCTGCTATAAGAAACAGTTGGTGTCTACTAATGTGCCTTTCTAGGGGATGCCTGTATCAACCGCTTGCTGTATGCCTTTAAATGTTGCCAGCTCTGTCTCTGTACTTCATAGCCAGCTTACTACAATATTGTGGTTTTTAAACCTGCTGGGACGCCCGCACATGCGCAGAAGCGCTGCGGCGCGCACAGAGCGTCATCCCCCAGGCTCCGCCCCCTTTTCCGGCTCACCTCTATATATAGAGGCGCGTGCACGCGCACGCGCGCGGCCACGTGCGCCTTCGGCGCTAATTTCAAAAATGGAAACAAAGGGACAGGAGCCAGGGCCCCTCTTTGCCGCAGGCCGGGGGATGGATGAGCACTGCAACATGGCAGAGGAAGCAGTTTCCTATAAGAGAACTCACCAACTGCCTGGACTTTGCTCTGCTGAGAAGAAACTAGTCCACATGACAAGAAAACATTCCACAGCGGCCTCTAGTGGACAAACACAGGTACCGCAGTCTAATATATTAAATATATATATAAATTTTTTTTTTTTTTTTTTTTTTCTTGACCACCATTAAAAATTATTACATTTTTTTTTTTTTTTAGTAGTTACAGGCATGCACAGAATCTTGCGGGAATACCATTAGGTAACAGACAGAAAGACAAATTAGGCTTGGGGGTCCCCCAATAGAACCAAGTTCCTGGGGGCCCCCACTTACCTGTTCCCCGCCGCAGGACTTTGTTTGGTCCACAAAAGCCCAAACTTCACCTATCACGGCAGGCATTGTAATCAAACCTTCAGGGACCGGGTTCCCAAGGATTCCACTCCCCTGGACCTGTATAGCACCCTGCACAGAAAACATCTTGGTCGTGGGTATGACCAGAGCTCTGGATCCCAGGGTCCAGCTCTCCTAAGAGAAGCATTACAGGCAAAACCTTGCTCTTCTCTGCAAGGCCCGGGTACCGACCGTTTAGCTATGAAGCTTTTTTGGTCGGATCCGGAATAGCTTACTGAGGCCCAAAAGAACCTGTACGCAAGCTCAGTGAAAAACACATGTTTCTTCTTGGCCAACACCTTAGACACTGGCAAAAAACTGAGGTGCTCCCGGATGGGAGGGGCTTATATAGGGGAGGGTACTTCCGGTTTTGGAAGTTGCCAGTGCCAGCACCTGACGGTATCTATATAACCCATTAGTAATGACTATGTCGCTCTGTGTCCCGTGATGTACGAAAAAGAAAGTTCCTTGGTGTGGGCCTTTTTTGAGGCTAGTGCATCAGATCGCACAGCTGCTGTTTGCAACATATGTCTCAAGCGTATATCGCGTGGCCAAAACATCAGCCGCTTGGGTACCACATGCCTGACCAGACATATGTTGACCTGCCATGCAGCTCGTTGGCAAGCCTACCTCAAAGACCCACACCAAAGAACAAAGCGGACCTCTCCTTGCACCGCATCAGCTGGGATCTCCAACCCCACTATAACTTCAGTCCTCTCTGAAACATGCACTGAGAGGAATGAAGGTGTAGAATTAGGTGTGTCACAGCCAAGTACTTGCGGCCACTCTGCTAGCAGTACACCGACGTCCGATTCTAGCAGGCAAATTTCCCTGCCCCAGCTGCTGGACCGTCGAAAGAAGTTCACTCCCAGCCATCCACATGCCCAGCGGTTGAATGCTAGCTTGGCTAAATTGCTAGCGCTTCAACTGCTGCCTTTTCAGTTGGTAGACTCGGCCCCCTTCCGTGAGTTTGTGCAATGTGCGGTTCCTCAGTGGCAGGTTCCCAAACGGCACTTTTTCTCACGGAAGGCTATTCCGGCTCTCTACCGGCATGTGGAAGGCAATGTCTTGGCCTCGCTGGACAGGGAGGTCAGCGGTAAGGTGCATATTACCGCTGACTCATGGTCCAGCAGGCATGGACAGGGACGTTACCTTTCTTTCACGGCCCATTGGGTCACTCTTTTGGCAGCTGGGAAGGATGCAGGACAAGGTGCAGTAGTGTTGGAGGTTGTTCCACCGCCACGCCTCCAAAATGCTACTACTGGTTGTGACACACCTCTCTCCTCCACCCCCTCCTCTTCTTCTTCCTCCATGGCCTCTTCCTGTGGTTTGTCCTATGAACCAGCGGTGCTCCGTAGCCGTTCACGGGGCTACGCAAGTACGCAGGCAAAAAGATGCCATGCCGTGCTTGCGCTGGTGTGTTTGGGGGACAGAAGCCACACTGGGGCAGAGGTCCTGTCTGCTCTGCAGGGCCAGGCCGAGAGGTGGTTGACGCCACGCCAGCTTAAGCCAGGAATGGTGGTTTGCGACAATGGCACCAACCTCCTCTCCGCCCTCCGACAGGGACAACTGACCCATGTGCCCTGTGTGGCTCACGTCCTTAACCTGGTGGTGCAGCAGTTCTTGGGCAGGTACCCGGGCTTACAGGATGTCCTGAGGCAGGCCAGGAAAGTCTGTGTGCATTTCCGCAGATCTTATAATGCCAGTGCTCGCCTGGCTGAGCTGCAAAAGGAGTTGAACCTGCCCAAGAACCGCCTTATATGTGACATGCCCACCAGGTGGAACTCAATGTTGGCCATGCTGCAGCGGCTGCACACGCAGCAGAGGGCCATCAATGAGTACCTGTGTGACTACGGCACCAGGACAGGGTCAGGGGAGCTTGTTTTTTTTTCTCCACGCCAGTGGGGCATGATCAGGGATGCATGCACTGTCCTGGCACCATTTGAGGAGGCCACGAGGATGGTGAGCAGTGACAGTGCATGCATCAGTGACACTGTACCTCTTGTCCACCTGTTGGAGCACACGCTGCGTGGAATAATGGACAGGGCACTTGAGGCAGAACAGAGGCAGGAAGAGGAGGACTTCCTTGCCTCTCAAGGCCCCCTTTACCCAGACAGTGTTCCTTCTGTCCCACCCATCGCACAGGAAGAGGAGGAGGAGGAGGAGGAGGAGGAGGATTGTGTCAGCATGGAGGTGGAGGCTGGCACTCAGCATCATCAGCAGCAGTCTTTTAGGGATGATTTACAGTCCCAAGAAACCAGTGGACTTGTACGTGGCTGGGAGGAGGTGGCTGCGGATCATGTCATCCTTAGTGACCCAGAGGACTCCGGAGCGAATGCCTCAGCAAACCTACGCTGCATGGCCTCCCTGATCCTGCAAAGTCTGCGGAAGGATCCTCGTATTCTTCGGATCAAGGAGAGGGACCATTACTGGCTGGCCACTCTCCTTGATCCACGGTACAAGGGTAAGGTTGCGGACCTTATGTTACCTTCGCAGAGGGAGCAGAGGATGAGACAACTCCGGGAGGCCTTGCAGAAAGGTCTGTGCAACGCGTTCCCAGAGACTGGGAGGTTACAAACTCCTGGTCCTGGACAACGAGTTGCTGAGGCTTCGGCCAGTCAAAGAAGGAGCGGTGGGGAAGGTGGCCGTCTGACCGATGCGTTCAGACAATTCTTTAGTCCGCAGCCCCAAAGTATGATCGGTTCCAGCAACCATCGCCAGCGTCTGATAAACATGGTGCAGGAATATCTAGGGGCAAGGTCAGACTTGGACACCTTCCCCACCGAAAATCCTCTGGCTTACTGGGTCTTGAGGATGGATCACTGGCCAGAGCTTGCACAGTATGCAATTGAGCTACTGGCCTGTCCTGCATCCAGCGTTCTTTCGGAACGCACATTCAGTGCTGCTGGAGGATTTGTCACGGATCACAGGGTGCGCCTGTCCACCGACTCGGTTGATCGACTGACTTTCATCAAGATGAACCAGTCTTGGATCACCACCAGCTACCACACACCTGATGCTGATATAACAGACTAATTGATTTTAACATGTCACATCCCTTCAAGACTGATGCTGATGCTGAGTGCCTGTGCTGTTATGTTGACTGGCTATCCTCCTCCTCCGAGTCCTCAATGATACGATTGATGATGATAGCTTGGAAGATCATTTTTGTTTATGGGTGCCGCCACCAGTGGCTAAGGCCCAATTTTTCAGCCCCTGTTTTACAGGGGCGTGTAATTACAATTTTTTTAGCAATAATTTGCCATAGGGCTCATTGCTGTGCTCCAAGTACAGTATCTGTGAGGGGTTGGAGTGTTGTGGCACCAGTGCCTAAGGCCCAATTTTTCAGCCCCTGTTTAAAAGGGGCGTGTAATTACAATTTTTGAAGCAATACTTTGCAACAGGGCTCATTGCTGTGCTCCAAGTACAGTATCTGTGAGGGGTTGTAGTGTTGTGCCACCAGTGCCTAAGGCCCAATTTTTCAGCCCCTGTTCAACAGGGGCATGCAATTACAATTCTTGATCTAATAATTCACAGCAGGGCCCATTGCTGCACCCACCAAGAGTAACTCTGAGGGCTTACAGTGTTGTGGCAACGCCACCACCACCACCACCACCACCACGAAAGGCCCAATTTTTCAGCCCCTGTTCAAAAGGGGCATGTAATTACAATTCTTGATCTAATAATTCACAGCAGGGCCCATTCCTGCACCCACCAAGAGTAACTCTGAGGGCTTACAGTGTTGTGGCAACACCACCACCACCACCACCACCACCACGAAAGGCCCAATTTTTCAGCCCCTGTTCAACAGGGGCATGCAATTACAATTCTTGATCTAATAATTCACAGCAGGGCCCATTGCTGCACCCACCAAGAGTAACTGTCAGGGCTTACAGTGTTGTGGCACCAGCACCACCATCAAAGGCCCAATTTTTACTACCACTGTTCAACAATTATATGTAATTACAATTCCTGATATAATAGTTGACAGCAGGGCGTTCCAGCACCAACCAAGAGTAACTGTGAGTGCTTACAGTGTTGTGCCAACACCAACACCTAAGGGGCCTATTTCTGCAGAGTATATACGGCAGGTCCCTACTTTCAAACATCCAACTTACAAACGACTCCTACTTGCAAACGAAAGAAGACAACAGGAAGTGAGAGGAAATCTACCACTAGGAAGGAAAATTCTCTCCTGTAAGAATAAATATGGGAGAAAGGGGTCTCATCTGTACTGATGCTTTATCAGCAATCCTTGTTTCAAGAAAAACACCACATTTCAAAAACAGTTGTCATTGGGACGGAAAGTGAGGTGAAATGTTCTGAACAGGGGCACAGACAGCAAAACAAATGTTACAGGGGTGATAACCCTTACCTATGTTTTCCAAAAAGTTTAAAAATAGATTTTTGGGCTGGAGCTACACTTCAACAATGTACCTGTTCAAAATTACAAACAGATTCTACATAAGAACAAACCTACAGTCCCTGTCTTGTATGCACCGCCTGTATACGGCTGTTCAGAGTATATAGGGCCTTTTTTATTTTATGTGCGGGGTTCCCCTTAATATCCATACAAGACCCAAAGGGGCTGGTAATGGGCTGGGGTAGGGGGGGGGGAGGGGTCATGGGGTAGCTATGCCATTTTTCTCAAAGATTTTCATTCATATTACCGGGACCAGACATTACTTTAAAGCCGCAAGCAGTTTTAAATGGCTTTTTTTCCTTTAGAAATGTAATTTTGTGCAGGGACAGTTCTAAACACGGGAAACACGTGGCACTTCACAGGCATACTTTAGACACCCCCCAGGTACGATATTTAAAGGAATATTTGACTTTTTTTTTTTCACTTTATGCATCATTAAAATGACTGCTCCCGAAAAACGACCGTTTTTAAAACTTCTTTTTGCATTGATACATGTCCCCTGGTGCAGAACCCGGGTTCCCAAACCCTTTTTAGGACAATAACATGCATAATAGTCGTTATAATTAGCACTTTAGAATTCGAACGTTCGCATCCATTGTATTTAATAGGGTTCTAATGTTCGTACGAACTTTCGGTCCGTTCGCGGGTTCTGGTGCGAACCGAACCCGGGGGTGTTCGGCTCATCACTACTGACTACATGCAAAATAATCTACATAGGTGTCCTGGTCTGCTGATGATAGAAAATCCCAGACGCTGGAGGAGCTCACAGGGCTGGAGGAGAAGTTCTGGGACCCCGGGGGTATAGGGTGGAAGTGATGTCAGCTTGGGGGACGGACCCCCTCTACATCTCCTCTAGTGAGCACCTCCAGCGGCTGTGATTTTCTATCATCAGCAGACCGGGACACCTATGTAGATTATTCTGCATGTAGTCAGATATGTACTAGTTTTAATGTTTTTTAAACTGTCCTTCACCATGACCCCCAGCTGCTCCCTGCCCTTCACCATGACCCTGTTCCCTTCCCTACCCTGTACCCTCCCTGCCCTTCACCATGACCCCCAGCCGATCCCTGCCCTTCACCATGACCCTGTTCCCTTCCCTACCATGTACCTTCCCTGCCCTTCACCATGACCCTGTCCCCTCCCTGCCCTTCACCATGACCCCCCTCCCCTCTCTGCCCTTCCCCATGACCCTGTCCCCACCCTGCCCTTCACCATGACCCCCGTCCCCTCTCTGCCCTTCACCATGACCCTGTCCCCACCCTGCCCTTCACATGACCCCCGTCCCCTCTCTGCCCTTCACCATGACCCCCAGCCGCTCCCTGACCTTCACCAGGACCCTGTCCCCACCCTGCCCTTCACATGACCCCTGTCCCCTCTCTGCCCTTCACCATGATTCCCAGCCGCTCCCTGCCCTTCACCATGATCCTGTCCCCTCCCTGCCCTTCGCTTTGACCCCATCCCCTCCCTGCCCTTCACTATGACCCCCCGTCCGCTCCCCGCCCTTCACTATGACCCCGTCCCCTCCCTGCCCTTTACTATGACCCCCGTCCCCTCTCTGCCCTTCACCATGAACCCTAGCTGCTCCCTGCCCTTCACCATGACCCTGTTCCCTTCCCTACCCCGTCCCCTCCCTGCCCTTCACCATGACCCCCGTCCCCTCCCTGCCCTTCACTATGACCACATGCAAGGTGTGATGATTGAACCCTCCCCCATAAGACCTCTCAATAAGCTGCAACCTGTTATGATGACATTTGTCTCCAGAGATCTGCGCTGTAATCTGCCTAACGACGTACGCTCAACCGCCACCTGCCAGACTCTGAAATCCCGTCCGGTAAACGGTGAACGTCGCGCTGCGCTCCATCGTCTTCGGGATTGAACCCTTTCCTTGTCAGCTGAACATAAGAAATGTTATAAAGAGCTGCATATACTCTTGTGACCAACCCCACATCTGGCATGCTGCATATCATGGTGACACTCTACAGAGCGCTGAAGACTCTGTGCCACTGCTCCGCCCCCTACAAACATCACCGCATTGGTATCTCCCAATTCTGGGGTTCTCTCACTACTGGGAGGACCTACCTACCTTACTCACCTCCTTGTAGGGTGGCCAAGGGGGTGGTGCTTGCTAGAAATGGGCGTGGTCATGGAAGCTATTTGGCATGATGCAGCAGGGGGCCACCTTTCTCCGCTCCTAAATAACAGGCAGAATGCTGCAGAGGAGAGGAATCGGACTTTAACCACTCATGTTGTAGCCGAGCAATCCCGCTAATCCCGCCAATCCCATGATGCAATATGTGCACACAAAGATTCATCCATCCATGAGAAAACGGCGCGCAAATCCATTCCGTGCAAATGTGAGAAAATCAAATGTTCTCCTGGCCGTTTTCCCTGCAGATCAAGAATGTGTGAATGGGAAAATACCACATTATGGCCACTAGATGGAGCTGATCATAGGAAATAAACATATCAGACACATTACAGGGATTATTTGCAACAGCTAAGACATTCAAACTGTATATATTTTTTAAATAAATAGGTCTTATAGTATTGCATTTAAAAATTGAAAAAAGACCAATCAATGCATTTTGGCTACTGAAGCACTCTTATTGGACTAGGGCATGGCAGATGGGCAGGGCTTAGTCCCAAATTAAGAAAGGTCCCTTAGAAGGTAAAACGTGTTTTAGGAGGGTGCTCAGAAGAGATTTTCTTTCAAAGGGAACAAGGTGCTTTGTGGTGTTTATTTTTATTTCATTCTATTTTATTTTATTTTTTGATTAATTATTTGTAACGGGAAGGCCCGGGGAACCCAGAATCTCTTGGACAGTATGAGATACCCTTGCTTCAGCTTCCCCAATGCCTCTTATGTGTAAACCACCCTGTGTCTCACTTATGGGCACAGGGTGAAGGAGAACCCCACCATGATCTGTGATAGCCATATCCAATACGGTATATACAGGGCATATATTGGGTATATACTGTGTGTGGGTTGTTTATGTAATACTTGCTGTGATGGGGTGTGATTACATTCTATTGTCTATTGTGGCTTGTGGGAATTAAGCCTGTAATTATAGGTTGTGGAACTAGCAGACAGACAGGTTAATTGAAGAGATGCTGAGGTGTTACCTGTCTGCTTATGTAATGCTAATGATCCTTTCATTGTGTTTAGCTTTTGATAATGTGGATTGGGAGACAGAGAGGTCATGTGTCTGAGCCATTCACTGTAGCTAATTGGCTCATGTAAATTGGGTCTGGTCAGAGGTGTGTGATGAGAGGAGGGTCAGAAGCTTCTCTCTGTGGATATAAAAGTTGTAATGTTTTGCAATAATAAAGTCAGTTCATTTTGGAAAGATACAGAGTGCGTCTCGTTCTTTTGGAAGGATTAATTCCTATGGGAAGTGGTCTTCTGACTGTGGAGGATCGACAGTGAATTTGTGTCCAGGAGAGGGAATATCTTTAAACGGCGTTAAACCCCTTTCATATTTGGGGTGTCGTTACATTATTATTATTATTATTATTTAGGTACTTATATAGCGCCGTCAATTTACGCAGCGCTTTACATATACATTGTACATTCACATCGGTCCCTTCCCTCAAGGAGCTTACAATCCAAGGTCCCCAACTCCCATTCATATACTACTTATTTATTATTATTGTTAATATATTGAAAATTATCCTTTTTTTTTTTTTTGAGGGTATCCCCTTCTTCCTTCATTTAGCTGCATTAAGTTCCACCTTATTATCCTTATGTAAAAATTGTTATGGATTATTATTATTATTATTATTGTTGTATTTAATAAAAAATAATGACGTGTTATGTATTATTATTATGTGTTATATATTGCTATGTATTATTATTATTGTATTTAATAAAAAAAATGTATATAATGTGTGCTGTATATACAGTGGGTATGGAAAGTATTCAGACCCCCTTACATTTGTCACTCTTTGTTATATTGCAGCCATTTGCTAAAATCATTTAAGTTCATTTTTTTCCTCATTAATGTACACACAGCACCCCATAATGTACACACAGCACCCAATAATTTACACACAGCACCCCATAATGTACACACAGCACCCAATAATGTACACACAGCACCCCATAATGTACACACAGCACCCCATAATGTACACACAGCACCCTATAATGTACACACAGCACCCCATAATGTACACACAGCACCCCATAATGTACACACAGAACCCCATAATGTACACACAGCACCCCCATAATGTACACACAGCACCCCATAATGTACACACAGAACCCCATAATGTACACACAGCACCCCATAATGTACACACAGCCCCCCATAATGTACACACAGCACCCTATAATGTACACACAGCCCCCCATAATGTACACACAGCACCCCATAATGTACACACAGCCCCCCATAATGTACACACAGCACCCCATAATGTACACACAGCCCCCCATAATGTACACACAGCCCCCCATAATATACACACAGCACCCCATAATGTACACACAGCCCCCCATAGTGTACACACAGCACCCCATAATGTACACACAGCCCCCCATAATGTACACACAGCACACCATAATGTACACACAGCACCCCATAATGTACACACAGCCCCCCATAATGTACACACAGCCCCCCATATTGTACACACAGCTCCCCATAATGTACACGCAGCTCCCCATAATGTACACACAGCTCCCCATAATGTACACACAGCCCCCCATAGTGTACACACAGCCCCCCATAATGTACACACAGCTCCCCATAATGTACACACAGCACCCCATAGTGACAGAAAAACACAGAATTGTTGACATTTTTGCAGATTTATTAAAAAAGAAAAAGTGAAATATCACATGCTCCTAAGTATTCAGACCCTTTGCTGTGACACTCATATATATAACTCAGGTTCTGTCCATTTCTTCTGATCATCCTTGAGATGGTTCTACACCTTCATTTGTGTCCAACTGTGTTGATTATACTGATTAGACTTGATTAGGAAAGCCACACACCTGTCTATAGAAGACCTTACAGCTCACAGTGCATGTCGGAGCAAATGAGAATCATGAGGTCAAAGGAACTGCCTGAAGAGCTCAGAGACAGAATTGTGGCAAGGCACAGATCTGGCCAAGGTTACAAAAAAAAATTCTGCTGCATTTAAGGTTCCTAAGAGCAGAGTGGCCTCCATAATCCTTAAATGGAAGACGTTTGGGACGACCAGAACCCTTCCTAGAGCTGGCCGTCCGGCCAAACTGAGCTATCAGGGGAGGAGAGCCTTGGTGAGAGAGGTAAAGAAGAACCCAAAGATCACTGTGGCTGAGCTCCAGAGATGCTGTCGGGAGATAGGAGAAAGTTGTAGAAAGTCAACCATCACTGCAGCCCTCCACCAGTCGGGGCTTTATGGCAGAGTGGCCCGACGGAAGCCTCTCCTCAGTGCAAGACACATGAAAGCCGCATGGAGTTTGCTAAAAAACACCTGAAGGACTCCAAGATGGTGAGAAATAAGATTCTCTGGTCTGATGAGACCAAGATAGAACTTTTTGGCCTTAATTCTAAGCGGTATGTGTGGAGAAAACCAGGCACTGCTCATCACCTGTCCAATACAATCCCAACAGTGAAGCATGGTGGTGGCAGCATCATGCTGTGGGGGTGTTTTTCAGCTGCAGGGACAGGACAACTGGTTGCAATTGAGGGAAATATGAACGCGGCCAAGTACAGGGATATCCTGGAGGAAAACCTTCTCCAGAGTGCTCAGGACCTCAGACTGGGCCGAAGGTTTACCTCCCAACAAGACAATGACCCTAAGCACACAGCTAAAATAACGAAGGAGGGGCTTCACAACAACTCCGTGACTGTTCCTGATTGGCCCAGCCAGAGCCCCGACTTACACCCAATGGAGCCTCTCTGGAGAGACCTAAAAATGGCCGCCCACCAACGTTTACCATCCAACCTGACAGAACTGGAGAGGATCTGCAAGGAGGAATGGCAGAGGATCCCCAAATCCAGGTGTGAAAAACTTGTTGCCTCTTTCCCAAAAAGACTCATCAAAAGGGTGCAAATACTAAATACTGAGCAAAGGGTCTGAATACTTAGGAGCATGTGAGATTTCACTTTTTATTTTTTAATAAATCTGGAAAAATGTCACCAATTCTGTGTTTTTCTGTCACTATGGGGTGCTGTGTGTACATTATGGGGTGCTGTGTGTACATTATGGGGGGCTGTGTGTACATTATGGGGTGCTGTGTGTATATTATGGGGGGCTGTGTGTACATTATGGGGGGCTGTGTGTACATTATGGGGTGCTGTGTGTACATTATGGGGTGCTGTGTGTACATAATGGGGGGCTGTGTGTACATTATGGGGGGCTTTGTGTACATTATGGGGTTCTGTGTGTATATTATGGGGGGCTGTGTGTACATTATGGGGGGCTGTGTGTACATTATGGGGTGCTGTGTGTACATTATGGGGAGCTGTGTGTACATGATGGGGGGCTGTGTGTACAATATGGGGGGCTGTGTGTACACTATGGGGTGCTGTGTATACACTATGGGGGGCTGTGTGTACATTATGGGGTGCTGTGTGTACATTAATGAGGAAAAAAATTAACTTAAATGATTTTAGAAAATGGCTGCAATATAACAAAGAGTGAAAAATTTAAGAGGGTCTGAATACTTTCTGTACCCACTGTATATATATATCATAATATAATATAAATTATAATTGTTATTTAATAAATAAAAAATTATCCTTTATTTAAACATGTTTTATTATTATTTTTTATTTATTTATTTTAGTTTGCAATGGTGCTCCTTCATCCTTAATTTTTTAAAAGCTTCCTTGAGTTCCTCCTTATTACTCTTATTTAAATAATATTTTAATTATTATTTTATATATATATATATATATATATATATATATATATAGATATATATATATATATATCTATAGATATATATAATTATTACACTAAAATGATCCTTTTAAAAATTATTTACAATTATCCCTATTTAAAAACCCGCCTCCATGCGCGGTCTGCCCGCAGTCCTTACGCCACACGAATTACAGGACATAACACTCCGCATTAAGTTAATCAAACAACCATTTGGACGCGCGCAGCGGCGCACTGCTTTATGAATTACGAACGGATAATCATCATTATTCTCAATTAGGAGGTGCTGAACCCCACCAAGGAATCCGTCACCTCGGGGTCGACAATGTGCAAGAAATAAAAAATAAAAACAAACACAAAACAAATGGAAACAATATTTTAATAATTCAACAAAGCGAGGTGAAATATTGCCTTCATTATAAACTTTATTAAACTGCCAGGGACAGTCGGGGGATGATACATTTAGTCACAGATAAAAATTGCTGCCCTTTTAATGAGCTTTGCAAATAATAAGAGACATAATATGTTATAATAGACTCTGCGTTACGATCCGCATCGCCTGCAACCTCCTCCCCATTATTACAAGAGAAGGATACAAATTTACCAGTAAATGTACAGAATGTCAGGCTATGTGTATTCTGTGAGCTGCACTATTATTATTATACATTTATATAGCTCTGACATATACCGCAGCGCTGTACAGAGATCACTGAGCCAATCACATCAGTCTCTATACAGAGGAGCTTACACTCTAATGTCCCCTCCCCCACAGTCACATCAGTCTCTGTACAGAGGAGCTTACACTCTAATGTCCCCTCCCCCCCACATCGCATCAATCTTTGTACAGAGGAGCTTACACTCTAATGTCCCCTCCCCCCCCCCCACATCACATCAATCTTTGTACAGAGGAGCTTACACTCTAATGTCCCCTCCCCCCCCCCACATCACATCAATCTTTGTACAGAGGAGCTTACACTCTAATGTCCCCTCCCCCCACAGTCACACACTATTATTATTATACATTTATATAGCTCTGACATATACCGCATTGCTGTACAGAGTTTCATATTGTCAGCGTTATGTAAGAAAAATAACTGGAGAACAAAACATGTTTTATTCAGCCGCCCCTTTAATATTTACAGCGGTCACTGAGAATGGCGGAGTGAATATATTATTGTGTCCCGTATACAGAATAACAGATTTTGGTAGAAAAATAAAACGCCTTCTTCAGAGAATGCGACAAGCCGACCTAAACTGAAGATAAAATACTTTTATGACCAGAAACTTTATTCAGATTCGCTAATCATTAATTTTTATCTTTCACATTATTTATTTATTTACATTTTGCAGCTTTCGCAGCAGTAAAAGAAATAACTTGGCTAGGCCTACAGCCAGATCTACGGTACAGCCTGGTCACTGTCACTTGGTAAGCTGTGTCTCGTAAATGAAAGTCAGACTGTGTGGGAACGCTCTAACGTTCGGCCTTCATAAATACCAAGTTAAACAAGTGTTGGCCACAACAGTTTCAATCTGGTGTGTTCATGTGTCAGTTGAGGCAGAGTGGTCAGTAGATCCTTCATCAGAGTGGTCAGTAGATCCTTTATCAGAGTGGTCAGTAGATCCTTCATCAGAGTGGTCAGTAGATCCTTTATCAGAGTGGTCAGTAGATCCTTCATCAGAGTGGTCAGTAGATCCTTCATCAGAGTGGTCAGTAGATCCTTTATCAGAGTGGTCAGTAGATCCTTCATCAGAGTGGTCAGTAGATCCTTTATTAGAGTGGTCAGTAGATCCTTCATCAGAGTGTTCAGTAGATCCTTTATCAGAGTGGTCAGTAGATCCTTCATCAGAGTGGTCAGTAGATCCTTCATCAGAGTGGTCAGTAGATCCTTTATCAGGGTGGTCGGTAGATCCTTCATTAGAGTGGTCAGTAGATCCTTCATCAGAGTGGTCAGTAGATCCTTCATCAGAGTGGTCAGTAGATCCTTTATCAGAGTGGTCAGTAGATCCTTTATCAGAGTGGTCAGTAGATCCTTCATTAGAGTGGTCAGTAGATCCTTCATCAGAGTGGTCAGTAGATCCTTCATCAGAGTGGTCAGTAGATCCTTTATCAGAGTGGTCAGTAGATCCTTCATCAGAGTGGTCAGTAGATCCTTTATCAGAGTGGTCAGTAAATTCTTTATCAGAGTGGTCAGTAGATCCTTTATCAGAGTGGTCAGTGGATCCTTCATCAGAGTGGTCAGTAGATCCTTTATCAGAGTGGTCAGTAGATCCTTCATCAGAGTGGTCAGTAGATCCTTTATCAGAGTGGTCAGTAGATCCTTCATCAGAGTGGTCAGTAGATCCTTTATCAGAGTGGTCAGTAGATCCTTCATCAGAGTGGTCAGTAGATCCTTCATCAGAGTGGTCAGTAGATCCTTCATTAGAGTGGTCGGTAGATCCTTCATCAGAGTGGTCAGTAGATCCTTTATCAGAGTGGTCAGTAGATCCTTCATCAGAGTGGTCAGTAGATCCTTTATCAGAGTGGTCAGTAGATCCTTTATCAGAGTGGTCAGTAGATCCTTCATCAGAGTGGTCAGTAGATCCTTCATCAGAGTGGTCAGTAGATCCTTCATCAGAGTGGTCAGTAGATCCTTCGTTAGAGTGGTCAGTAGATCCTTTATCAGAGTGGTCAGTAGATCCTTCATTAGAGTGGTCAGTAGATCCTTTATCAGAGTGGTCAGTAGATCCTTTATCAGAGTGGACAGTAGATCCTTCATTAGAGTGGTCAGAAGATCCTTTATCAGAGTGGTCAGTAGATCCTTTATCAGAGTGGTCAGTAGATCCTTCATCAGAGTGGTCAGTAGATCCTTTATCAGAGTGGTCAGTAGATCTTTATCAGAGTGGTCAGTAGATCCTTCATCAGAGTGGTTAGTAGATCTTTATCAGAGTGGTCAGTAGATCCTTTATCCGAGTGGTCAGTAGATCCTTTATCAGAGTGGTCAGTAGATCCTTTATCAGAGTGGTCAGTAGATCCTTCATCAGAGTGGTCAGTAGATCCTTCATCAGAGTGGTCAGTAGATCCTTCATCAGAGTGGTCAGTAGATCCTTCGTTAGAGTGGTCAGTAGATCCTTTATCAGAGTGGTCAGTAGATCCTTCATTAGAGTGGTCAGTAGATCCTTTATCAGAGTGGTCAGTAGATCCTTTATCAGAGTGGACAGTAGATCCTTCATTAGAGTGGTCAGAAGATCCTTTATCAGAGTGGTCAGTAGATCCTTTATCAGAGTGGTCAGTAGATCCTTCATCAGAGTGGTCAGTAGATCTTTTATCAGAGTGGTCAGTAGATCTTTATCAGAGTGGTCAGTAGATCTTTTATCAGAGTGGTCAGTAGATCCTTTATCAGAGTGGTCAGTAGATCTTTTATCAGAGTGGTCAGTAGATCCTTTATCAGAGTGGTCAGTAGATCCTTCATCAGAGTGGTCAGTAGATCCTTTATCAGAGTGGTCGGTAGATCCTTTATCAGAGTGGTCAGTAGATCTTTTATCAGAGTGGTCAGTAGATCCTTTATCAGAGTGGTCAGTAGATCCTTTATCAGAGTGGTCAGTAGATCCTTTATCAGAGTGGTCAGTAGATCTTTTATCAGAGTGGTCAGTAGATCCTTTATCAGAGTGGTCAGTAGATCCTTTATCAGAGTGGTTAGTAGATCTTTTATCAGAGTGGTCAGTAGATCCTTTATCAGAGTAGTCAGTAGATCCTTCATCAGAGTGGTCAGTAGATCCTTCATCAGAGTGGTCAGTAGATCCTTCATCAGAGTGGTCAGTAGACCACAAACTGTTCAAACAAAGGGCCATTTTACTGTCCTTCAAACTTTAGGGGGGGCTAGACTATGGCCATTGGAAGTAGAAAAGGTCCTGACGTCAATGGGAAAAAAAACAATGCCTCATCTTTAGTGTCAGTGAAAGGAGTTGTGCCCAGTTGCTGGAGTCAATTGGTGTCATTGTGTCCTATGGGTTACATTGTGCCCCATCGTTGGCATCATTGTGACCCATTGTTGGCATCATTGGGAGGAATTGTGCCCCTTCATTGGCGATAGTGGGGGGAATTGTGCCCTATTGTTGGCATCATTGGGAGGAATTGTGCCCCTTCATTGGCGATAGTGGGGGGAATTGCGCCCTATTGTTGGCATCATTGGAAGGAATTCTGCCCCTTTATTGATGTCAGTGGGGGGAATTGTGCCCCATTGTTGGTATCAGTGGATGAAATAGTGCTCCAAGGGCCAGATAAAATCAAGCAAAAGGGCACAGTTTGGAGATTGTTTTCCTAGACTAATAGGACCCGGATCACCTGCTGGTGGCACTGTGCTTCCCAGAGCGAAAGGCTGTAGTTTCGGTGTCCACAAGTAGGTATCTCCCAGCAGCCAGCAGATCCCAGCAATCGGTCTCCATCTGATGCTAGTAGGGTATTTAGTTCCTCCTCTACAATTCTCCTGTGCTTCAGTGTTTTGGCCTGCTAACCATAATCTGCTTGCTATTTATCCTGACTAGGGTCCTGATCTTGCTCTTGCCCTGCTTCCTGTACTCTGCTGCATCATATCTTCTCCCCCTGTTCCTGATCCCAGTCCTGGTTCCCCCCTTCCTTTGCATCTCCAGTACTACCCTGTTTTTCTGTGTTCCCCATTTTGTATATAGTGTATATACCATATTTATCGGCGTATAACAAGCAACCCCAAGTTTTGGAGGGAATTTTAAGGAAAAAAACATTTAGGAGGGAAGTGTAAGGAAAAAAACATACATTTAAATGCCCATCAATGCAGCCTTATCAGTGTCCATCTGCAGCCTTGTCCATCATTGCAGCCTTGTCCAGTGTCCATCTGCAGCCTTGCCCAGTGTCCATCTGCAGCCTTGTCCATCATTGCAGCCTTGCCCAGTGTCCATCTGCAGCCTTGCCCAGTGTCCATCTGCAGCCTTGTCCAGTGTCCATCTGCAGTCTTGCCCAGTGTCCATCTGCAGCCTTGTCCAGTGTCCATCTGCAGCCTTGTCCAGTGTCCATCTGCAGCCTTGCCCAGTGTCCATCTGCAGCCTTGCCCAGTGTCCATCTGCATCCCTGATTTTAAGGATAAATACGGTAGTTTGTTTTCTAGTTAGGCTTTCAGTTAGTTAGGTTGCTTGTTAGGTATTTATGCCCGTTGTTTATAGTTTGCTTATTTGCATATTTTCTGTGTATTTTGTTTGCTGGTGTTTGGATGGGTTTTATTTCACTCTTAATAAACTTGCTTAATATATATATGTCGGTCTGGTTTCAGTTTCCTGAGTGCAGCTACACAGATCTATGCATCCCTTGCTGCTGGATTCCTGCACTCGGTATCCCTGGCATAACACTGAAGCACAAGGGAGGAACTAAATAACCTCTCAGCAGACAGATTACTTGAATCTGCTGGGAGACACCCGCTGGTGGATACGGGAACTACAACCTTCTGCTCTGGGAAGCACAGTGCGACCAGCAGGTGATCCAGGTAGCGAGGAAGGGGGCACTTTTGAGCCCTTGAAATACTTTGGCTTTTTTTTATGGACTTTGGGACGATGATGTGCTGCTTATATTCTCTCTGCAAACCTTTTTTTGAAACCCATGCATGCCCTTCTGCACGCATAAGCCCCCCAGAGTCAGCATACCTCAACCACAGGGTGCTTGCTACCTTGACGTTTCATGGGATCCGGTGTCTATCACCCACCTTCACAACTGGATCCGGTGTCTATCACCCACCTTCACAACTACTGCAGATAATTGTTCATGCATATTGATTCACCAGGTACAGAGGCACGAGGTGTAGTTGTCAGACATGTGGCATTGGTTGGGGGTTTTCCGGGACGGGAAGGATGTTGGGCGTATCCACAAATCGACTGAACTCAAAGCTATCATTGCTGGGTTTTTTGGCCAACCTGTAGATTAGTCTTACAATGTAACCTATCACAAAGGCCAAAACCAAAGAAAGCAGTATGATGAACACAACCAGCAACACATAAGAAGCCTTTTTCTTGGGCAAGTCAGTCACCATGAGATCCTGGACCATTGCTGTGGTGCTGGTGGTGGTGTTGGGGATCACAGAGAGTTTCGTCAAGGCCACCGAAGACCCTTCACTGTTGCTAGCCACACAAGCATAAATACCAGCGTCACTTAGCTTTGCCCTTGATAAATAAAAATTTCCGTTGGTGATGGAAATCGGTAAAGTGGTGGTAAGGACTTCCGATCCTGATGGGAGCATCCAGGTCAACACGGGCTTTGGTGTACCCTGTGCGGAACATGCCATTGTCACCGGGGATGATTCTTTCACATAAATTTCATGGTAGTTGTTAGTAAAAAAAGGCAAAGAGCACACAGGTAAGTTCGCTGTCACAGGGGAGACTTTGGGCCATAAAGACCTTTTGAACCAGCCATTCTCTGGAAGGTCAAACCCTCTGAAGCGGCACTCGTTGGTCAGATTGTTTCCCAGGATGCTGATTCGCAATGAGGAATAATTACTAGAAGGCCTGAACCAGAACGGGGTGACCGAGGAGAAATTGTTATCATTCAGATTCAATGTGGACAACACAGCCAGGCTCTGGAATGCCTGATTATGGATAACGATGATTTGGTTTCTGGAAAGATCGAGGCTGCGGAGGTTTTTCAGGCCGCTGAACATCTGACTGTGAATTATCTTGAAGTTGTTGTTCTTTAGGTCCAGCTGCTGAATGGGAAGGTCGGTAAAGGCTGACGGATGAGTGTTTGTCACGCTCAGGTTCAGCTCATTTAAAACTAAATTCTTCAGCTTGGGGAGGTCGCTGAATGCGCAATCATGGAGGAAGGACACCGGCGTCCTTGTAATCGTTACGTCTTCCAGAGACTTCAGAGTCCAGATGCTCTGCTTGGCGATAACTAAGTGTGGACAGCCAATCAGACGTAATTTGGTCACGTTATCGGATCCTTTGATTGGGGTTTCCAGAAATCTCTCCGATTCGCAACAGTTAATGAAGGATGGAGCGCAAGTGCACCCTGGAGGACAAGCCGCCTGTGCAACTTTCCCATAGTGAACCAGAACCAGGAGGGACTTAAATGTCACAAGAAGAGGATCCATGAAATCTAAAAATCAAAAAGAAGAGAAATATCAATACTTCTCGTAACAAAAATCTCAATGTAAAAATAAATAAATAAATACTTTAGTACTCAGGTTATGAAATCCAAAAATGAACTGCTTTAAACCAGTGGTCTCCAAACTGCGGCCCTTTGCTTGTCATTATCCGGCCCTTGAGGCACAATTCCTTCTACTGACACAAATGATGGGGCACTATTCCTCCCACTGATACCAATGATGGGACACTATCCCTCCTACTGACACAAATGATGGGACACTATTCCTCCCACTGACACAAATGATGGGACACTATTCCTCCCACTGACACCAATGATGGGACACTATTCCTCCCACTGATACCAATGATGGGACACTATTCCTCCCACTGATACCAATGATGGGACACTATTCCTCCCACTGACACCAATGATTGGTAGGGATGAGCCGAACACCCCCCTGTTCGGTTCGTACCAGAACCTGCGAACAGACAGAATGTTCGTGTGAACTTTAGAACCCTATTAAATACAATGGACTCGAACGTTCGAAATCTAAAGTGCTAATTTGTAACCACTTCAATACCGCAGGCCGTCTATGGCCTTGGAGGATCGCAGCGATGTGCCCCATCATTAGGGATGAGCTTCGAGTTCGACTCGAACATTGCCTGTTCGCCCGTTCGCCGAACAGCGAACAAATTGGGGTGTTCGCGGCAAATTCGAAAAGTCTATGGGAGAAATCTAAAGTGCTAATTATAAAGGCTTATATGCAATTTATTGTCCTAAAAAGTGTTTGGGGACCCGGGTCCTGCCCCAGGGGACATGTATCAATGCAAAAAGAAGTTTTAAAAATGTCCGTTTTTTCGGGAGCGGTGATTTTAATAATGCTTAAAGTGAAACAATAAAAGTGAAATATTCCTTTAAATTTCGTACCTGGGGGGTGTGTATAGTATGCCTGTAAAGTAGCGCATGTTTCCCGTGCTTAGAACTGTCCCTGCACAAAGTGTCATTTCTGAAGGAAAAAAGTCATTTAAAACTGACTCGCGGCTATTAATGAATTGTCGGCTCCCGGCAATACACAGAAAAGTCATTGATAAAAAAAAAAGGTGGGGGTCCCCCCAAATTCAATTACCAGGCCCTTCAGATCTGGCATGGATTTTAAGGGGAACTCCACCCCAAATTAAAAAAAAAATGGCGTGGAGTCCCCCCAAAAATCCATACCAGACCCTTTCCCGAGCACATAACCTGGCCGGCCGCAGGAAAAGAGGGGGGGACGAGAGAGCGCCCCCCCTCCTGAACCGTACCAGGCCACATGCCCTCAACATGGGGAGGATGTCCCCATGTTGATGGGGACAAGGGCCTCATCCCCAAAACCCTTGCCCGGTGGTTGTGGGGGTCTGCGGGCGGGGGGCTTATCGGAATCTGGAAGACCCCTTTAACAAAGGGGACCCCCAGATCCCGCCCCCCTATTTTATTTTTATTTTTTTTAATAAAGGACTTTTCCAAGCTGTTTGTGTGTTTTTTTTTTTTTAGTTTTTTTTTTACACTTTCTTCGTGAAATGGTAGGGGTACAATGTACCCCATTACAAATTCACATAGGGGGGATCCGGGATCTGGGGGTCCCCTTTGTTAAAGGGGTCTTCCAGATTCCGATAAGCCCCCTGCCCGCAGACCCCCACAACCACCGGGCAAGGGTTTTGGGGATGAGGCCCTTGTCCCCATCAACATGGGGACATCCTCAGTTTTAAATGACTTTTTTATTCCTTTAGAAATGACACTTTGTGCAGAGACAGTTCTAAGCACGGGAAACATGCGCCACTTTACAGGCATATTATACACACATTCCCAAATCCCCCCCCCCCCCCCCGGGACGAAATTTTAAGGAAAATTTCACTTTTATTGTTTCACTTTATGCATTATTAAAATCACTGCTCCCGAAAAAACGGCCGTTTTTAAAACTTCTTTTTGCATTGATACATGTCCCCTGGGGCAGGACCCGGTCCCCAAACATTTTTTAGGACAATAACTTGCATATAAGCCTTTATAATTAGCACTTTAGATTTCTCCCATAGACTTTTAGAATTTGCCGCGAACACCCCAATTTGTTCGCTGTTCGGCGAACGGGCGAACAGGCAATGTTCGAGTCGAACTCGAAGCTCATCCCTAATGATGGGGCACATCGCTGCGATCCTCCAAGGCCATAGACGGCCTGCGGTATTGAAGTGGTTACAAAAAAATTTTCCTACAAAGGGTTCATTTAATGTTATCATAAAAACAAAATGGTGGAAAAATAGCAGACACTGAAAATTGTTACAGTCAAAAACAAATAAATACATTTGCACAATCCATGAGGAAGATTTGTCAATAAACACAACATTTTTCTTGGTTTGGTGTAACAATCTTGTCTCTGATTCGCTGTTTTGACAGTCTGCGCTCCCCGCTCATCCCCCGCTCATCTCTCTAGGTGACTGGCGAAAGACAATAATAAAAAGAAAGAAGCGTCTCTCAAGACATTATAAAATCTCATGAGATGTCATTTATTTCCCGTCTCCAAAACACAAAAAATTCACTTGCTTTAACATTTGCAATTCTTTTCCTGGAAACAAATTTTTTGACTTTTAATTTTGATACAAAAAATAAATATTTTGCCCATGAGATTTTGCCTTTAATTGTATCAAAAAAGTGGAAATGTTTCGAGAATCTCAGAAAGTCTGCCTAAGGCAATTTTTTTTCCCTGCTTGATGGTCTTGATAGTTTTTCTGGAGGCGTGTTACCGGCCCCAGGGATCCAAAAAGCGAGGAATTGATCGGAATAAAGAGATTCGTTGCTATAAAATAGTCATTTGTCTTGGGATGGCCAATTTTCAGAATACAAAATGTATCCAACTGTCTCATAAGTAAAACAAATCATTGTGTTCCATTCTATACATGGTGCCCTTTAGAAATCCACACAGTTCTTCACATTCTGAGGGTCAGTTCACCAAATGTAATATTTCAATAATTGGTGGACAATCGATCTTCAAACCACCACTTGAGACTTTGTTGGTGAGATTTCTGAGCTGAACTCCTGAGTCTGCACATCTGCTGTGCCCAATATAAGGGACTCCCACAGGGCCGCTGATAAGAGAGGACAGCCAGCCCTCCTGTACTGGGCCCGGGCACCATCAGTTAATAAGGAGGGCTTAGCAGGAGGTCCGGCTGTACTGTCTTATTGCAGACACCGATCCTCTTCTGCCTCCCCCTGGAGCGCTGACAGTTACTCCTCCTTTTTCTCCCTATGCTGCACTGCAGTGGGAGTGGTCCTAGCCCATGCGCCCCTTCCATCTGCTGTCTGGGCCCCCCTGTGTGCCCCTTTCCCCCCTCAGCACCTCCGGCTTCCCTTGTCTCCCACCAGCACGCACAAAGGTGGATGTTTCAGGATACAGAGCGGAGGAAGGGACCAGTGAATATGTAATTTTTGGCCCCTTCCTTTCCTGAGCGAACACAGGGAATGATCGGTATCAATCACTCATGTGTCCATTCATCACTGAAGCACAGTAAACTATGTTTACTATGCTTCAGTTTGTGAATGACCAGAAAGCCTCAGAGCATTTTCTATTCATTCATCTGAGCTGCTGAGTCTGCAGAGAAAGGAATTGATAAATCAAGGTCCTCAGTCACTTTTGGCTGGGGGGGGGGGGCTGTCCCTGCTGGATATTTTAGTGATTTGATACCAGAAGAAGCTGGAACAAGCAAAGGTCCTCAAAACTCCCTGATGGATGGGAATAGAGTCAGGAATTAGGTATGTGGGACATACACTCTAAGGCTAGGATTACACTTTAGCACTGCAATAACACTAAGTACTGCACTAAGCATGTGTTAAAAATGAATGGCACCTCAATACACAAAAACAACGTACCTGCATTAGAGTGCATTGTAACCCACAGTAACTGTGCGTTGCCATGAGCCGTGTTACAAAAAGGTCAGGTGAGATTTTTAGGGGGCATTCAAACTGAATGGGCTGCCCTAAGACACCACATGTAATAACATGCTTTGTATTAAGGCATCGCAGAGGTTGTGATCCTGGCCTTGGCGATAGATGGACTATTTAAGGAACAAAGCTGAAGTAGGCAGTTTCTGGTTGGTCTTCCATGTGTACCATGTGTCCTGTACCCGAACCTGTTCCTGAGATCTGTTTACCTGTTTATGACCCCGCCCACCCTTGGACTTGTCCTTTCTCTATTTTCCTGTGATTTATCTTGGCTAGTTTCTGACCATGTGTTGTATCTGCTGAATACTTGTGTGACTTGTTACTGACCACTGCTTATCTCAGCTAACTCTTGGTGTGACTTGTTACTGACCACTGCTTATCTCTGCTAACTCTTGGTGTGACTTTGGCAAGTTCTTGACCATGGCTTATCTCTGCAGATTCTTGGTGTGACCGATGCTAGTTCCCGAACATGCCATGTCTCTGCTGATTCCTGGTATGACCTTTGCTAGCTCTTGACCATAGTTTATATCTGATGATGCCTCGTGTGACCTCTGATAATTCCAGGCCATAACTTTTTATCCTGCGGATTCCCGGTGTGACCCTGGGTAGTTCCATCCTGAGCATGGCTTCTCTCTGATGATTCCTGAGGTGACCCTGGGTAGTTCCTGATCATAGCTCTTCTCTTCTGAATCCTGCTGTGACCGCTTCTAGATCCAAACCAAATCTGCGCTCTGCTGATTCCTGGTGTGACCTTGGCTAGTTCCTGACCATGGTTTATATGTGATGATTCCTTGTGGAACCTCTGCTAATTCTTGGCTTTGGCTTATCTCTGCTGTTCCCCCGTTTGACCTTGGGTAGTTCCTGACCACATCTGGTCTTTGCTGATTCCTTGTGTGACCTCTGATAATCCCTGGCCATGGCTTATCTCTGCTAAATTCCTGGTGTGACATTGGCTAGTTCCTGACCGTGGCTTGTCTCTGATGATTACTGGTGTGGCATTGGATAGTACCATGGCTTGTCTCTGCTGATTTCTGATGTTACCATGGCTAGTTCCTGATCATGGCTTTTCTCTTCTGATTCCTGCTGTGACCTCCTCTAGTTCCTGACCATGGCTTTCCTCTTCTGATTCCTGCTGTGACCTCCTCTAGTTCCTGACCGTGGCTTGTCTCTGCTGATTTCTGATATTACCTCCTCTAGTTCCTGATCATGGCTTTTCTCTTCTGATTCCTGCTGTGACCTCCTCTAGTTCCTGACCATGGCTTTTCTCTTCTGATTCCTGCTGTGACCTCCTCTAGTTCCTGACCATGGCTTTTCTCTTCTGAATCCTGGTGTGACCTCCTCTAGTTCCTCACCGTGGCTTGTCTCTGATGATTACTGGTGTGGCATTGGATAGTACCATGGCTTATCTCTGCTGATTCCTGATGTTAACATGGCTAGTTCCTGACCGTGGCTTGTCTCTGCTGATTCCTGCTGTGACCTCCTCTAGTTCCTGACCATGGCTTGTCTCTGATGATTACTGGTGTGACCTTGGCAATTTCCTGATCATGGCTTATCTGTGCAGAATCCTGGTGTATCCTTGGCCAGTTCCTGACCACCGATTTTCTCTTCTGATTCCTGGTGTGACCTCAGCTAATTCCTGACCACAGCTCGTCTTTGCTGACTTTCTGGTGTGACCTCAGCCTGACCTTTGACCACCCCCTGCCTTCTACCTTGTCTGCTATAAGTCTTCTTGGCTACAGACCACTGCTAGTCTCTGACTACACTTCTAGCCTGCTGTGTGGTACAGTGTTCTGCCAGCTGCCTTCCAGTGTTATTCCCTGGGGTGTGTCAGAAATCAGAGCGTTATGGCCACTAGATGACGCTAACTATTATATGAAATACGTATACTCCACGTTGCCATCTAGTGGTCATGGTGCAGTATTTTCTGCATTCACACATTGAAGTTGCACAGACTATAACTCAAGAACATTTGATTTTGCCCCATTCCAATAGAAATACAGTTTTAATGAATGAACAGTTATGCACATTTTTTTATACATACACCGCTAAGAGTGATTCTGTATCTTCTACAAAATTTCCAGTGTGACATTACAATGAACTATTGGCCATTGGCCAAAAATGAAACAAAATAACTATTTTGCTAAATTGATGTTTTGGGCTCTTCAGCAGCCAAACAAACAAGGGCCATTTTGTTCTGTTTCTCTATTCACTTCCTCGTCTTTTCCATCCGCAAGGTAACTTTTTTAATAATTCGGAGCGGTCTGAAGCACCTGTAGTTTTCCTCTCCATTCACAATGGAAATTCTAAAAGTTTCTTCTTGCAGTAACCGGCCAAACAAAAGAAACAAAGAAAGAACGGCTATGCCACGGCTTCTACCTTCATCTCTATAGCGGAACGTCTGGTGAGGAGGGATCAAAGTGAAGTGGAAAATGGGCTTGTGAATAATTCATACAATTTAAGGCTTTTATACATAGTGCGCCGTGTCAAAATATAACAAAGTAGCAGAACTGCTTTGCATTCGGTATTCAAGGCAGCGACAGTGTGTGGATGGAAGTTCTGCGTCGCTCGTTGTACCTCGGATTGTGCAGGACAGGTGGTGCAGATCGCCAGGCTTTGTAGCTTTGAACACGTATTCTTTGAAGATTTGATTTTTAAAGTCAAATTCCAGTTTTTACAAAGTTGGCAAAAGGCTCTTACTAGGGGTGAGCAAAATTGGGAGTAATTGGTGAAATGGTGAAATGCGTTGTCAATAGTCAATAGGAAAGGTGGAATTAAGGTGACTTTTGGTTGTTTTTAATGTGCAATGAACTTAACTCCCTGCCCCCCATGTTTTACCCCATTTACCTGTATTGCCCTTTTATCTTCATTATACATACTCACCCATACAGCGAATCCAGTGTCCACCCACCGTGATTGGCTGTTCGGGTGATATTGCTTAGGTCCTGTGTTCTCTAAAGATGACTGCCTTTCCCAGGTTCAGGCTGCTGAATCTAGCCTATCTGATCTGGGGGTGCAGTAAAAAAAGTAAGGCAGGCATAATGTCAATAGTGTGACAGAGATCCAGGGAACCCGTATTCCCATTCATGGTTCTGTACCAGTCACAACCCAGAAGTAACATCTGACAGGCAGTTCAGGATTGACCAAGGAATGCTGATACTTCTTCTGCTGTCATTAGATTAGGGGGATTAAACAGAACCTGTACCCCCTTATATCAGGTGTCTCTATCAGAGTCCCCCTTACATCAGGTGTCCCTATAAGATTGCCCACCCCCCTACATCAACTATCCTCATCAGAGTGCCACAATTGTCCCCATCAGTGTGCCCCCTTTAAATCAATGTCCCCTTATATCAACTGTCCCTATCAGAGCCTTACTTCAGAAGGCCTCATCAGGGTCCCCTCTTACATCAAATGCCCCCATCAGAATGCCCCCTTAAATTGAATGCCTCATCAGAATGCCCCCTTACATCATCTGCCCCATCAGAAGAATGCCTCCTTACATCATCTGCCCCATCAGAATGCCTCCTTACATCATCTGCCCCCATCAGAATACCCCCTTACATCATCTGTCTCCATCAAAATGCCCCCTTACATCATCTGTCTCCATCAAAATGCCCCCTTACATCATCTGTCTCCATCAGAATTCCCCCTTACATCATCTGTCTCCATCAGAATGCCCCCTTACATCATCTGTCTCCATCAGAATACCCCCTTACATCATCTGTCTCCATCAGAATGCCCCCTTACATCATCTGTCTCCATCAGAATACCCCCTTACATCATCTGTCTCCATCAAAATGCCCCCTTACATCATCTGTCTCCATCAGAATGCCCCCTCACATTATCTGCCCCCATCAGAAGAATGCCCCCTCACATTATCTGCCCCATCAGGTCTCATGGATTAGTGGACGCACTCCCAGTTTTTCAAAACGCAGCGGCTGAAGAAAGCACAGATGTGAGCGTGTCCCATAGAGAACCATTGAAAATGGGCTGCAGTGTGTTTCTATAAAAAACACAAAAAAACGCATAGGTGAGAACTGGGTCTAAAACCGCAGCTCAACTGCCTGCTTTTACCACCCTCTGGCCGCACATCTAAACAAGCCCTTACTGTTCAAAATGAGGAAAATCTGGTGGCAGAGCGATCCTGAAAGGAGCTAAAGGAAATTGGGCTAAAATTGGAGCCCCCCTTTAAAACGTGGGATCTGACTCCGTCTCTGACTCCGATATGACGAGTAAGGAGGACTCGGCTCCGGCGGGAGGGAACGGGAAATTAATCATTAGTGACACATGTACAAGACTTGCAGAATCCGATTCCCCTGGATCTCTCTTATTCTGCATTTCATCCACCCTCCCAGGGGCCCTTCCTGGAGCCGCCATGGCCTGTTCTTCCCAATCGGAGGGCCCTTCCTTGAGCCGCCATGGCCTGTTCTTCCCAATCGGAGGGCCCTTCCTGGAGCCACCATGGCCTGTTCTTCCCAATCAGAGGGCCCTTCCTGGAGCCGCCATGGCCTGTTCTTCCTAATCAGGGGCCCTTCCTGGAGTCGCCATGGCCTTTTCTTCCCAATCGGAGGGCCCTTCCGGGAGCCGCCATGGCCTATTCTTCCCAATCAGATGGCCCTTCCTGGAGCCACCATAGCCCGTTCTTCCCAATCGGAGGGCCCTTCCTGGAGCCACCATGGCCTGTTCCCCCCAATCGGAGGGCCCTTCCTTGAGCCGCCATGGCCTGTTCTTCCCAATCGGAGGGCCCTTCCTGGAGCCGCCATGGCCTGTTCTTCCCAATCGGAGGGCCCTTCCTGGAGCCACCATGGCCCGTTCTTCCCAATCGGAGGGCCCTTCCTGGAGCCACCATGGCCCGTTCTTCCCAATCGGGGGCCCTTCCTGGAGCCACCATGGCCTGTTCTTCCCATTCGGAGGGCCCTTCCTTGAGCCGTTATGGCCTGCTCTTCCCAATCGTAGGGCCCTTCCTGGAGCCGCCATGGCCCATTCTTCCCAATTGGAGGGCCCTTCCTGGAGCCACCATGGCCCGTTCTTCCCAATCGGAGGGCCCTTCCTGGAGCCACCATGGCCCGTTCTTCCCAATCGGGGGCCCATCCTGGAGCCACCATGGCCTGTTCTTCCCAATCGGAGGGAATCTCGCTTCTTCCCGTTCTCTCTTGTTCTCGTTCTCACTTGTTCTCTCTCTTGTTCTCTCTCTTGGTTTATTTAACTTAGTAGTGTGCCTCATATAAATTCCCAAACTTAGTCTCTTGTTCTCTGTCCCAAATGAGGAAAATCTGGTGGCAGAGCGATCCTGAAAGGAGCTAAAGGAAATTGGGCTAAAAGTGGAGCTTCCCTTTAAAACGTGGGATCTGACTCCTTCTCTGACTCCGATATGACGAGTAAGGAGGACTCGGCTCCGGCGGGAGGGAACGGGAAATTAATCATTAGTGTCACATGTACAAGACTTGCAGAATCCGATTCCCCCGGATTCCTCTTATTCTGCATTTCATACACCCTCCCAGAGGCCCTTCCTGGAGCTGCCATGGCCTGTTCTTCCCAATCGGGGGTCCTTCCTGGAGCCGCCATGGCCTGTTCTTCACAATCAGAGGCCCTTCCTGGAGCCGCCATGGCCTGTTCTTCACAATCGGGGGCCCTTCCTGGAGCCGCCATGGCCTTTGTCTTTCCCGAATCGGAGGGAATCTCACTTGTTCCCGTTCTCTCTTGTTCCCGTTCTCTCTTGTTCTCTCTCTTGGTTCATTTAACTTAGTAGTGTGCCTAATATAAAGTCCCAACCTTGTTCTCTCTCTTGTCCTCTCTCTTGTCCTCTCTCTTGTTCTCTCACTTGTCGTCTCTCTTGTTCTCTCTCTTGTTCTCTCTCTTGTTCTCTCTCTTGTCCTCTCTCTTGTTCTCTCTCTTGTTCTCTCTCTTGTCCTCTCTCTTGTCCTTTCTCTTGTTCTCTCTCTTGTTCTCTCTCTCTTGTCCTCTCTCGTGTTCTCACTCTTGTCCTCTCTCTTGTCCTTTCTCTTGTTCTCTCTCTTGTTCTCTCTCTCTTGTCCTCTCTCGTGTTCTCACTCTTGTCCTCTCTCTTGTCCTTTCTCTTGTTCTCTCTCTTGTTTTCTCTTTCTTGTCCTCTCTCGTGTTCTCTCTCTTGTCCTCTCTCTTGCTCTCTCTTTCTTGTTCTATCACTTGTCCTCTCTCTTGTTCTCTCTCTCTAGTCCTCTCTCGTGTTCTCTCTCTTGTCCTCTCTCTTGCTCTCTCTCTTGTCCTCTGTCTTGTCCTCTCTCTTGTCCTCTCTCTTGTTCTCTCTCTCTTGTCCTCTCTCTTGTTCTCTCTCTTGTTCTCTCTCTTGTCCTCTCTCTTGTTCTCTCTCTTGTCCTCTCTCGTGTTCTCTCTCTTGTCCTCTCTCTTGTTCTCTCTCTCTTGTCCTCTCTCTTGTTCTCTCTCTTGTTCTCTCTCTTGTCCTCTCTCTTGTTCTCTCTCTTGTTCTCTCTCTTGTTCTCTCTCTTGTCCTCTCTCTTGTCCTCTCTCGTGTTCTCTCTCTTGTCCTCTCTCTTGTTCTCTCTCTCTTGTCCTCTCTCTTGTCCTCTCTCTTGTTCTCTCTCTTATCCTCTCTCTTCTCCTCTCTCTTTTTCTATCTCTTGTTCTCTCTCTTGTCCTCGTTCTCTTGTGTTCTCTCTCTTGTCCTCTCTCGTGTTCTCTCTCTTGTCCTCTCTCTTGTCATCTCTCCCTCTCATTCTTTTCCCAATACTTATCCAAACTCTCCATGATGCAGGTAAATGATTTATATAGTATGTCAGAAATAATGACATAAGAAAGACACTAATCCCCCCTGAAAGGAATAGTTACTATCTCTATTCCGCTTATGGAATTTATTAAACTTTGACAAATCCATTTCTGTGCGATGATGTCCCAGCACACAAATCACTGAATATTCAATAATATTTATCGCTTGTGTAAATGGCGTTGCACCTTATCTGATACTCCAAGTGTGCATAATTTTTTTTTCTGTAATTCTTTTTCTGTAAAACTTCAATAAAAAAAAATAAAAAAATTATACTAAAACATGATCCAATTTGCTCCAACAGAGAAAAAATATTCTTTCCTGATCCCCAAAGATAATCGGATATTTCCTGGATCAACATTCTACAGTCTTATTTCTTATAAATATTAATAGCCAGTTATATTTTGTACATTTAGAAACACATCCAGTCCTTTTTTTTTTTAAAGTAATCTACTGAGTCAGCTGGAACTCGCTCCAGGGGAAGGCTATTTCACATTTTTACACCTCTTATTATAAGGAATACTTATTATATACAATGTAATACTGACATAATCACACACAGAGGTTGGACTTGATGGACTTGTGTCTTTTTTCAACCTCACCTACTATGTAACTATGTAACTATGTAAATATGTAACTATATAACTATATAACTATGTAACTATGTAACTATATAACTATATAACTATGTATTGTGGTTGGCAAATGGACATCCAGAATATTAATATATGACTTTGCTGGTCTATGTAGGTGTTCTGGGTCATTAAATGCACGTTTAGAGTAACAACCAGGTAAGTAACAATTTCAGATGGACAGTAATGGCCGCCCCCGTATTACTCTAATGACAGATTTCCTGTAATAGGTGATTTCAGTACCCCGGAGAGCTCTGTGAGTCATTCCTGGCCTTTGCACTGTCCATGGTGCTGAAAATCTGATTTTCTGCTGCAAATATCACATACAGAAGGCGAGCCAAGCTCTTCCTACACCGAATCACACAAACAACGGTACTTACTGTCCTCCTTGAGATCCGATGATCAATTATCTGCCTTCTTCTGATAAACAGCTCCTCACGGGTAACCACATAGAACATCAACACAAGGACTCTACCAACTACGAGAGACCTATAGGAATAACACAACCTTAGCATCCTCATTGACATACACTGGATATCTTCTTATTGGACCGTTTGATGGACCGATGGAGGTTGGACCTCTAAACCATCCCAGATAATCTTTATTTCTGGTGCACTTTCTCCCCCCATCTTCCAGTAATAGATGATTCCAGGTACATGAACACCTGTACAGGTTAAGCAGGTTCAGGCGTGATAATTAACACCCCTGAGATTTTCTGTTTATAGAAGACGTTTGCTGTTCTTAACCTCTTCACTGATGAGTTTCACACGTGTCTGAGATAGGAAATGATGACACGGCAGATTTCGCCTCTCCTGGTGCTCTACCTGTTATAAATGGAAAGGCTTTTCTGGAAGTTGGCCATATTTACCCAGTAAGGGGGCAAATGCGTTACTAATGAGGTCCAGTGAGAGCGCCAAACAAAATATTTGAGCATCCATAAGTGTTTAATATTGAAATATGCACCCAAAGACACAACACGGAACAGCCTACGTAATTTGGGGACTCGAGGATTTCCTCCTCCTTCTGGGATGCAAAGTAGACATAAAATCTTAAGTTTTTTTTGGATTCACATGGGGTTATAAAAGTGTTAACAATTCAAAAGTTCAGCCAATATAAAATTCATATCACATATCAAAATTCATATCAAGAACCAATCTAACATCTTCGTATCGCACAGAATGCCATGCCTAGGTCTGGAATTATAGCTGGCTGGTGTTTCTTCTGCCCCCATTCCCTTAAGGCAGGTAGGCCTACTGGCGCTATGGTTCTTGGTTGGACACTATAGCATCTGGATGGACAGCACGGGACTGAACGAAAAAGAAAATGAAGGGTAGGTTCACATCTAGGCGGTTGCGGTTGATGCAGTTTGCAGGAGCATTAGCAGTGCCTTTTGTGTTTTTTTAATGTGTTGTGCCTTTTGCATTTTTTTTCCTCTTTACAAACTGTGTATAGCTGGTTGTTAAGGAGCAGGCCCGGAAGCACTGCCCCTCCCCCCGTGACGTCGGCAGCCCAGCATTAACAGATCGATGATGTCACAGTGCCACCAGGTGACGTCTCTAGGTTGCCCCACCCCATAGCTATTTAAGAACTGTCATGCGGCAGTGCAGGCAGACGGCGGGAGCCTCCGGTAAGAGCGGAATTTTTTTTATTTTCCTTTTTTTCAGGTCTGGCAGTGCGGTGGGCGTCATGATTGACGATGGATCTACATTGTTTTTTTATTGTTTTTTATAAAGAACTTTTCAAAAACGGGTGTAGTATCTTTATTCACTTTTTACTCTTTTTTGGTGAATGGGTAGGGGTATTATGTACCCCATACTCATTCACATAGGGGGGCCAGATTCCGATAAGCCCCCCACCCACAGACCCCTAAAACCACCGGGCCAGAGTTGTGGGGATGAGGCCCTTGGCCCCATCAACATGAAAGCCCCCCCATCCTCAAGTTCAGGGCATGTGGCCTGATATGGTTTGGGGGGCGCTCGCTCATCCCCTCCCTTTCCTGACCTGCTGGGCGGATAATGGTCTGGTATTGATTTTGGGGGGGACACCACACCATTTTTTTATTTATTTTTTGGCATGGGGTTCCCCTCAAAATCCATACCAGACACGAAGGGGCTGGCTGGAAAGGATTGGGGGGGGACCCCACACTGTTTTTTGCCATTTTTTTATTGCCAATGTAACGGCACCCCAAGTATGAAAGGGGCTAACGCCATTTAGGATATTCCCTCTCTGAACACACATCCACTGCCGATCCTCCACAGTCAGGCGACCGCTTCCCATAGGATTAATCCTTCCAAACATACGAGACAAAAGCTCTGTGTTGAAGTTCCAAAAACAGGGAATCAATCTTTATTGCAAACACATGGTCACACATTTCTCTTCAAAACACTTCCCTCCCATCCTTGGGGAACAGGGCGGGTTAAACTGTCCAATGACAATGGGGATACAGGTCAGGTGTTTTCAAACTTCTCCTTCAGTAAACAGTCTTAGCAGGAGGGGTTGCTGGAGTGATTACCCCCCCCCCCTTTCCTCACAGCAAGACACTTAAACATCCCATAATAGGCAGCCAGACGGTCTACCAGCTCCAATCCACATCATCTCTCATGTCTACTATGCTGACGCCATCCCGACGCTCTGTTTGAATCGTCTGTGCACTTTCATGCACGCTGCTACGGAGGAAACAGCGGAGCGGTGTTTACAGACAAGCTTACAGTCCCAGTGCCGGGTGGGCACTTTTTAAAGTAAGAGGCCATTTGGCACCCTATGTTTTTCTTGATTTTTAAATAAACAGTATTATGCGATGGGATTCTCTGTTTCTGTTTGCATATCTCATCTTTAACCCCTGGAGGAGGCATTTGGAATTTTCCTGTCTGACTGCTGTATGTGTGCAGGCACAATCCTGCAAAAGCTTAAGTGACCATCTTTTTAATTAAAGTGGTCCCAAAAATCTGGTAAGCGCATTCTATTTCTGAGCACTTCGGGTGACTTATGACATATGGTGGAGGAACTTTTCACAGTTAAGGAGAATTGTGTGATTTTCTACTAGCAACTTGTGTTATTGTATGCAATTGCTTGGATACATTGGAGAAGTTGTGTCCTCCGAGTATACACATATTGGGACTTCTTTTGGATTCTATTTTGGACTATTTTTTTGATTATAATTTGTCACAAATCATATGTTGGTAATGTGTATCAAATAAGTTTTGTTATTCAGTTAAGGTTCACTATTGTGTTAATACACCATATTTGACACTTAATTTATTCTACACCATATATATCCACTTAGGTGACCATTATGGTAGCGCCCTCTATTATTTATCCAATAATTATTTAACACTTTATCATTTTGTTTTTCTAGTTTTCACTGATATATTAATTATTTTGGCGCGGAAGAAAAAAAAATTATATTTACCAATCCACATCATCACAAACAGCAATGAAAAGGTCTTTGGAAGCTAGTCTGGATTCATTAACATTACAACAGGCATCCAGGTGGATTAATATTACAGACCCATTTTAAAGCAATCCAAGACATATTCTGAATGTCCATTATTTTCTGGCTCATACTTTCTAAGAACGTCTGGGTTCCACGGGCCCTCCCGTTACAGCCAACAATGCTTATTTTTACATTCAGCTGTCAGCGGGCAAGCCCGCTGATGGCTGATGACTCATCGGTTGTTAAGGACGTGGCGGCCGGCTTCCCAGCCCGCTCCGTAACAACCAGCTACATACGGGTGTGTTATGGAGAGAAAAAAGCAATGCATGTAAAAACACGTTAAAAACTCAACACTTGTGTTTCTGGTGTGGGTCCTATTACACGCAAAACGCAGTCTGCTGTAGGAAAAAAATTCCCTGACAATTTGCAAAAAATGCATAGATGTGAATGTGTACCATAGAAAACCATGTTAAATGGACTGTAGTGCATTCTTGAAAACTGTAAAAACGCACTAAAAAACACATAGGTGTGAACAGGTGTTGAGACAGGTCAGGCGGTGAACAGTGGCTGGCGGCAGAATCCCGAGTTGTCTAGGGGTATTGTACTTTGTTACCAGCAATAAAGATAATGCTCGAGGTAACGTATTCTTGAAAATACAGTTTTACCAGATGAGAATGTTCTTTGGAAGGTAAACTGGAAGACTAGTTTTTGTTAGATGATGGCAATTTAGTACAATGTTTGAAGATTAATCCACTGATCATATGGTATGTCATAAATAATATTACAACTCTGGTTTGGGGTACTTACCACCGTCTTAGACTATAGCCTATATAGGGGTATGTTGGTGATCGCGTTATCAAAATGGTCCTGAGTTCAAAACCTCAGGTGGTCACCTTTCCAGATTTATTTATTAATGTTGTACAAACTGCTGAAACCAATAGCAACCAATCCTCGTCATATCGGTTGCTATGAGTTACTACACGTTGCATCTTGAATTTAGGATGTATAGGCACTGCTGTCAGGCTTGAGGATCCAGGTCTGTGGTGCAGCATGTAGTGCGTCAAATGTGGAATCTGAAGGCCATGAGTTTGCTTCCCAAAGCACAGCAGAGCTGTTTGGGGCAGAACAGCAACTATATGCTTGGTGGAAAAGGGGTGTCTCTGGATAACCATGATGTGGGTGACTTGGGCACCATGTGAATGAAGCCTCAGTGAAATGAGTTCCAGCCATGTAACCATCAAGTGGGTGTCCTTGAAACCTTGTGAATGAGAACCACAAGCAGTGGAACTTGACTATAGAAAGCACATTAGGATTAGTACACTGGATTCTCAAGATTTAGAAAGTTCCATGCAAACATTCTAAAGCCTCGTACACACGATCAGACTTCAAACAAACTTTTCTGTGGATTTTTGTCCGAAGGGAGTTGGCCGGGCACACCCATAGCATACACAGGGCAGGACTTTTCTGCAAACTTTCCCAACATCACGTGGTTTTTCTGCTCTTTTCTTCTCTTTACCGACACCCTTTGGTCAACTTCTGCTATTGTTGGTTGATTTTAACATTGGTTCTGGGCATGCGTGTTTGTACTTCGGACAAAAGTCCGATGGATTTCTGTACACACGGCAGGACTTTGCACCATCGGACTTTTGTTGCCGAAAAGTTTGTCCGTTTGCAAAGCGAAATTTTGTTCGATGAAAACCGAAAAAGTTTGTCCGATGGAGCGTACACACGGTCGGATTTTTTGGAAAACTTGCTCATTTTGAAGTTTGTTGGCAAAAAGTCCTACCGTGTGTACGAGGCTTAAGACTAAGGAAGACATTTTTGACAATTTACCAATAAATCTCATATTTTTCATCAACATGCCCTTTACCTTTACAGTATTCCTGCCCAAGTTCCAGGGTCACTCAACCAATGGAAGTCCACAGCACCAACAAGTCAAGTCCTGACCACGTCAGCACAGTCTTTACAATTTCATCCCCCTCTTCACACAATCCCCAAAGTCTTGGAGCTACTTTTAGGCACCATCTTTGCTCACTCATGGGAATCAAACCCAAAACCCCTTTAAGTCAACCTTCAGGAACTTACATGTTGTGCCACAGAAGCAGAAGACTTCTGAACTAGTTGCTCGTGCACCCATGTCATGGATCTAGACTCTCTAATCCTTTAAAACATAAAACAAGTACCACGTCAGAGATTTGAACTATGAACTCAACATCTTCCTACATTCAACAGAAGCACACCACCAACGTGCACCACACCACCAACGTGCACCGCACCACCAATGTGCACCGCACCAACAACGTGCACCGCACCACCAACGTGCACCGCACCAACAACGTGCACCACACCACCAACGTGCACCACACCACCAACGTGCACCGCACCACCAATGTGCACCGCACCAACAACGTGCACCGCACCACCAACGTGCACCGCACCAACAACGTGCACCACACCACCAACGTGCACCACACCACCAACGTGCACCACACCAACAACGTGCACCGCACCAACAACGTGCACCGCACCACCAGCGTGCACCGCACCACCAACGTGCACCGCACCACCAACGTGCACCACAACAACAACGTTCACCACACCAACAACGTTCACCACACCAACAACGTTCACCACACCAACAACAGGCACCAGAGGCTCTAGCCACACCAACGTGCACCGCACCACCAACGTGCACCACACCACCAACGTGCACCACACCACCAACGTGCACCACACCAACAACGTGCACCGCACCACCAACGTGCACCGCACCACCAACGTGCACCACACCAACAACGTTCACCACACCAACAACGTTCACCACACCAACAACAGGCACCAGAGGCTCTAGCCACACCAACGTCCACCGTACCAACAACGTGCACCACACCACTAACGTGCACCACACCACCAACGTGCACCGCACCACCAACGTGCACCGCACCACCAACGTGCACCACACCAACAACGTTCACCACACCAACAACGTTCACCACACCAACAACAGGCACCAGAGGCTCTAGCCACACCAACGTGCACCGCACCAACAACGTGCACCGCACCACCAACGTGCACCGCACCAACAACGTGCACCACACCACCAACGTGCACCACACCACCAACGTGCACCACACCAACAACGTGCACCGCACCAACAACGTGCACCGCACCACCAGCGTGCACCGCACCACCAACGTGCACCGCACCACCAACGTGCACCACACCAACAACGTTCACCTCACCAACAACGTTCACCACACCAACAACGTTCACCACACCAACAACGTTCACCACACCAACAACAGGCACCAGAGGCTCTAGCCACACCAACGTGCACCGCACCAACAACGTGCACCACACCACTAACGTGCACCACACCACCAACGTGCACCGCACCACCAACGTGCACCGCACCACCAACGTGCACCACACCAACAACGTTCACCACACCAACAACGTTCACCACACCAACAACAGGCACCAGAGGCTCTAGCCACACCAACGTGCACCGCACCACCAACGAGCACCGCACCACCAACGTGCACCACACCAACAACGTGCACCACACCAACAACGTTCACCACACCAACAACAGGCACCAGAGGCTCTAGCCGTACCAACGTGCACCACACCACCAACGTGCACCGCACCACCAACGTGCACCACACCAACAACATGCACCACACCAACAACATGCACCGCACCAACAGCGTTCACCACACCAACAACAGGCACCCGAGGCTCTAGCCGCACCAACGTGCACCACACCACCAACGTGCACCACACCAACAACATGCACCGCACCAACAGCGTTCACCACACCAACAACAGGCACCCGAGGCTCTAGCCGCACCAACGTGCACCGCACCACCAACGTGCACCACACCACCAACGTGCACCGCACCACCAACGTGCACTGCACCACCAACGTGCACCGCACCAACAACGTGCACCTCACCAACAACAGGCACCAGAGGCTCTAGCCAGCAATGCAACTTCTACTATATACTGAAGACGACATGATGGGAACAATTGAAAAACATTTAGTGGCCCACAAAACACTTAATTGTTACAATAAAACTGGGTTTTCTGAATGCAGCGTTGAACACACAACCTTTACGCTCTACACGTCGCGCTACATCAGGAGCACACAGTCAGCTGCTCCAGAGTCCTTTCTATTTTTCAGGACTTCATAAATGCAGCGCTGATTTTATTGGCTGCAAATCAGTGCTGGGTAAGAGATTGTGAATAGAGATGTAGCGCTAGCAATGAAAAACAGGCCAAAGAATTGGTCTCAAAGTGATAATGAATGTGGATAAAAAACACCAACAATAAAGTGAGTCCACAAAGTGTCCATAAACGTATCCGTGATAAAAACAAGTGATATTTGAAGCCACACGTAAAACAATCTGGGTCATCACAACTTCTGGAGGAGAAGAGAGGTAGAATACCCTTACCGGAACAGATGGATCTGCGGGTCAAGGCAGATCAAAAAGGCATTAAAAAGACTCAGTGGTGATTCCCTTCTGCTTGTCTGTAGGCTGGATCACACGAATCTCGGACGAAAACTTCCCGGCAGGTTCCCCGACTTGGAAGCAGACTCAGGACTCAAACACGATCTCCATAGACATCAGATAGGACAGAAAACACCTTGAATCCGGGGAAAGTTCTTCCCGGAATAGTAACATAGGGAGAGAGCTTGAACTCAATCGACCAACCATAGGGAAAAATTGAGAAAAATGCTCCGATAGTGCAGGTCAATGCAGGTTTATTAAAACCAACAAAGTAAAAGTGATGACATCAGCATAAAAAACATTTAAAAAGGGCAATGAGTAGAGTGGTGAACAAGCCCGACGCGTTTCATACTAGTGTACTTCAACAGGGGCATCTGGGTAAGAGATTCACTAAGTAGTTAGGCAAAAGTTAAGGGTTAAAGCTTTCAAAATTAGACGCCAGTGGTGGCTACCATTGTTTTTTTATCCTGCCAGGTTTTCTCTATGGGTACAGGCTCAGTTAGAAGGCATCTACATGGACATTGGATACAAAGCACATCCAGAAGCTGAGTTTATTTTGGCCAACAACCAGATATTGGCATGTGTGCCTAGCCCAGGCCAATAAACGCATGTGACCTTCAGATTAACACAGAACTCTGACGCTCTGTGTTTTGCAAATGTTGAAAAGTTGAGCAACCCATTGTTGGTGTCAGTGAGAGGAATAGGACCCCACTGTTGGTGTCAGTGGGAGGAATAGGACCCCACTGTTGGTGTCAGTGGGAGGAAAAGGACCCCACTGTTGGTGTCAGTGGGAGGAATAGGACCCCACTGTTGGTGTCAGTGGGAGGAATAGGACCCCACTGTTGGTGTCAGTGGGAGGAAAAGGACCCCACTGTTGGTGTCAGTGGGAGGAATAGGACCCCACTGTTGGTGTCAGTGGGAGGAATAGGACCCCACTGTTGGTGTCGGTGGGAGGAAAAGGACCCCACTGTTGGTGTCGGTGGGAGGAAAAGGACCCCACTGTTGGTGTCAGTGGGAGGAAAAGGACCCCACTGTTGGTGTCGGTGGGAGGAATAGGACCCCACTGTTGGTGTCAGTGGGAGGAATAGGACCCCACTGTTGGTGTCAGTGGGAGGAAAAGGACCCCACTGTTGGTGTCAGTGGGAGGAATAGGACCCCACTGTTGGTGTCAGTGGGAGGAATAGGACCCCGCTGTTGGTGTCAGTGGGAGGAAAAGGACCCCACTGTTGGTGTCAGTGGGAGGAAAAGGACCCCACTGTTGGTGTCAGTGGGAGGAAAAGGACCCCACTGTTGGTGTCGGTGGGAGGAATAGGACCCCACTGCTGGTGTCAGTGGGAGGAATAGGACCCAACTGTTTGGAGGTCACTGTTACATAGCATGAGGTTCCCAGGGTAGAAGGAAAGCTCCACTATTTGGGTGAAACTTGCATGGCACTTATTTAGCTGAAAAAGGGCTTTTAATCCAGGGATGGCGCAGAAACAAGGGACACTGACATGGTCACCTATACCTGGCAGGTAGGTAGTAGGACTCAGTTGCACATATTAAGGAATCTTCATTTTATTTCTGGTGATTGCTGATGAGAATAATAAACAGATGGATTTATTTGTTCCCGCCCCCAATCTCTCCTTCGCTCAATGCCTGGACCACTTACCTTCATCACTGTGCTGTATGTTCTCTGCTGCACCCTGGCACGGTTCTGTCCTTTAAGTCCTCTCCAGAAAATTAGCAGACATTAGTAGAACTATAGGCAACACTTTTTTTTTTTCATTTTGGATTGAGTAATGGGGGGTTACAGCCCCTGACCGTTTATTTTTTGCCATCCCTGTCCCCTTGCAGATATTTCCCTTCATTTCCTGCCCCCATAGCCAAACAGGAAGTGAGAGGAAAGCTGCAAATTACAATACTCCCCCTCCCCCCAAGGCCCTCAGAACTAGTGTCCCCACTGGAAAATGGCAGGGCGTGTCTTAAACAGGAAGGGGTGTGACCTTGACAGGAAGGGTGTGGCCTTGACAGGAAGTGGTGGGTCACATTTAAATTAGGGGGTGCACGAGTTTAGTCAGGCCAAGGGCAGCACAAACCCAAAATACACCACTGGCAAGTGTAGTCCTAAAAGTGTTCTGAGGTCAGGGCAGGCAAGTGTAGTCCTACAGAGAAAACACGTTCAACCGGAAAATACCTGGAAGACAGGAAACCGGCGCTCTGGCCGAAGAGCCTTTGAAATTCAACAATAATCCTCTAATATAATGAAGTCGGCTACTCGGTAACATCCAATGCATCCATTCTTTATTGGCTCCATGGCAGGATACAGCAGTATTAACTAACGTGTTTCGTCTGAAGCCCTAATCATAGCGTGCTATGAGTAAGACTTTGGACGAAACGCGTTAGTTGTTACTGCTGTATCCTGCCATGTAGCCAATAAATAGATGATGCAATGCAGACAGGGAATGGATGCTAATAGGCTGCAGGAGATCAGCAACACAATCTTATTAAAAACATGGTTTGAAAAGTTTTGGGCTAGTAACTAGAAAATAATTAGGTCTGCTCAACTGCTCAAACATGCGGCCCTTGTCTAGCCATGACACACAATGCAACTTTAGCACATCACCCTTCATCTGCTTACTATAGGAACTAAGCCCCCAGCTACAGGGGCAGACGGTGCAGGTACGGTGGTTGCAGCTCCCATTCCTATTAAAGGGGAAACCCGATATTATTCCCATCTCCAGGTGATTTGTATCCCGGCTTTCCCTTCTACATATACTTCATAGCACAAGTTATTCCTTTCAATTATAAGTTTTCACAATCCTTCCCAATTCTGCCTCCCATCCTCCCAAACTGTCTCCCCCCCAAACTCAGGCGGTTTCTATGGCGACAGAAAGCTGCTCCGTTTGCTCGTTGCAGCCAATCTCTCGCTAATGAAAGCTTCCTAATCCCGATGGGTTTCGGCGCGGTTGCAAACATTGTGCCTAGTAAAAAAAAAATGCATATTATTAAAGTTCTTAATGAGCGGGAATTTGGCTACAAACAGCTGCCTGGGACAGCAAAGTGAGCTGAGGACGCCCCGCCGCGCTTAACCCTTCACTGCACCCGTACCCAAAACCGCACGGGGCTCGCCCTTCTCTTCCAAGTTCTCAGAAATAAACCGTTCAAAGTGGACCTGTCAGAAATTTTACAAATCTGAACCAATAAATCCGGAACAATATACCTGAAAAATTCACAATATACACAGTATATATATATATATTCAATAATTCATGTATTATTCATCGATTATTTATAATATATAAATATATATATATATATATATATGTATGTGCTGTATATATATATATATAAATAAATACATACACATATTTACAAATATGAATATATCCAGGACACTATACCTGAAAAATTCACAATGTACATTGTATATATAAAAAAAAATATTACTCTATTATATATAACAAATTGAAATATCAGTCTATATATATATATATATATTTGTACAAACGGGCACCAAACCAAAAGGTGAAAGACTCAAAAGATGCTTTTAACTGTTTGTAATTTCCTTTTACTAAAAATAAATTTAACGCGTTTTGGCAGCAACAAAACTCCCCCCTTCATCAGTGCTACAACACAGACAAAAAATCATAATATTAGATGATAAAATAAATATGTAAATTCAAGACTAAATATTTTAAAGTGGAATTGCCAGCAGCTTTACAAATCTGCATGAGTAAATCCGGAACAATATACCTGAAAAATTCACAATATACACAGTATATATATATATATATATATATATATATATATATATATATTCAATAATTTTTTTTTATTCATTAATTATTTATAATATATATATATTTACAAACACACATTTATAAATATGAATAAATTTGAGACATGATGCCTGAAAAATTCACAATATACACAGTATATATACTTAATATTTTTTTTATTACTCTATTATATACAATATATTTAAATATCCATATTTATCTATCTATCGCTCTCCCTCTATATATATATATATATATATATATATATAACCAAAACCCAAAGGATGAAATTTCATCTCATCAAAACAACATTCAATGCGTTTCGGCAGCAACAAAACTCCCCCTTTATCAGGGCAACAACACAAACATAAATTTTTAATCATAGATGATAAAATAAACATGTAAATTCAAGACTAAGTCATTTAAAGTGGACCTGTCAGCAACTTTACAAATTTGAATAAATAAATCCAGGACACTATATCTGAATAATTCACAAACTACACAGTATATATATTTAATTATTATTTAATTTTTATATATATATATATTGTGACAGCGGGCAGGTAAAATCACCAGGTTGCATCCAGGATGGAAGGTAGATATGCCCTAGATTCAGGCTTTATGCAGATTCATACCACTAGGGGGAGTGCGGGGAGTCTTGCAGGGGAAGAGTTAATGAGCCCAGCTGTATCAAGTGGCTCATTAAGGCCTCTACAAGAACTCCCAGCATGCTAAGGGAGATGCTCCATCCTGGAACCAGTTCTGTGTTGTGCAAGACTGGGGAGTGTGTTTCTGTCCTGTGCGGTGAGACAAAGCCTGTGTGGCTAAAACCTTAAAAAAACAGGGAGATAGGGGCTGGGGCAGCACAAGGCTGCACCTAGTTGTCAGACACGGAACCTACGTGTGTAGTAAGCGGTCAAGCTGACCAGGATTTATTTTTGTATGTTTCTTTTTGTTTTGCAGTTTTTCCCCTGTAAATAGTTTAAATAAACCGCACCTTTTGTTTTTGTAACTACAAACTCTGTCTGCTGTGCCTGTTTTTGTGTGGTGAACCCATCCAGGGGGTCACACACACCCGCTGCCGAGCTAACCCCCTCACAGTTGGTGGAGAATGCGGGCAGTTTTTTTTAAGGCCAGCATGGAGGAGATACTGAAACAGCTGGCTCTAGCAAATGCCAATCAGCAGCAGACAAATGCAGGTTTGCAAAAGAGCCTTGCAGCTCATCAACAGAGCCTTGCAGCCCAGCAGCAGACAAATGCAACTTTGCAACAGAGCCTCGCAGCCCAGCAACAAGCCCAGCAGCAATCTGAGGCCCGCTTCATAGACCTGTTACAGAAGCAAGAGCAGAGACTACAACAAATGGAAACGTTAATGCAGCAACGTCCGCAAACCAGTGAGGCAAGTCGTTCCACTAATACCGCGTCATTTGGGGTGAGTCGTTTATTGACAAAAATGACTGGAGAGGATGATCCAGAGGTGTTTTTGACCACATTTGAAAGGACTGCTGAAAGAGAAAAGTGGCCTAAGGAGCAGTGGGCTGGACTGCTGGCTCCGCTGTTAACTGGTGAATCGCAGAAAGCTTACTATGACCTAGAGCCTGACCAAGCAAAAGACTATGTGATGCTAAAAACTGAAATATTGGCACGGCTGGGTGTCACCCTGGCTGTCCGGGCTCAGTGTGTGCATAACTGGACTTTCCGGCTTGGAAAACCCCCCAGGTCTCAAATGTATGATCTCATTCACCTGAGCAGGAAGTGGCTACAGCCAGAGACTTTGTCCGCACCAAAGATTGTGGAACGTATTGTGATGGATCGTTTCTTGAGAGCTCTTCCTACTGCCATCCAAAAGTGGGTAAGCCATGGAGACCCAGAAACGGCCGATAATCTTGTGGATCGAGTAGGGAAGTACTTGGCTACAAAAAACCTGACTGCCTCTTCCAGAGACTCACGGACTTTCCACCCTAAGACCAGACCATCCCCAGTGGCGGGTAAGATGATTCCAAGGGGTGAGGGTGGAGAGAATGAGAGGGTGGGAGTTCTACCTAAGGTTTGGCGAGAACAGCCTGGGAAGTCAGGGGTTCAAGAGGCAGCAAAAAGGATTGTTTGTTAAAGCTGCCTACAAGAGGGACATATTGCAGCAAATTGCCCGGTTGTGGATGAACCCATGCAATGTGACTTTCTAAGGGACAGACGTCAGTCGCTGTTTGCGACAGTCGCATGCACTGCCATTCGGGGAACTGAGAAACATTTATGCAAAATGTGTGTTAATGGTAAAAATGTTGTTGTGTTGCTGGATTCAGGTAGCCTGGTGACACTGATAAAGGCTGAATTAGTTACTACAGAGGTCTCTGGGAATAACAAGGTAGCGGTTATTTTTGTGCATGGGGACACCCAAGAGTATCCGGTGACTACAGTGTGTTTTGAGACCCCCAAAGGTACCCTCTCTCATCAGGTGGGGTTAGCGTCTCACTTGCCTCATGATGCCATTGTGGGAAGGGATTTTCCAAAGTTCTGGAAACTATGGGATTGTCCTGAGCCCCCCACTGGTGCCCAGATATACCAGGAATGTGATAGGCAGAATTCCTCGGAGAGTGGTGAGGACTCTCCAGAATTCCCCTTGTCGGTTTTGGCAGGGGAGACTCGAGAAACTGGGGAGGAGCCAACATCCTCAGACGAAAACATGCTGTCTATGGAGTTTTCTGATCTCGAGGTTCACAAGGAAAATTTTGCCACAGAACAGTTAAAAGACCCCACCCTAATAAAGGCACGGGAAAACATAGTGGAAATAGATGGCGAGTTAGTGAACCCAGATGAGACCTGCACTTACCCATACTTCATCGTGGAAAAGGACCTACTGTATCGGGTGGCTAAAAGGGCAGAAGAAACCATTGAGCAGCTTGTGGTGCCCAAACCTTACAGGAAGTTGGTGTTAGAGTTGGCCCATGGGCACATTCTTGAAGGTCATCTGGGGACAGAGAAAACCAGAGAGAGAGTATTGCAGAGATTTTATTGGCCTGGGGTCATGAAGGAAACAGAAAATTATTGTTCCCCCTGCCCTGTGTGTCAGAGGTCGGCACCGATGCCACATTTCCGTAACCCGCTGGTCCCTCTTCCCATCATTGAGGTCCCCTTTGAGAGGATCGCAATGGATTTGGTAGGTCCGATAATGAAGTCCGCTAGGGGGCACCAGTACATCTTGGTTATATTGGACTATGCCACCCGTTATCCGGAAGCGATTCCTCTCCGAAATACCTCGGCCAAAACCATAGCCAAAGAGCTATCTCTTGTTTTTAGCCGTGTGGGTATTTGTAAAGAACTGCTTACGGACCAAGGTTCACCCTTTATGTCCCGGGTTATGAAAGAGCTGTGTAAGTTGTTCAAAGTGACACAATTGCGTACATCTGTGTATCACCCCCAAACAGATGGGTTGGTTGAAAGATTCAACAAAACCCTAAAACAAATGTTAAAGAAGGTGGTGGATAAAGATGGAAAGGATTGGGACTGTCTAATTCCCTATTTAATGTTTGCTATTAGGGAGGTACCCCAATCCTCTACGGGTTTCTCACCCTTTGAGTTACTCTATGGGAGACACCCAAGAGGGCTGTTGGATATCGCCAAGGAAACTTGGGAGAGTGAGAGTTCTCCCCACAGGAGTGTGATTGAGCATGTCGCCCTGATGCAAGATAGAATTGCACAGGTAATGCCAATCGTAAAGGAACATTTGGCCTAAGCGCAGTTGGCACAGCAGAGAGTGTACAACCGTGGAGCCAAGACCCGTACTTTTTCCCCGGGGGATAGGGTATTGGTACTTGTCCCTACGGTTGAAAGCAAATTCCTCGCCAAATGGCAAGGCCCCTACGAGATAATGGAAAAAGTGAGCGAAGTGAATTACAAGGTCAGACAACCAGGAAGGCGAAAGCCCGAACAGATCTATCACGTTAATCTGTTGAAAGCCTGGAGGGATAGGGAATCCCTAGTCGCAGAAACGTTGTCACCAGCTCAGTCTGATTGCGTGATTCCTGAGGTTGGAATAGCAGTCACCTTGTCAAACCCCCAACAACAGGAGGTTAAGGAGTTTGTGCTTCGCAACAAGGAGGTTTTCTCTGAGCTGCCGGGACAAACGTCTGGGGTAGAGCATGATATTATTACCCCGCCCGGTGAAAGGGTGAAGCTAAAACCCTATCGGATCCCGGAGGCCCGACGGGAGGCAATACGTGAGGAACTACAGAAAATGCTTAAGTTAGGGGTGATAGAGGAATCCCAAAGTGATTGGTCCAGTCCCATAGTGTTAGTGCCTAAACCGGATGGGAGCTGGCGATTTTGTAACGATTTTCGGCAACTGAACAAAGTTACAAAATTTGACACCTACCCCATGCCACGTATAGATGAATTGATCGACCGGCTGGGAACAGCCCGATACATGACGACTCTTGATCTCACAAAAGGGTATTGGCAAATTCCCCTGGCCAAGTCGGCCAAGGAGAAAACAGCATTTGTAACCCCAGACGGGGCGTTCCAATAAAAAAGAATGCCGTTCGGGTTACAGAATGCGCCGGCCACATTCCAGCGGAAAATGGACCAGATGCTGAGGCCCCATCGGAAGTATGCTGCGGCTTACCTGGATGACGTAATTGTCCATAGCACAGATTGGGCCTCACATCTGCCAAAAGTGCAAGCAGTCCTAGACTCTTTCCGGGAAGCTGGGTTTACGGCCAACCCCAAGAAGTGTACCATTGGACAGGAGGAGGCCAAATATCTTGGGTACACCATTGGGAGGGGAGTAATAAAACCCCAGGTCAATAAAGTCGAGGCCATACAGAATTGGCCACGTCCCAACAGCAAGAAGCAGGTACGAGCCTTTCTGGGAATCGCTGGTTATTATCGGCGATTCATTCCCCACTTTGCTTCTCAGGCTGTGCCCCTAACCAACCTGACGAAAGGGAAAGGGTCGGTCATGATTAAATGGACCCCAGAGGCTGAGGCAGCATTCCAATTCTTGAAACAAGCCTTATGTAGCCAGCCAGTGTTGTACTCACCCGACTTCTCTAAAGACTTTGTCGTACAAAGTGATGCGTCAGATGTGGGGTTAGGAGCAGTCTTGTCCCAGGTCTGGAACGGGGAAGAGCACGCAGTCATTTACCTCAGCAGGAAATTGAAGTCCCATGAAGTAAATTACGCCACGATTGAGAAGGAGTGTTTAGCGGTGAAGTGGGCTCTAGATTCCCTTCGGTACTATCTGCTAGGTAGGCACTTTGACATGGTTACGGATCACGCTCCTTTAAAGTGGATGGCTCAAAACAAAGAGACAAATAGAAGAGTAAATAGGTGGTTCCTGGCCCTACAGGAATTCAACTTTACAGTAAAGCATCGCCCTGGCGTTCAAATGGGGAATGTGGATGCTTTGTCTCGAGTACATGCATGCCTGATTGCTTGTGTTCCAACCCCAAGGTTAAAACAAGAGGGGGGGGGTATGTGACAGCGGGCAGGTAAAATCACCAGGTTGCATCCAGGATGGTAGGTATGTATGCCCTAGATTCAGGCTTTATGCAGATTCATACCAATAGGGGGAGTGCTGAGAGTCTTGCGGGGGAAGAGTTAATGAGCCCAGCTGAAGTAAGTGGGCTCATTAGGGCCTCTACAAGAACTCCCAGCATGCTAAGGGAGATGCTCCATCCTGGAACCAGTTCTGTGTTGTGTAGACTGGGGAGTGTGTTTCTGTCCTGTGCGGTGAGACAAAGCCTGTGTGGCTAAAACCTTAAAAAAACAGGGCGATAGGGGCTGGGGCAGCACAAGGCTGCACCTAGTTGTCAGACAGGGAACCTACGTGTGTAGTAAGCGGTCAAGCTGACCAGGATTTCTTTTTGTATGTTTCTTTTTGTTTTGCTGTTTTTCCCCTGTAAATAGTTTAAATAAACCGCACCTTTTGTTTTTGTAACTACAAACTCTGTCTGCTGTGCCTGTTTTTGTGTGGTGAACCCATCCAGGGGGTCACACACACCCGCTGCCGAGCGATACCCCCTCACAATAAATATATATGCACAAACGGGCACCAAACCCAAAGGTGAAAGAGTCAAAGATGCTTTTAACTGTTTGTAATTTCATCTCATTAAAAATAAATTCAACGTGTTTCGGCAGCAACAAAATTCCCCCCTTCATCAGGGCTACAACGCAGACATAAAATCATAATAAAGCAAATAAAAATACATTAAAGGAATCATAATACATATATAAAAGAATAAATTACAGAGAAAAAAAAAGCATAAAAAAAATCTATAAAGAAAATAAATTACAAATAACAATATGTTACAAGTATTATAATACATACTGTATATATATATATATATAAAAAAATTGTAAATAAACATGCAATTAGAGAATCATATTAAATACATAAAATAATAAATTGCAGATACAAATGCATACAAAATACATACATAAAAGAATAAATTACAAAAAATAAAAATATGTAATATGGTTAACCGATATGATATTATAATGTGTTATATTATATCATGAATAAATTAGCACATGGAATGAGATAATGTATACAAAAAAATAAATTGCGCGTACAAATGCAGTCAAAGAATCATAACACATACATAAAATAATACATTGCAGATAAAAATACATTAAAAGAATCATAATATTTATATAAAAGAAAAAACTGCACATACACATGCATAAAAATACAAAATACATATATAAAAGAATAAATTACATATAAAATATGTTAAAAAGTATCATAATAGTCACTGTATATAAAAGAATAAATTGCACATACACATGCACTTAAAAGTCATAATAAAAGTATACAAGAATAAAATGCAGATAAAACGCATTAAAATGACCATATTACGGATATGAAAAATAAATTGACGATAAAAACGCATTAAAAGAATCATATTACATATAAGAAATAATAAAATTGCAGATAAACTTGCAATAAAAATATAAAAGAACACATTGCGGTTGAAAATGCTTTGGAAAAAATCATAATACTACCAAAATAACTGCTGTGAAAAACCGCATATGTGTAAAAGAATAAATCGCAGATAAAAATGCATAAAAAGAAGAATAAACCCCCAAATAGTATATTGTGACGGTGTATGTGGTGATATTCCAGCCTCGCTAATAGGCATTGGCTGCTTTTATGTGATTCAATTATGATGAACAATTTAAAGCATCTTGGACTATTTTGGTGTCTATTTCTGTATATATATATATAAATATTATAAATGATATATATTGTATGTTATAAATGATATATGAGTTACTTCTAGGTACAGGGAGGTCTGTCTATTGAGAGTTTCCTTACCAGAGACAGCAAGTGTATTTCAAAACCTCCTTCCGTCTGAACGTTTAATTAAGCCTTGAAATCCCAATGCCTCTTAATTATTATTATTCCTTTCTGGGAGTCACAATATAAAGCAATATTATCACTCATTTTGGGGAAAACTCCACCTTTTATCATTAAAAGAACATCCTTGAGCTCCAAACAGTGACTTTGCCTAGGCTGAGATGATGTCATCAGTCTGCTGCAGGCAGAAGGAAGCATTTCCTCAGTCTCCCCTCCCCCAATGATCAGACTGCAACATTGTAACTTTGTAGTAAGTCACAAGGTGAGAGGCTGCAGCAGAGGCTGATCTGTGTCAGACTTTTGTGAACACAGCAAAGAACTGCACAGACACCTATAATGAAAAAAAAAAAAACATCTGATGACAGGTGCACTTCAACAAGGATGAGAATGACAGCTCTGGAGCTCGGATCCGACATCAGCATCTCCTACATATCTACCCTAAAAAATCATTTTAAACTCAGACCACCTGCTAAGTGTCTCTGATTTACATCCTTCCAGCAAAACCCCAACTGCCAAAATGTCACCCGGAATGACTTCCTGTCCTATTGGATGTACAAAAGTTCTAGTGTTCTTCTATGGGATCCCAAGACAGGAAGTCTGCTATTTCTCCTCTCCTTCCCTCTCCTATTCTTCTTCTCCTTCTTCCTTTCCTTGTCTTCTCTCCACTCTCTTCTCTTCTTCCTTCTCTCTTCTCTTCTCTCCACTCCCCTCTTCTTCTTCTTCTTCTTCTTCCTTCTCTCTCCTCTTCTCTCCACTCCCCTCTTCTTCTTCCTTCTCTCTCCTCTCCTTCCCTCTGCAATTCTCTCTCCTCTTCTCTTCTCTCCTCTTCTCCTCTCTTCTTCCTTCTCTCTCCTCTTCTCTCCTCTTCTCCTCTCTTCTTCCTTCTCTCTCCTCTTCTCTCCTCTTCTCCTCTCTTCTTCCTTCCCTCTCCTCTTCTTCTTCTCCTCCTTCCTTTCCTCGTCTTCTCTCCACTCCCCTCTTCTTCTTCCTTCTCTCTCCTCTTCTCTTCTCTCCTCTTCTCCTCTCTTCTTCCTTCTCTCTTCTCTCCTCTCCTCTCCTTCCCTCTCCTCTTCTTCTACTCCTCCTTCCTTTCCTCGTCTTCTCTCCACTCCCCTCTTCTTCTTCCTTCTCTCTCCTCTTCTCTTCTCTCCTCTTCTCCTCTCTTCTTCCTTCTCTCTTCTCTCCTCTCCTCTCCTCTCCTCTTCTTCTTCTCCTCCTTCCTTTCCTCGTCTTCTCTACACTCCCCTCTTCTTCTTCCTTCTCTCTCCTCTTCTCTTCTCTCCTCTTCTCCTCTCTTCTTCCTTCTCTCTTTTCTCCTCTCCTCTCCTTCCCTCTCCTCTTCTTCTTCTCCTCCTTCCTTTCCTCGTCTTCTCTCCACTCCCCTCTTCTTCTTCCTTCTCTCTCCTCTTCTCTTCTCTCCTCTTCTCCTCTCTTCCTCCTTCTCTCTCCTCTTCTCTTCTCTCCTCTTCTCCTCTCTTCTTCCTTCTCTCTCCTCTTCTCTCCTCTTCTCCTCTCTTCTTCCTTCTCTCTCCTCTTCTCTCCTCTTCTCCTCTCTTCTTCCTTCCCTCTCCTCTTTTTCTTCTCCTCCTTCCTTTCCTCGTCTTCTCTCCACTCCCCTCTTCTTCTTCCTTCTCTCTCCTCTTCTCTTCTCTCCTCTTCTCCTCTCTTCTTCCTTCTCTCTTTTCTCCTCTCCTCTCCTTCCCTCTCCTCTTCTTCTTCTCCTCCTTCCTTTCCTCGTCTTCTCTCCACTCCCCTCTTCTTTTTCCTTCTCTCTCCTCTTCTCTTCTCTCCTCTTCTCCTCTCTTCTTCCTTCTCTCTTCTCTCCTCTCCTCTCCTTCCCTCTCCTCTTCTTCTTCTCCTCCTTCCTTTCCTCGTCTTCTCTCCACTCCCCTCTTCTTCTTCCTTCTCTCTCCTCTTCTCTTCTCCTCTCTTCTTCCTTCTCTCTTTTCTCCTCTCCTCTCCTTCCCTCTCCTCTTCTTCTCCTCCTTCCTTTCCTCGTCTTCTCTCCACTCCCCTCTTCTTCTTCCTTCTCTCTCCTCTTCTCTTCTCTCCTCTTCTCCTCTCTTCTTCCTTCTCTCTCCTCTTCTCTTCTCTCTTCTTCTTCTCCTTCTTCCTTTCCTCGTCTTCTCTCCACTCCCCTCTTCTTCTTCCTTCTCTCTCCTCTTCTCTCCTCTTCTCCTCTCTTCTTCCTTCTCTCTTTTCTCCTCTCCTCTCCTTCCCTCTCCTCTTCTTCTCCTCCTTCCTTTCCTCGTCTTCTCTCCACTCCCCTCTTCTTCTTCCTTCTCTCTCCTCTTCTCTTCTCTCCTCTTCTCCTCTCTTCTTCCTTCTCTCTCCTCTTCTCTTCTCTCTTCTTCTCCTTCTTCCTTTCCTCGTCTTCTCTCCACTCCCCTCTTCTTCTTCCTTCTCTCTCCTCTTCTCTCCTCTTCTCCTCTCTTCTTCCTTCTCTCTCCTCTTCTCTTCTCCTTCTTCCTTTCCTCGTCTCCCCTCCACTCCCCTCTTCTTCTTCCTTCTCTCTCCTCTTCTCCTTCTTCCTCTTCTCCTCCATTCTTCCTCTCCTCTTCTTCATTCTCCTCATATTATTCCTTCCCTCTCCTCTTCTACTTCTTCCTTCCTCTGTTCTTCTTCTTCTTAAAGTCTCCTCTCCTTTTTCCTTCCCTCTCCCCTCTTCTTCCTTCCTCTGTTCTTCCTTCCCTTTCCTCTTCTACTTCTTCCTCTCCTCAGCTCTCTTCTTCTTTCCTCTCTTTCTTCCTTCCGTCTCATCTCCTTCTTCTTTCCCTCTCCTCTTCTTCCCTCTTCTTCCTTCCTCTTAACTTCTCCTCTCCCATTTTGTTCCCACTCCTCTCATTTTTCCTTCCCTCTCCCCACAATGTCACAGATACATCACAATGTCACAGACACACCCCGATGTCACAGATACACCACAATGTCACAGACACATCACAATGTCACAGACACACCACGACGTCACAGATACACCACAATGTCACAGATACATCACAATGTCACAGACACACCACGACGTCACAGACACACCACAATGTCACAGACACACCACAATGTCACAGATACACCACGATGTCACAGATACACCACAATGTCACAGACACACCATGACGTCACAGACACACCCCGATGTCACAGACACACCACAATGTCACAGACACATCACAATGTCACAGACACACCACAATGTCACAGATACACCACGATGTCACAGATACACCACAATGTCACAGACACACCACAATGTCACAGATACACCACAATGTCACAGACACACCACAATGTCACAGATACACCACAATGTCACAGATACACCACAATGTCACAGACACACCACAATGTCACAGATACACCACAATGTCACAGATACACCACAATGTCACAGACACACCACAATGTCACAGACACACCATGACGTCACAGACACACCATGACGTCACAGACACACCACAATGTCACAGACACACCATGACGTCACAGACACACCATGACGTCACAGATACACCACAATGTCACAGACACACCACAATGTCACAGACACACCCCGATGTCACAGACACACCACAATGTCACAGACACACCACAATGTCACAGACACACCATGACGTCACAGATACACCACAACGTCACAGATACACCACAATGTCACAGACACACCACAATGTCACAGACACACCACGTCGTCACAGATACACCACAATGTCACAGACACACCACAATGTCACAGATACACCACGATGTCACAGACACACCACAATGTCACAGATACACCACAATGTCACAGATACACCACAATGTCACAGACACACCATGACGTCACAGACACACCATGACGTCACAGATACATCACAATGTCACAGACACACCACAATGTCACAGACACACCCCGATGTCACAGACACACCACAATGTCACAGACACACCCCGATGTCACAGACACACCACAATGTCACAGACACACCACAATGTCACAGACACACCCCGATGTCACAGACACACCACAATGTCACAGACACACCCCGATGTCACAGACACACCACAATGTCACAGACACACCACAATGTCACAGACACACCCCGATGTCACAGACACACCACAATGTCACAGACACACCCCGATGTCACAGACACACCACGATGTCACAGACACACCACAATGTCACAGACACACCCCGATGTCACAGACACACCACAATGTCACAGACACACCACAATGTCACAGACACACCCCGATGTCACAGACACACCACAATGTCACAGACACACCCCGATGTCACAGACACACCACAATGTCACAGACACACCACAATGTCACAGACACCACAATGTCACAGACACACCCCGATGTCACAGATACACCACAATGTCACAGACACATCACAATGTCACAGGCACACCACGACGTCACAGATACACCACAATGTCACAGATACATCACAATGTCACAGACACACCACGACGTCACAGACACACCACAATGTCACAGACACACCACAATGTCACAGATACACCACGATGTCACAGATACACCACAATGTCACAGACACACCATGACGTCACAGACACACCCCGATGTCACAGACACACCACAATGTCACAGACACACCACAATGTCACAGACACATCACAATGTCACAGACACACCACAATGTCACAGATACACCACGATGTCACAGATACACCACAATGTCACAGACACACCACAATGTCACAGATACACCACAATGTCACAGACACACCACAATGTCACAGATACACCACAATGTCACAGATACACCACAATGTCACAGATACACCACAATGTCACAGACACACCACAATGTCACAGACACACCATGACGTCACAGACACACCATGACGTCACAGACACACCACAATGTCACAGACACACCATGACGTCACAGACACACCATGACGTCACAGATACACCACAATGTCACAGACACACCACAATGTCACAGACACACCATGACGTCACAGACACACCATGACGTCACAGACACACCACAATGTCACAGACACACCATGACGTCACAGACACACCATGACGTCACAGATACACCACAATGTCACAGACACACCACAATGTCACAGACACACCCCGATGTCACAGACACACCACAATGTCACAGACACACCACAATGTCACAGATACACCATGACGTCACAGATACACCACAACGTCACAGATACACCACAATGTCACAGACACACCACGACGTCACAGATACACCACAATGTCACAGACACACCACAATGTCACAGATACACCACGATGTCACAGACACACCACAATGTCACAGATACACCACAATGTCACAGATACACCACAATGTCACAGACACACCATGACGTCACAGACACACCATGACGTCACAGATACACCACAATGTCACAGACACACCACAATGTCACAGACACACCCCGATGTCACAGACACACCACAATGTCACAGACACACCCCGATGTCACAGACACACCACAATGTCACAGACACACCCCGATGTCACAGACACACCACAATGTCACAGACACACCACAATGTCACAGACACACCCCGATGTCACAGACACACCACAATGTCACAGACACACCACAATGTCACAGACACACCCCGATGTCACAGACACACCACAATGTCACAGACACACCCCGATGTCACAGACACACCACGATGTCACAGACACACCACAATGTCACAGACACACCACAATGTCACAGACACACCCCGATGTCACAGACACACCACAATGTCACAGACACACCCCGATGTCACAGACACACCACAATGTCACAGACACACCACAATGTCACAGACACCACAATGTCACAGATACACCACGATGTCACAGACACACCACAATGTCACAGATACACCACAATGTCACAGACACACCATGACGTCACAGATAAACCACAATGTCACAGACACATCACGATGTCACAGACACACCACAATGTCACAGATACACCACAATGTCACAGACACACCACAATGTCACAGATACACCACGATGTCACAGACACACCACAATGTCACAGATACACCACAATGTCACAGATACACCACAATGTCACAGATACACCACAATGTCACAGACACACCACAATGTCACAGATACACCACAATGTCACAGACACACCATGACGTCACAGATACACCACAATGTCACAGACACACCCCGATGTCACAGACACACCACAATGTCACAGACACACCACAATGTCACAGACACACCATGATGTCACAGATACACCACAATGTCACAGACACACCACAATGTCACAGACACACCACAATGTCACAGATACACCACAATGTCACAGACACACCACGATGTCACAGACACACCACAATGTCACAGATACACCACAATGTCACAGACACATCACGATGTCACAGACACACCACAATGTCACAGATACACCACAATGTCACAGATACACCACAATGTCACAGATACACCACAATGTCACAGACACACCACGATGTCACAGACACACCACAATGTCACAGATACACCACAATGTCACAGACACACCACAATGTCACAGATACACCACAATGTCACAGATACACCACAATGTCACAGATACACCACAATGTCACAGACACACCACAATGTCACAGATACACCACAATGTCACAGACACACCATGACGTCACAGATACACCACAATGTCACAGACACACCCCGATGTCACAGACACACCACAATGTCACAGACACACCACAATGTCACAGACACACCATGATGTCACAGATACACCACAATGTCACAGACACACCACAATGTCACAGACACACCACAATGTCACAGACACACCACGATGTCACAGACACACCACGATGTCACAGACACCACAATGTCACAGATACACCACGATGTCACAGACACACCACAATGTCACAGATACACCACAATGTCACAGACACATCACGATGTCACAGACACACCACAATGTCACAGATACACCACAATGTCACAGATACACCACGATGTCACAGATACACCATGATGTCACAGACACACCACAATGTCACAGATACACCACGATGTCACAGACACACCACAATGTCACAGATACACCACAATGTCACAGATACACCACAATGTCACAGACACACCCCGATGTCACAGACACACCACAATGTCACAGACACACCACAATGTCACAGATACACCACAATGTCACAGATACACCACAATGTCACAGACACACCCCGATGTCACAGACACACCACAATGTCACAGACACACCACAATGTCACAGACACACCATGATGTCACAGATACACCACAATGTCACAGACACACCCCGATGTCACAGACACACCACAATGTCACAGACACACCACAATGTCACAGATACACCACAATGTCACAGACACACCACAATGTCACAGATACACCACAATGTCACAGACACCACAATGTCACAGATACACCACGATGTCACAGACACACCACAATGTCACAGATACACCACAATGTCACAGACACATCACGATGTCATAGACACACCACAATGTCACAGACACACCACAATGTCACAGACACACCATGATGTCACAGACACACCACAATGTCACAGATACACCACAATGTCACAGACACACCACAATGTCACAGATACACCACAATGTCACAGATATACCACAATGTCACAGATACACCACGATGTCACAGACACCACAATGTCACAGATACACCATGATGTCACAGATACACCACAATGTCACAGACACACCACAATGTCACAGATACACCACAATGTCATGACACACCACAATGTCACAGATACACCACAATGTCACAGATACACCACAATGTCATGACACACCACAATGTCACAGATACACCACAATGTCACAGATACACCACAATGTCATGACACACCACAATGTCACAGATACACCACAATGTCAGAGATACACCACAATGTCACAGATACACCACGATGTCACAGATACACCACGATGTCACAGACACACCACAATGTCACAGACACACCATGACGTCACAGATACACCACATTGTCACAGATACACCATGACGTCACAGATACACCACAATGTCACAGATACACCACAATGTCACAGACACACCATGACGTCACAGATACACCACAATGTCACAGACACACCACAATGTCACAGACACACCATGATGTCACAGATACACCACAATGTCACAGACACACCACAATGTCACAGACACACCACAATGTCACAGACACACCACAATGTCACAGACACACCACGATGTCACAGACACCACAATGTCACAGATACACCACGATGTCACAGACACACCACAATGTCACAGATACACCACAATGTCACAGACACATCACGATGTCACAGACACACCACAATGTCACAGATACACCACAATGTCACAGATACACCACGATGTCACAGATACACCATGATGTCACAGACACACCACAATGTCACAGATACACCACGATGTCACAGACACACCACAATGTCACAGATACACCACAATGTCACAGATACACCACAATGTCACAGACACACCATGATGTCACAGACACACCACAATGTCACAGACACACCACAATGTCACAGATACACCACGATGTCACAGACACACCACAATGTCACAGATACACCACAATGTCACAGATACACCACAATGTCACAGATACACCACAATGTCACAGACACCACAATGTCACAGATACACCATGATGTCACAGATACACCATGATGTCACAGATACACCACAATGTCACAGACACACCACAATGTCACAGATACACCACAATGTCATGACACACCACAATGTCACAGATACACCACAATGTCACAGATACACCACAATGTCATGACACACCACAATGTCACAGATACACCACAATGTCAGAGATACACCACAATGTCACAGATACACCACGATGTCACAGACACACCACAATGTCACAGACACACCACAATGTCACAGACACACCATGACGTCACAGACACACCATGACGTCACAGATACACCACAATGTCACAGATACACCATGACGTCACAGATACACCACAATGTCACAGATACACCACAATGTCACAGACACACCATGATGTCACAGATACACCACAATGTCACAGATACACCACAATGTCACAGACACATCACGATGTCACAGACACACCACGATGTCACAGACACATCACAATGTCACAGACACATCACGATGTCACAGACACACCACAATGTCACAGATACACCACAATGTCACAGATACACCACAATGTCACAGACACACCATGATGTCACAGACACACCACAATGTCACAGACACACCACAATGTCACAGATACACCACGATGTCACAGACACACCACAATGTCACAGATACACCACAATGTCACAGATACACCACGATGTCACAGACACATCACAATGTCACAGATACACCATGATGTCACAGATACACCATGATGTCACAGATACACCACAATGTCACAGACACACCACAATGTCACAGACACACCATGATGTCACAGACACACCACAATGTCACAGACACACCACAATGTCACAGATACACCACGATGTCACAGACACACCACAATGTCACAGATACACCACAATGTCACAGATACACCACAATGTCACAGATACACCACGATGTCACAGACACCACAATGTCACAGATACACCATGATGTCACAGATACACCATGATGTCACAGATACACCACAATGTCACAGACACACCACAATGTCACAGATACACCACAATGTCATGACACACCACAATGTCACAGATACACCACAATGTCACAGATACACCACAATGTCATGACACACCACAATGTCACAGATACACCACAATGTCAGAGATACACCACAATGTCACAGATACACCACGATGTCACAGATACACCACGATGTCACAGACACACCACAATGTCACAGACACACCATGACGTCACAGACACACCATGACGTCACAGATACACCACAATGTCACAGATACACCATGACGTCACAGATACACCACAATGTCACAGATACACCACAATGTCACAGACACACCATGACGTCACAGATACACCACAATGTCACAGATACACCACAATGTCACAGACACATCACGATGTCACAGACACACCACGATGTCACAGACACATCACAATGTCACAGACACATCACGATGTCACAGACACACCACAATGTCACAGACACACCACAATGTCACAGATACACCACAATGTCACAGATACACCACAATGTCACAGACACACCCCGATGTCACAGACACACCACAATGTCACAGACACACCACAATGTCACAGATACACCACAATGTCACAGACACACCATGATGTCACAGACACACCACAATGTCACAGACACACCACAATGTCACAGATACACCACAATGTCACAGATACACCACAATGTCACAGACACACCACAATGTCACAGACACACCATGATGTCACAGATACACCACAATGTCACAGACACACCCCGATGTCACAGACACACCACAATGTCACAGACACACCACAATGTCACAGATACACCACAATGTCACAGACACACCACAATGTCACAGATACACCACAATGTCACAGACACCACAATGTCACAGATACACCACGATGTCACAGACACACCACAATGTCACAGATACACCACAATGTCACAGACACATCACGATGTCATAGACACACCACAATGTCACAGACACACCATGATGTCACAGACACACCACAATGTCACAGATACACCACAATGTCACAGACACACCACAATGTCACAGATACACCACAATGTCACAGATATACCACAATGTCACAGATACACCACGATGTCACAGACACCACAATGTCACAGATACACCATGATGTCACAGATACACCACAATGTCACAGACACACCACAATGTCACAGATACACCACAATGTCATGACACACCACAATGTCACAGATACACCACAATGTCACAGATACACCACAATGTCATGACACACCACAATGTCACAGATACACCACAATGTCACAGACACACCACGTCGTCACAGATACACCACAATGTCACAGACACACCACAATGTCACAGATACACCACGATGTCACAGACACACCACAATGTCACAGATACACCACAATGTCACAGATACACCACAATGTCACAGACACACCATGACGTCACAGACACACCATGACGTCACAGATACATCACAATGTCACAGACACACCACAATGTCACAGACACACCCCGATGTCACAGACACACCACAATGTCACAGACACACCCCGATGTCACAGACACACCACAATGTCACAGACACACCACAATGTCACAGACACACCCCGATGTCACAGACACACCACAATGTCACAGACACACCACAATGTCACAGACACACCCCGATGTCACAGACACACCACAATGTCACAGACACACCCCGATGTCACAGACACACCACGATGTCACAGACACACCACAATGTCACAGACACACCCCGATGTCACAGACACACCACAATGTCACAGACACACCACAATGTCACAGACACACCCCGATGTCACAGACACACCACAATGTCACAGACACACCCCGATGTCACAGACACACCACAATGTCACAGACACACCACAATGTCACAGACACCACAATGTCACAGACACACCCCGATGTCACAGATACACCACAATGTCACAGACACATCACAATGTCACAGACACACCACGACGTCACAGATACACCACAATGTCACAGATACATCACAATGTCACAGACACACCACGACGTCACAGACACACCACAATGTCACAGACACACCACAATGTCACAGATACACCACGATGTCACAGATACACCACAATGTCACAGACACACCATGACGTCACAGACACACCCCGATGTCACAGACACACCACAATGTCACAGACACACCACAATGTCACAGACACATCACAATGTCACAGACACACCACAATGTCACAGATACACCACGATGTCACAGATACACCACAATGTCACAGACACACCACAATGTCACAGATACACCACAATGTCACAGACACACCACAATGTCACAGATACACCACAATGTCACAGATACACCACAATGTCACAGACACACCACAATGTCACAGATACACCACAATGTCACAGATACACCACAATGTCACAGACACACCACAATGTCACAGACACACCATGACGTCACAGACACACCATGACGTCACAGACACACCACAATGTCACAGACACACCATGACGTCACAGACACACCATGACGTCACAGATACACCACAATGTCACAGACACACCACAATGTCACAGACACACCCCGATGTCACAGACACACCACAATGTCACAGACACACCACAATGTCACAGACACACCATGACGTCACAGATACACCACAACGTCACAGATACACCACAATGTCACAGACACACCACGACGTCACAGACACACCACAATGTCACAGACACACCACAATGTCACAGATACACCACGATGTCACAGATACACCACAATGTCACAGACACACCATGACGTCACAGACACACCCCGATGTCACAGACACACCACAATGTCACAGACACACCACAATGTCACAGACACATCACAATGTCACAGACACACCACAATGTCACAGATACACCACGATGTCACAGATACACCACAATGTCACAGACACACCCCGATGTCACAGACACACCACAATGTCACAGACACACCACAATGTCACAGACACCACAATGTCACAGACACACCCCGATGTCACAGATACACCACAATGTCACAGACACATCACAATGTCACAGACACACCACGACGTCACAGATACACCACAATGTCACAGATACATCACAATGTCACAGACACACCACGACGTCACAGACACACCACAATGTCACAGACACACCACAATGTCACAGACACACCACGACGTCACAGATACACCACAATGTCACAGACACACCACAATGTCACAGATACACCACGATGTCACAGACACACCACAATGTCACAGATACACCACAATGTCACAGATACACCACAATGTCACAGACACACCATGACGTCACAGACACACCATGACGTCACAGATACACCACAATGTCACAGACACACCACAATGTCACAGACACACCCCGATGTCACAGACACACCACAATGTCACAGACACACCCCGATGTCACAGACACACCACAATGTCACAGACACACCACAATGTCACAGACACACCCCGATGTCACAGACACACCACAATGTCACAGACACACCCCGATGTCACAGACACACCACAATGTCACAGACACACCACAATGTCACAGACACACCCCGATGTCACAGACACACCACAATGTCACAGACACACCCCGATGTCACAGACACACCACGATGTCACAGACACACCACAATGTCACAGACACACCCCGATGTCACAGACACACCACAATGTCACAGACACACCACAATGTCACAGACACACCCCGATGTCACAGACACACCACAATGTCACAGACACACCCCGATGTCACAGACACACCCCGATGTCACAGACACACCACAATGTCACAGACACACCACAATGTCACAGACACCACAATGTCACAGATACACCACGATGTCACAGACACACCACAATGTCACAGATACACCACAATGTCACAGACACACCATGACGTCACAGATAAACCACAATGTCACAGACACATCACGATGTCACAGACACACCACAATGTCACAGATACACCACAATGTCACAGACACACCACAATTTCACAGATACACCACGATGTCACAGACACACCACAATGTCACAGATACACCACAATGTCACAGATACACCACAATGTCACAGACACACCACAATGTCACAGATACACCACAATGTCACAGACACACCATGACGTCACAGATACACCACAATGTCACAGACACACCCCGATGTCACAGACACACCACAATGTCACAGACACACCACAATGTCACAGACACACCATGATGTCACAGATACACCACAATGTCACAGACACACCACAATGTCACAGACACACCACAATGTCACAGATACACCACAATGTCACAGACACACCACGATGTCACAGACACACCACAATGTCACAGATACACCACAATGTCACAGACACATCACGATGTCACAGACACACCACAATGTCACAGATACACCACAATGTCACAGATACACCACAATGTCACAGATACACCACAATGTCACAGACACACCACGATGTCACAGACACACCACAATGTCACAGATACACCACAATGTCACAGACACACCACAATGTCACAGATACACCACAATGTCACAGATACACCACAATGTCACAGACACACCACAATGTCACAGATACACCACAATGTCACAGACACACCATGACGTCACAGATACACCACAATGTCACAGACACACCCCGATGTCACAGACACACCACAATGTCACAGACACACCACAATGTCACAGACACACCATGATGTCACAGATACACCACAATGTCACAGACACACCACAATGTCACAGACACACCACAATGTCACAGACACACCACGATGTCACAGACACACCACGATGTCACAGACACCACAATGTCACAGATACACCACGATGTCACAGACACACCACAATGTCACAGACACACCACAATGTCACAGATACACCACAATGTCACAGATACACCACGATGTCACAGATACACCATGATGTCACAGACACACCACAATGTCACAGATACACCACGATGTCACAGACACACCACAATGTCACAGATACACCACAATGTCACAGATACACCACAATGTCACAGACACACCATGATGTCACAGACACACCACAATGTCACAGACACACCACAATGTCACAGATACACCACGATGTCACAGACACACCACAATGTCACAGATACACCACAATGTCACAGATACACCACAATGTCACAGATACACCACGATGTCACAGACACCACAATGTCACAGATACACCATGATGTCACAGATACACCATGATGTCACAGATACACCACAATGTCACAGACACACCACAATGTCACAGATACACCACAATGTCATGACACACCACAATGTCACAGATACACCACAATGTCACAGATACACCACAATGTCATGACACACCACAATGTCACAGATACACCACAATGTCACAGATACACCACAATGTCACAGACACATCACGATGTCACAGACACACCACGATGTCACAGACACATCACAATGTCACAGACACATCACGATGTCACAGACACACCACAATGTCACAGACACACCACAATGTCACAGATACACCACAATGTCACAGACACACCACAATGTCACAGACACACCACAATGTCACAGATACACCACAATGTCACAGATACACCACAATGTCACAGACACACCACAATGTCACAGATACACCACAATGTCACAGACACACCCCGATGTCACAGACACACCACAATGTCACAGACACACCACAATGTCACAGATACACCACAATGTCACAGATACACCACAATGTCACAGACACACCCCGATGTCACAGACACACCACAATGTCACAGACACACCACAATGTCACAGACACACCATGATGTCACAGATACACCACAATGTCACAGACACACCCCGATGTCACAGACACACCACAATGTCACAGACACACCACAATGTCACAGATACACCACAATGTCACAGACACACCACAATGTCACAGATACACCACAATGTCACAGACACCACAATGTCACAGATACACCACGATGTCACAGACACACCACAATGTCACAGATACACCACAATGTCACAGACACATCACGATGTCATAGACACACCACAATGTCACAGACACACCACAATGTCACAGACACACCATGATGTCACAGACACACCACAATGTCACAGATACACCACAATGTCACAGACACACCACAATGTCACAGATACACCACAATGTCACAGATATACCACAATGTCACAGATACACCACGATGTCACAGACACCACAATGTCACAGATACACCATGATGTCACAGATACACCACAATGTCACAGACACACCACAATGTCACAGATACACCACAATGTCATGACACACCACAATGTCACAGATACACCACAATGTCACAGATACACCACAATGTCATGACACACCACAATGTCACAGATACACCACAATGTCAGAGATACACCACAATGTCACAGATACACCACGATGTCACAGATACACCACGATGTCACAGACACACCACAATGTCACAGACACACCATGACGTCACAGATACACCACAATGTCACAGATACACCATGACGTCACAGATACACCACAATGTCACAGATACACCACAATGTCACAGACACACCATGACGTCACAGATACACCACAATGTCACAGACACACCACAATGTCACAGACACACCATGATGTCACAGATACACCACAATGTCACAGACACACCACAATGTCACAGACACACCACAATGTCACAGACACACCACGATGTCACAGACACCACAATGTCACAGATACACCACGATGTCACAGACACACCACAATGTCACAGATACACCACAATGTCACAGACACATCACGATGTCACAGACACACCACAATGTCACAGATACACCACAATGTCACAGATACACCACGATGTCACAGATACACCACGATGTCACAGACACACCACAATGTCACAGATACACCACGATGTCACAGACACACCACAATGTCACAGATACACCACAATGTCACAGATACACCACAATGTCACAGACACACCATGATGTCACAGACACACCACAATGTCACAGACACACCACAATGTCACAGATACACCACGATGTCACAGACACACCACAATAGGGATGAGCTTCGTGTTCGAGTCGAACATACGTTCGACTCGAACATTGGCTGTTCGATCGTTCGACGAAGATCGAACGATTTGGGCCGTTCGCGCCAAATTCGAGTGACGCGAACGGCCCACAATGCACTACGCCATCGCAGTGTCATCCAGGCGCTGTGATTGGCCAAGCATGCACTGTGACCCCGCATGCTTGGCCAATCACAGCGCCGGCAGCGAGGAGAGCAATGATTGGCCACAGGCAGGATGCCTGTGGCCAATTATTGCTGAGGGTGTTTAGTACACGCCCCACACTATAAAAGGCCGCCAGCACGGCGGCCTAGTGTAGTGTGTTCCGGAGCAGGGATAGAGTAGCATAGGCAGGGACAGTGACTGTTATTTCTTTCTTGCTTAACCTGGATTCCTTTAGTTTAGGGAAAGAGAAGGATAGGTAGGGAGAGTGTCAGTGTGTTTTGTGCTTCTGCTATAGTGTGCTTAAAAAAAACATTTATTCTAGGGACAGAAAACTCTAGGTAGGGACAGTGTCAGTTTCTTTCACTCTGCAAGTCCTTGTTTCCAGGGACCTGTAAGGACAGTGAGTTAATTGTCCTTGTGCTATATTGTGATTAAAAAAAACATTTATTCTAGGGACAGAAAACTCTAGGTAGGGACAGTGTCAGTTTCTTTCACTCTGCAAGTCCTTGTTTCCAGGGACCTGTAAGGACAGTGAGTTAATTGTCCTTGTGCTATATTGTGCTTAAAAAAAACATTTATTCTAGGGACAGAAAACTCTAGGTAGGGACAGTGTCAGTTTCTTTCACTCTGCAAGTCCTTGTTTCCAGGGACCTGTAAGGACAGTGAGTTAATTGTCCTTGTGCTATATTGTGATTAAAAAAAACATTTATTCTAGGGACAGAAAACTCTAGGTAGGGACAGTGTCAGTTTCTTTCACTCTGCAAGTCCTTGTTTCCCGGGACCTGTAAGGACAGTGAGTTAATTTTCCTTGTGCTATATTGTGATTAAAAAAAACATTTTTTCTAGGGACAGAAAACTGTAGGTAGGGAGAGTGTTTTTTTTCTTTCACTCTGCAAGTCCTTGTTTCCAGGGACCTGTAAGGACAGTGAGTTAATTGTCCTTGTGCTATATTGTGCTTAAAAAAAACATTTATTCTAGGGACAGAAAACTCTAGGTAGGGACAGTGTCAGTTTCTTTCACTCTGCAAGTCCTTGTTTCCAGGGACCTGTAAGGACAGTGAGTTAATTTTCCTTGTGCTATATTGTGATTAAAAAAAACATTTTTTCTAGGGACAGAAAACTGTAGGTAGGGAGAGTGTTTTTTTTCTTTCACTCTGCAAGTCCTTGTTTCCAGGGACCTGTAAGGACAGTGAGTTAATTGTCCTTGTGCTATATTGTGCTTAAAAAAAAACATTTATTCTAGGGACAGAAAACTCTAGGTAGGGACAGTGTCAGTTTCTTTCACTCTGCAAGTCCTTGTTTCCAGGGACCTGTAAGGACAGTGAGTTAATTTTCCTTGTGCTATATTGTGATTAAAAAAAACATTTATTCTAGGGACAGAAAACTCTAGGTAGGGACAGTGTCAGTTTCTTTCACTCTGCAAGTCCTTGTTTCCAGGGACCTGTAAGGACAGTGAGTTAATTTTCCTTGTGCTATATTGTGATTAAAAAAAACATTTTTTCTAGGGACAGAAAACTGTAGGTAGGGAGAGTGTTTTTTTTCTTTCACTCTGCAAGTCCTTGTTTCCAGGGACCTGTAAGGACAGTGAGTTAATTTTACTTGTGCTATATTGTGCTTAAAAAAAACATTTTTTCTAGGGACAGAAAACTGTAGGTAGGGAGAGTGTTTTTTTTCTTTCACTCTGCAAGTCCTTGTTTCCAGGGACCTGTAAGGACAGTGAGTTAATTGTCCTTGTGCTATATTGTGCTTAAAAAAAACATTTATTCTAGGGACAGAAAACTCTAGGTAGGGACAGTGTCAGTTTCTTTCACTCTGCAAGTCCTTGTTTCCAGGGACCTGTAAGGACAGTGAGTTAATTTTCCTTGTGCTATATTGTGATTAAAAAAAACATTTATTCTAGGGACAGAAAACTCTAGGTAGGGACAGTGTCAGTTTCTTTCACTCTGCAAGTCCTTGTTTCCAGGGACCTGTAAGGACAGTGAGTTAATTTTCCTTGTGCTATATTGTGATTAAAAAAAACATTTTTTCTAGGGACAGAAAACTGTAGGTAGGGAGAGTGTTTTTTTTCTTTCACTCTGCAAGTCCTTGTTTCCAGGGACCTGTAAGGACAGTGAGTTAATTTTACTTGTGCTATATTGTGCTTAAAAAAAACATTTTTTCTAGGGACAGAAAACTGTAGGTAGGGAGAGTGTTTTTTTTCTTTCACTCTGCAAGTCCTTGTTTCCAGGGACCTGTAAGGACAGTGAGTTAATTGTCCTTGTGCTATATTGTGCTTAAAAAAAACATTTATTCTAGGGACAGAAAACTCTAGGTAGGGACAGTGTCAGTTTCTTTCACTCTGCAAGTCCTTGTTTCCAGGGACCTGTAAGGACAGTGAGTTAATTTTCCTTGTGCTATATTGTGATTAAAAAAAACATTTATTCTAGGGACAGAAAACTCTAGGTAGGGACAGTGTCAGTTTCTTTCACTCTGCAAGTCCTTGTTTCCAGGGACCTGTAAGGACAGTGAGTTAATTTTCCTTGTGCTATATTGTGATTAAAAAAAACATTTTTTCTAGGGACAGAAAACTGTAGGTAGGGAGAGTGTTTTTTTTCTTTCACTCTGCAAGTCCTTGTTTCCAGGGACCTGTAAGGACAGTGAGTTAATTTTACTTGTGCTATATTGTGCTTAAAAAAAACATTTTTTCTAGGGACAGAAAACTGTAGGTAGGGAGAGTGTTTTTTTTCTTTCACTCTGCAAGTCCTTGTTTCCAGGGACCTGTAAGGACAGTGAGTTAATTGTCCTTGTGCTATATTGTGCTTAAAAAAAACATTTATTCTAGGGACAGAAAACTCTAGGTAGGGACAGTGTCAGTTTCTTTCACTCTGCAAGTCCTTGTTTCCAGGGACCTGTAAGGACAGTGAGTTAATTTTCCTTGTGCTATATTGTGATTAAAAAAAACATTTATTCTAGGGACAGAAAACTCTAGGTAGGGACAGTGTCAGTTTCTTTCACTCTGCAAGTCCTTGTTTCCAGGGACCTGTAAGGACAGTGAGTTAATTTTCCTTGTGCTATATTGTGATTAAAAAAAACATTTTTTCTAGGGACAGAAAACTGTAGGTAGGGAGAGTGTTTTTTTTCTTTCACTCTGCAAGTCCTTGTTTCCAGGGACCTGTAAGGACAGTGAGTTAATTTTACTTGTGCTATATTGTGCTTAAAAAAAACATTTTTTCTAGGGACAGAAAACTGTAGGTAGGGAGAGTGTTTTTTTTCTTTCACTCTGCAAGTCCTTGTTTCCAGGGACCTGTAAGGACAGTGAGTTAATTGTCCTTGTGCTATATTGTGCTTAAAAAAACATTTATTCTAGGGACAGAAAACTCTAGGTAGGGACAGTGTCAGTTTCTTTCACTCTGCAAGTCCTTGTTTCCAGGGACCTGTAAGGACAGTGAGTTAATTTTCCTTGTGCTATATTGTGATTAAAAAAAACATTTTTTTCTAGGGACAGAAAACTGTAGGTAGGGAGAGTGTTTTTTTTCTTTCACTCTGCAAGTCCTTGTTTCCAGGGACCTGTAAGGACAGTGAGTTAATTTTCCTTGTGCTATATTGTGATTAAAAAAAACATTTTTTCTAGGGACAGAAAACTGTAGGTAGGGAGAGTGTTTTTTTTCTTTCACTCTGCAAGTCCTTGTTTCCAGGGACCTGTAAGGACAGTGAGTTAATTGTCCTTGTGCTATATTGTGCTTAAAAAAAACATTTTTTCTAGGGACAGAAAACTGTAGGTAGGGAGAGTGTTTTTTTTTTTTCACTCTGCAAGTCCTTGTTTCCAGGGACCTGTAAGGACAGTGAGTTAATTGTCCTTGTGCTATATTGTGCTTAAAAAAAACATTTATTCTAGGGACAGAAAACTCTAGGTAGGGACAGTGTCAGTTTCTTTCACTCTGCAAGTCCTTGTTTCCAGGGACCTGGAGAGACATTGAGTGAATTGTCCTTGTGCTATATTGTGATTAAAAAAAACATTTATTCTAGGGACAGAAAACTCTAGGTAGGGACAGTGTCAGTTTCTTTCACTGTGAAAGTCCTTGTTTCAAGGGACAGAGAAGGACACCTGAAGGTAGCCCTTATTGCTTTTTTCCCATCTCCCTGCAGGCCATCTATTAGAATGTCTGGAAGGCAAACAAGGAGAGGCAGACAGTCAGGAGGCAATAAAAGAGGGCAAGCAGGCTCTGTGTCTGGGGGCAACAGTGCTGGTCGTGGACGCGGTGCATTGTCATCAGCACATGGCCATGGGACACGCTTGTCCTTCTTTTCGGCAGCTGGACATGTTGAGCCACATCATGCCGAAGACTTGGTAGAGTGGATGACCAAGCCCTCCTCCTCCTCCTCATCCTCTCTCACCCAGGCTCAGGGTACTGGAAAAGCAGCTGCCAAAGCGTCGTCTTCCCTGGTATCAATGTCAGACAAATCATCAGTCACTCCTTCCCTAGACCCACCATGTCCTCCTCCTGAGGAGTCCCCCGAACTGTTTCAGCACAGTGTTGGGTACATGCTCCAGGAGGATGCCCAGCGTTTCGAAGGGTCTGATGATGAAACCCAGCTAGAGGAAGGCAGTAGCGTGAGAGCAGACAGAGGGGATGCTCAAGAAGGACACCAATCTGGCAGTCATGTTCCAGCAGCTGCAGCATACTGCCAGATTGGCTCCAGTGATGAGGAGGGAGGGGATGATGAGGTCAATGACTCCACGTGGGTGCCTAATAGGAGAGAGGAGGAGGAGGAGGATGAGGAGGAGGCACATCTCCAACGAGGCAGGATGCCCTTTGGTGGCCAGCGTAAGGGCAGTACACCGACGGAATCACACCGCAGAGCTCCGCCTGTGCAGGGCGCTGCCTCTGCCCGTCATTCAAAAAGTTCTTTGGTGTGGGCCTTTTTTGAGGCTAGTGCATCAGATCGCACAGCTGCTGTTTGCAACATATGTCTCAAGCGTATATCGCGTGGCCAAAACATCAGCCGCTTGGGTACCACATGCCTGACCAGACATATGTTGACCTGCCATGCAGCTCGTTGGCAAGCCTACCTCAAAGACCAACACCAAAGAACAAAGCGGACCTCTCCTTGCACCGCATCAGCTGGGATCTCCAACCCCACTATAACTTCAGTCCTCTCTGAAACATGCACTGAGAGGAATGAAGGTGTAGAATTAGGTGTGTCACAGCCAAGTACTTGCGCCCACTCTGCTAGCAGTACACCGACGTCCGATTCTAGCAGGCAAATTTCCCTGCCCCAGCTGCTGGACCGTCGAAAGAAGTTCACTCCCAGCCATCCACATGCCCAGCGGTTGAATGCTAGCTTGGCTAAATTGCTAGCGCTTCAACTGCTGCCTTTTCAGTTGGTAGACTCGGCCCCCTTCCGTGAGTTTGTGCAATGTGCGGTTCCTCAGTGGCAGGTTCCCAAACGCCACTTTTTCTCACGGAAGGCTATTCCGGCTCTCTACCGGCATGTGGAAGGCAATGTCTTGGCCTCGCTGGACAGGGCGGTCAGCGGTAAGGTGCATATTACCGCTGACTCATGGTCCAGCAGGCATGGACAGGGACGTTACCTTTCTTTCACGGCCCATTGGGTCACTCTTTTGGCAGCTGGGAAGGATTCAGGACAAGGTGCAGTAGTGTTGGAGGTTGTCCCACCGCCACGCCTCCAAAATGCTACTACTGGTTGTGACACACCTCTCTCCTCCACCCCCTCCTCTTCTTCTTCCTCCATGGCCTCTTCCTGTGGTTTGTCCTATGAACCAGCGGTGCTCCGTAGCCGTTCACGGGGCTACGCAAGTACGCAGGCAAAAAGATGCCATGCCGTGCTTGCGCTGGTGTGTTTGGGGGACAGAAGCCACACTGGGGCAGAGGTCCTGTCTGCTCTGCAGGGCCAGGCCGAGAGGTGGTTGACGCCACGCCAGCTTAAGCCAGGAATGGTGGTTTGCGACAATGGCACCAACCTCCTCTCCGCCCTCCGACAGGGACAACTGACCCATGTGCCCTGTGTGGCTCACGTCCTTAACCTGGTGGTGCAGCGCTTCTTGGGCAGGTACCCGGGCTTACAGGATGTCCTGAGGCAGGCCAGGAAAGTCTGTGTGCATTTCCGCAGATCTTATAATGCCAGTGCTCGCCTGGCTGAGCTGCAAAAGGAGTTGAACCTGCCCAAGAACCGCCTTATATGTGACATGCCCACCAGGTGGAACTCAACGTTGGCCATGCTGCAGCGGCTGCACACGCAGCAGAGGGCCATCAATGAGTACCTGTGCGACTACGGCACCAGGACAGGGTCAGGGGAGCTTGGTTTTTTTTCTCCACGCCAGTGGGGCATGATCAGGGATGCATGCACTGTCCTGGCACCATTTGAGGAGGCCACGAGGATGGTGAGCAGTGACAGTGCATGCATCAGTGACACTGTACCTCTTGTCCACCTGTTGGAGCACACGCTGCGTGGAATAATGGACAGGGCACTTGAGGCAGAACAGAGGCAGGAAGAGGAGGACTTCCTTGCCTCTCAAGGCCCCCTTTACCCAGACAGTGTTCCTTCTGTCCCACCCATCGCACAGGAAGAGGAGGAGGAGGAGGAGGAGGAGGAGGATTGTGTCAGCATGGAGGTGGAGGCTGGCACTCAGCATCATCAGCAGCAGTCTTTTAGGGATGATTTACAGTCCCAAGAAACCAGTGGACTTGTACGTGGCTGGGAGGAGGTGGCTGCGGATCATGTCGTCCTTAGTGACCCAGAGGACTCCGGAGCGAATGCCTCAGCAAACCTACGCTGCATGGCCTCCCTGATCCTGCAAAGTCTGCGGAAGGATCCTCGTATTCTTCGGATCAAGGAGAGGGACCATTACTGGCTGGCCACTCTCCTTGATCCACGGTACAAGGGTAAGGTTGCGGACCTTATGTTACCGTCGCAGAGGGAGCAGAGGATGAGACAACTCCGGGAGGCCTTGCAGAAAGGTCTGTGCAACGCGTTCCCAGAGACTGGGAGGTTGCAAACTCCTGGTCCTGGACAACGAGTTGCTGAGGCTTCGGCCAGTCAAAGAAGGAGCGGTGGGGAAGGTGGCCGTCTGACCGATGCGTTCAGACAATTCTTTAGTCCGCAGCCCCAAAGTATGATCGGTTCCAGCAACCATCGCCAGCGTCTGATAAACATGGTGCAGGAATATCTAGGGGCAAGGTCAGACTTGGACACCTTCCCCACCGAAAATCCTCTGGCTTACTGGGTCTTGAGGATGGATCACTGGCCAGAGCTTGCACAGTATGCAATTGAGCTACTGGCCTGTCCTGCATCCAGCGTTCTTTCGGAACGCACATTCAGTGCTGCTGGAGGATTTGTCACGGATCACAGGGTGCGCCTGTCCACCGACTCGGTTGATCGACTGACTTTCATCAAGATGAACCAGTCTTGGATCACCACCAGCTACCACACACCTGATGCTGATATAACAGACTAATTGATTTTAAAATGTCACATCCCTTCAAGACTGATGCTGATGCTGAGTGCCTGTGCTGTTATGTTGACTGGCTATCCTCCTCCTCCGAGTCCTCAATGATACGATTGATGATGATAGCTTGGAAGATCATTTTTGTTTATGGGTGCCGCCACCAGTGCCTAACGCCCAATTTTTCAGCCCCTGTTTAACAGGGGCGTGTAATTACAATTTTTGAAGCAATACTTTGCAACAGGGCTCATTGCTGTGCTCCAAGTACAGTATCTGTGAGGAGTTGCAGTGTTGTGCCACCAGTGCCTAAGGCCCAATTTTTCAGCCCCTGTTTAACAGGGGCGTGTCATTACAATTTTTGAAGCAATACTTTGCAACAGGGCTCATTGCTGTGCTCCAAGTACAGTATCTGTGAAGGGTTGCAGTGTTGTGCCACCAGTGCCTAAGGCCCAATTTTTCAGCCCCTGTTCAACAGGGGCATGTAATTACAATTCTTGATCTAATAATTCACAGCAGGGCCCATTGCTGCACCCACCAAGAGTAACTGTCAGGGCTTACAGTGTTGTGGCACCAGCACCACCATCAAAGGCCCAATTTTTACTACCACTGTTCAACAATTATATGTAATTAAAATTCCTGATATAATAGTTGACAGCAGGGCGTTCCAGCACCAACCAAGAGTAACTGTGAGTGCTTACAGTGTTGTGCCAACACCAACAACTAAGGGGCCTATTTCTGCAGAGTATATACGGCAGGTCCCTACTTTCAAACATCCAACTTACAAACGACTCCTACTTGCAAACGCAAGAAGACAACAGGAAGTGAGAGGAAATCTACCACTAGGAAGGAAAATTCTCTCCTATAAGAATAAATATGGGAGAAAGGTGTCTCCTCTGTACTGATGCTTTATCAGCAATCCTTGTTTCAAGAAAAACACCACATTTCAAAAACAGTTGTCATTAGGACGGAAAGTGAGGTGAAATGTTCTGAACAGGGGCACAGACAGCAAAACAAATGTTACAGGGGTGATAACCCTTACCTATGTTTTCCAAAAAGTTTAAAAATAGATTTTTGGTCTGGAGCTACACTTCAACAATGTACCTGTTCAAAATTACAAACAGATTCTACATAAGAACAAACCTACAGTCCCTGTCTTGTATGCACCGCCTGTATACGGCTGTTCAGAGTATACAGGGCCTTTTTTATTTTGTGTGCGGGGTTCCCCTTAATATCCATACAAGACCCAAAGGGGCTGGTAATGGGCTGGGGTAGGGGGGGGGGTCATGGGGTAGCTATGCCATTTTTCTTAAAGATTTTCATCCATATTACCGGGACCAGACATTACATTAAAGCCGCAAGCAGTTTTAAATGGCTTTTTTTTCCTTTAGAAGTGTCATTTTGTGCAGGGACAGTTCTAAACACGGGAAACACGTGGCACTTCACAGGCATACTTTAGACACCCCCCAGGTACGATATTTAAAGGAATATTTGACTTTTTTTTTTCACTTTATGCATCATTAAAATGACTGCTCCCGGAAAACGACCGTTTTTAAAACTTATTTTTGCATTGATACATGTCCCCTGGTGCAGAACCCGGGTTCCCAAACCCTTTTTAGGACAATAACATGCATAATAGTTGTTATAATTAGCACTTTAGAATTCGAACGTTCGCATCCATTGTATTTAATAGGGTTCTAATGTTCGTTCGAACTTTCGGTCCGTTCGCGGGTTCTGGTGCGAACCGAACCCGGGGGTGTTCGGCTCATCACTACACCACAATGTCACAGATACACCACAATGTCACAGATACACCACAATGTCACAGATACACCATGATGTCACAGATACACCATGATGTCACAGATACACCACAATGTCACAGACACACCACAATGTCACAGATACACCACAATGTCATGACACACCACAATGTCACAGATACACCACAATGTCACAGATACACCACAATGTCATGACACACCACAATGTCACAGATACACCACAATGTCAGAGATACACCACAATGTCACAGATACACCACGATGTCACAGATACACCACGATGTCACAGACACACCACAATGTCACAGACACACCACAATGTCACAGACACACCATGACGTCACAGACACACCATGACGTCACAGATACACCACAATGTCACAGATACACCATGACGTCACAGATACACCACAATGTCACAGATACACCACAATGTCACAGACACACCACGATGTCACAGATACACCACAATGTCACAGATACACCACAATGTCACAGACACATCACGATGTCACAGACACACCACGATGTCACAGACACATCACAATGTCACAGACACATCACGATGTCACAGACACACCACAATGTCACAGATACACCACAATGTCACAGATACACCACAATGTCACAGACACACCATGATGTCACAGACACACCACAATGTCACAGATACACCACGATGTCACAGACACACCACAATGTCACAGATACACCACAATGTCACAGATACACCACGATGTCACAGACACATCACAATGTCACAGATACACCATGATGTCACAGATACACCATGATGTCACAGATACACCACAATGTCACAGACACACCACAATGTCACAGACACACCATGATGTCACAGACACACCACAATGTCACAGACACACCACAATGTCACAGATACACCACGATGTCACAGACACACCACAATGTCACAGATACACCACAATGTCACAGATACACCACAATGTCACAGATACACCACGATGTCACAGACACCACAATGTCACAGATACACCATGATGTCACAGATACACCATGATGTCACAGATACACCACAATGTCACAGACACACCACAATGTCACAGATACACCACAATGTCATGACACACCACAATGTCACAGATACACCACAATGTCACAGATACACCACAATGTCATGACACACCACAATGTCACAGATACACCACAATGTCAGAGATACACCACAATGTCACAGATACACCACGATGTCACAGATACACCATGATGTCACAGACACACCACAATGTCACAGACACACCACAATGTCACAGACACACCATGACGTCACAGACACACCATGACGTCACAGATACACCACAATGTCACAGATACACCATGACGTCACAGATACACCACAATGTCACAGATACACCACAATGTCACAGACACACCATGACGTCACAGATACACCACAATGTCACAGATACACCACAATGTCACAGACACATCACGATGTCACAGACACACCACGATGTCACAGACACATCACAATGTCACAGACACATCACGATGTCACAGACACACCACAATGTCACAGACACACCACAATGTCACAGATACACCACAATGTCACAGACACACCCCGATGTCACAGACACACCACAATGTCACAGACACACCACAATGTCACAGATACACCACAATGTCACAGACACACCATGATGTCACAGACACACCACAATGTCACAGATACACCACAATGTCACAGATACACCACAATGTCACAGACACACCACAATGTCACAGACACACCATGATGTCACAGATACACCACAATGTCACAGACACACCCCGATGTCACAGACACACCACAATGTCACAGACACACCACAATGTCACAGATACACCACAATGTCACAGACACACCACAATGTCACAGATACACCACAATGTCACAGACACATCACGATGTCATAGACACACCACAATGTCACAGATACACCACAATGTCACAGACACACCCCGATGTCACAGACACACCACAATGTCACAGACACACCACAATGTCACAGATACACCACGATGTCACAGACACACCACAATGTCACAGATACACCACAATGTCACAGACACATCACGATGTCATAGACACACCACAATGTCACAGACACACCACAATGTCACAGACACACCATGATGTCACAGACACACCACAATGTCACAGATACACCACAATGTCACAGACACACCACAATGTCACAGATACACCACAATGTCACAGATATACCACAATGTCACAGATACACCACGATGTCACAGACACCACAATGTCACAGATACACCATGATGTCACAGATACACCACAATGTCACAGACACACCACAATGTCACAGATACACCACAATGTCATGACACACCACAATGTCACAGATACACCACAATGTCACAGATACACCACAATGTCATGACACACCACAATGTCACAGATACACCACAATGTCACAGATACACCACAATGTCACAGATACACCACAATGTCACAGATACACCACGATGTCACAGACACACCACAATGTCACAGACACACCATGACGTCACAGATACACCACAATGTCACAGATACACCATGACGTCACAGATACACCACAATGTCACAGATACACCACAATGTCACAGACACACCACAATGTCACAGACACACCATGATGTCACAGATACACCACAATGTCACAGACACACCACAATGTCACAGACACACCATGATGTCACAGATACACCACAATGTCACAGACACACCACAATGTCACAGACACACCACAATGTCACAGACACACCACGATGTCACAGACACACCACAATGTCACAGACACCACAATGTCACAGATACACCACGATGTCACAGACACACCACAATGTCACAGATACACCACAATGTCACAGACACATCACGATGTCACAGACACACCACAATGTCACAGATACACCACAATGTCACAGATACACCACGATGTCACAGATACACCATGATGTCACAGACACACCACAATGTCACAGATACACCACGATGTCACAGACACACCACAATGTCACAGATACACCACAATGTCACAGATACACCACAATGTCACAGACACACCATGATGTCACAGACACACCACAATGTCACAGACACACCACAATGTCACAGATACACCACGATGTCACAGACACACCACAATGTCACAGATACACCACAATGTCACAGATACACCACAATGTCACAGATACACCACAATGTCACAGACACCACAATGTCACAGATACACCATGATGTCACAGATACACCACAATGTCACAGACACACCACAATGTCACAGATACACCACAATGTCATGACACACCACAATGTCACAGATACACCACAATGTCACAGATACACCACAATGTCATGACACACCACAATGTCACAGATACACCACAATGTCAGAGATACACCACAATGTCACAGATACACCACGATGTCACAGATACACCACGATGTCACAGACACACCACAATGTCACAGACACACCACAATGTCACAGACACACCATGACGTCACAGACACACCATGACGTCACAGATACACCACAATGTCACAGATACACCATGACGTCACAGATACACCACAATGTCACAGATACACCACAATGTCACAGACACACCTTGACGTCACAGATACACCACAATGTCACAGATACACCACAATGTCACAGACACATCACGATGTCACAGACACACCACGATGTCACAGACACATCACGATGTCACAGACACACCACAATGTCACAGACACACCACAATGTCACAGATACACCACAATGTCACAGATACACCACAATGTCACAGACACACCACAATGTCACAGACACACCCCGATGTCACAGACACACCACAATGTCACAGACACACCACAATGTCACAGATACACCACAATGTCACAGACACACCCCGATGTCACAGACACACCACAATGTCACAGACACACCACAATGTCACAGATACACCACAATGTCACAGACACACCATGATGTCACAGACACACCACAATGTCACAGACACACCACAATGTCACAGATACACCACAATGTCACAGATACACCACAATGTCACAGACACACCCCGATGTCACAGACACACCACAATGTCACAGACAAACCACAATGTCACAGACACACCATGATGTCACAGATACACCACAATGTCACAGACACACCCCGATGTCACAGACACACCACAATGTCACAGATACACCACAATGTCACAGACACACCACAATGTCACAGATACACCACAATGTCACAGACACCACAATGTCACAGATACACCACGATGTCACAGACACACCACAATGTCACAGATACACCACAATGTCACAGACACATCACGATGTCATAGACACACCACAATGTCACAGACACACCACAATGTCACAGACACACCATGATGTCACAGACACACCACAATGTCACAGATACACCACAATGTCACAGACACACCACAATGTCACAGATACACCACAATGTCACAGATATACCACAATGTCACAGATACACCACGATGTCACAGACACCACAATGTCACAGATACACCATGATATCACAGATACACCACAATGTCACAGACACACCACAATGTCACAGATACACCACAATGTCATGACACACCACAATGTCACAGATACACCACAATGTCACAGATACACCACAATGTCATGACACACCACAATGTCACAGATACACCACAATGTCACAGATACACCACAATGTCATGACACACCACAATGTCACAGATACACCACAATGTCAGAGATACACCACAATGTCACAGATACACCACGATGTCACAGATACACCACGATGTCACAGACACACCACAATGTCACAGACACACCATGACGTCACAGATACACCACAATGTCACAGATACACCATGACGTCACAGATACACCACAATGTCACAGATACACCACAATGTCACAGACACACCATGACGTCACAGATACACCACAATGTCACAGATACACCACAATGTCACAGACACACCACGATGTCACAGACACACCACAATGTCACAGATACAGCACAATGTCACAGACACACCACGATGTCACAGACACACCACAATGTCACAGACACACCACAATGTCACAGACACACCACAATGTCACAGATACACCACAATGTCACAGATACACCACGATGTCACAGACACACCACAATGTCACAGACACACCATGATGTCACAGACACACCACGATGTCACAGACACATCACAATGTCACAGATACACCACAATGTCACAGACACACCACAATGTCACAGATACACCACAATGTCACAGACACACCACAATGTCACAGACACACCACGATGTCACAGACACATCACAATGTCACAGATACACCACAATGTCACAGACACACCATGACATCACAGATACACCACAATGTCACAGATACACCCCGATTTCACAGACACACCACAATGTCACAGACACACCACGATGTCACAGACACACCACGATGTCACAGACACCACAATGTCACAGACACATCACAATGTCACAGACACACCACAATGTCACAGACACACCACAATGTCACAGATACACCACAATGTCACAGACACACCATGACATCACAGATACACCACAATGTCACAGATACACCCCGATGTCACAGCCACACCACAATGTCACAGACACACCACAATGTCACAGACACACCACGATGTCACAGACACATCACAATGTCACAGACACATCACAATGTCACAGACACACCACAATGTCATGACACACCACAATGTCACAGATACACCACAATGTCACAGACACACCCCGATGTCATAGACACACCACAATGTCACAGACACATCACAATGTCACAGACACATCACAATGTCACAGACACACCACAATGTCACAGATACACCACAATGTCACAGATACACCACAATGTCACAGACACACCACAATGTCATGACACACCACAATGTCACAGATACACCACAATGTCACAGACACACCCCGATGTCATAGACACACCACAATGTCACAGACACATCACAATGTCACAGATACACCACAATGTCACAGACACACCATGACATCACAGATACACCACAATGTCACAGATACACCCCGATGTCACAGACACACCACAATGTCACAGACACCACAATGTCACAGATACACCACAATGTCACAGACACACCACAATGTCACAGATACACCACAATGTCACAGACACACCACGATGTCACAGACACACCACAATGTCACAGACACACCATGACGTCACAGATACACCACAATGTCACAGACACACCACAATGTCACAGACACATCACAATGTCACAGACACATCACAATGTCACAGATACACCACGATGTCACAGACACACCACAATGTCACAGACACATCACAATGTCACAGATACACCACAATGTCACAGATACACCACAATGTCACAGACACACCACAATGTCATGACACACCACAATGTCACAGATACACCACAATGTCACAGATACACCACAATGTCACAGACACACCACAATGTCATGACACACCACAATGTCACAGATACACCACAATGTCACAGACACACCCCGATGTCATAGACACACCACAATGTCACAGACACATCACAATGTCACAGATACACCACAATGTCACAGATACACCACAATGTCACAGACACACCACAATGTCATGACACACCACAATGTCACAGACACACCACAATGTCACAGACACCACAATGTCACAGATACACCACAATGTCACAGACACACCACAATGTCACAGACACACCACAATGTCACAGATACACCACAATGTCACAGACACACCACGATGTCACAGACACACCACAATGTCACAGATACACCACGATGTCACAGACACACCACAATGTCACAGACACACCACAATGTCACAGACACACCACAATGTCACAGATACACCACAATGTCACAGACACACCACGATGTCACAGACACACCACAATGTCACAGATACACCACAATGTCACAGACACACCACGATGTCACAGACACACCACAATGTCACAGACACACCACAATGTCACAGACACACCATGACGTCACAGATACACCACAATGTCACAGACACACCACAATGTCACAGACACATCACAATGTCACAGACACATCACAATGTCACAGATACACCACGATGTCACAGACACACCACAATGTCACAGATACACCACAATGTCACAGACACACCACAATGTCATGACACACCACAATGTCACAGATACACCACAATGTCACAGACACACCCCGATGTCATAGACACACCACAATGTCACAGACACATCACAATGTCACAGACACATCACAATGTCACAGACACACCACAATGTCACAGATACACCACAATGTCACAGACACACCACAATGTCATGACACACCACAATGTCACAGATACACCACAATGTCACAGACACACCCCGATGTCATAGACACACCACAATGTCACAGACACATCACAATGTCACAGATACACCACAATGTCACAGATACACCACGATGTCACAGACACACCACAATGTCATGACACACCACAATGTCACAGACACACCACAATGTCACAGATACACCCCGATGTCATAGACACACAACGATGTCACAGATACACCACAGTGTCATGACACAGAGACACGTCAGTTTTGGTTGGAATGAGGATACAGCTGATAGAGGAGGGATTGTGGGAAAACGGGCCTCAGAGGTCTGCAGGGAACTCCGTCTGTAAGGAGAAGGGACTTCTGGGTAATGGCCGTAAAGACTTTGCCCAAATTTCGGTGACGTTCTCACAAGGCGGCTGCACCAATCAGAAGTGCGGAGAAGTTTTGCCCAACTTTCTGTGTAAATAAAGTAATTAAAGATGAATCATGCGGGACTAATTGCAGATTTGGGAAGGATAAATCCGGCGCACTTCTGGAGCGCACCTCGTCTGCATTTACCGTGAAGAGTAGAAAATGGGAGATAATTGGGAAAATAATAAGATAGACCCCCACCGAGAAGTCGGGTTCAATCAATCGGATCTAATTGCCCAAAAAAAAACATATGTGAAGACAGGAGACTCAACCAACATCCTTCAACACAATTAAAAAGCGGGCGGGAAGATCGCGGAGCTTCTTGTTAGAGGAGTTCTGAGGTCGCCTCCCGCCGTGAGAATACTTTCCGCTACAATAAAAAGGAACCTGGAAGGGCTCATTTACTGAATGTTTGGGGGGTTTTGTCTTGGAACTCTCCTGGACTGAAACGTCTTCCTCTGATTTCCCTGCACACTGCGAGCTTCTCACAATGTGCATTAGAATCTGCAGCAAGTCAGAGCCCCGCCCCATTTCCCGGCTGTTACCTCCCCTGCCTAACTGTCCTTGGCCCGCCCCTTTCATTCACTGGATTTCAGTTCTTTTAATCATGGAGTCTCAGCATCCCATGTGGGCGCTACCTAAGGTGGTGTGCATGCCGGGAACGCCCACTTCTCCAGACTGACACCCTCCAATGAAGGTCTTTTGATATTCGCTTAACTCCGGCCAGCCCACTGCTTACATCAGAACTGAGGCCCCTCCCCCGTCCTGACTGAACCCCCCCAACCCCGCCCACCCACCGGGGGTGCAGCGAAACAGCAACACTAGCTTTACCTCTCTACGCCCCGAAAATTAAAAAAAAAACTTCCTGGGCGCCGCTGTTACACTGATGGGGCCCATGGAAATGTATCTTAATCCCCGGGAAACAAGTGGGAGTGGGGGGTGGGCTCTAGTCAAATCCATTTCTTCCTCTAGGAAGAAATTAACAATAAAGCTGCCCTTCCCCCCCCTGTTTAGCTGATGAGATCTGCCCCCCTGTTTAGCTGATGAGATCTGCCCCCCTGTTTAGCTGATGAGATCTGCCCCCCTGTTTAGCTGATGAGATCTCCCTCCCCCTGTTCAGCTGATGAGATCTCCCCCCCCCCTGTTCAGCTGATAAGGTCTCCCCCCCTGTTCAGCTGATAAGGTCTGTGCCCCCTGTTCAGCTGATGAGGTCTCCCCCCCCGTTCAGCTGATGAGGTCTCCCCCCCCCTGTTCAGCTGATGAGGTCTCCCCCCCGTTTAGCTGATGAGGTCTGACCCCCCTGCTCAGCTGATGAGGTCTGCCCCCCCTGTTTAGCTGATGAGGTCTGTGCCCCCCCCTGTTTAGCTGATGAGGTCTGCCCCCCCTGTTCAGCTGATGAGATCTCCCCCCCCCTGTTCAGCTGATGAGGTTTCCCCCCCCCTGTTTAGCTGATGAGGTCTGCCCCCCCCCTGTTTAGCTGATAAGGTCTCCCCCCCCCCCGTTTAGCTGATGAGGTCTGCCCCCCCTGTTCAGCTGATAAGGTCTGCCCCCCTGTTTAGCTGATAAGGTCTGCCCCCCCTGTTCAGCTGATAAGGTCTGCCCCCCCTGTTCAGCTGATAAGGTCTGCCCCCCCTGTTCAGCTGATAAGGTCTGCCCCCCCTGTTCAGCTGATAAGGTCTGCCCCCCCTGTTCAGCTGATAAGGTCTGCCCCCCCTGTTCAGCTGATAAGGCCTGCCCCCCTGTTTAGCTGATGATATTAGAATTTTGATGAAGAAGAAAGGAGGAAAAGGGAAGACCAAAGATTAAAACTTCAGCTTTGAAGCTGAACTCCGGGATCACCAATGATTGTCTAAACAATCACATCACAGGGGGTGATCCCAGCACAGTAAGGGGTGTGTTCAGGGGCGGATCCAGAGTCTAGTCTTGGGAGGGGCACTGGCAGAAAATAAAGTGCTGCTTACAGAATTTTATTTAACGTATCGTGACACAAATGTTACATCCCAATTATTTCTACTGAGACACAAAGCCACTCTGTCCCAAGGTCCATAAAGACATGGATGAGCGAGTTTGGGGTGGAGGAACTTGACTGACCTGCACAGAGTCCTGACCTCAACCCCATAGAACACCTTTGGGAGGAATTAGAGCGGAGACTGTGAGCCAGGCCTTCTCATCCAACATCAGTGCCTGACCTCACAAATGCTCTTCTGGAAGAATGGTCAAACATTCCCATAGACACCCTCCTAAACCTTGTGGACGGCCTTCCCAGAAGAGGTGAAGCTGTTATAGCTGCAAAGGGCGGGGCCAACTCAATATTGAACCCTCCGGACTAAGACTGGAATGCCATTACAGTTCATGTGCGTGTAAATGCCCTTCGGGACCGCGTTCCGCACAAGGAAGGCAGCCTGACTGCACACAATGATGTACCTACCTGTACCTTCGTGCAGTAGCCTCTGGGGACACACTTAACCCTTTGATCGTCCCTGGTGTTAACCCCTTCCCTTCCAGTGTCATTAGTACAGTGACAGTGCATATTTATAGGACTGATGACTGTATTGGGGTCACTGGTCCCTAAAAAAGTGTCAAAAGTGTCAGTTAGGTGTCCAATTTGACCGCCGCAATGTCACAGTCCCGCTAAAAATAGCTAATTGCCGCCATTACTAGTAAAAAAATTAAAAAAATGAAATTCTATAAAAATATCCCGCAGTTTGAAGACACAATAACTTTTGCGCAAACCAATCAATAAAAGTTTTTTGGGATTTTCTTTACCAAAAATACTGTATGTAGAAGAAAACGTATCGGCCTAAATAAATGAAATTCAATATATTTTTTGGGGATATTTATTATAACAGAAAGTAAAAAATATTGTGTTTTTTTCAAAATTGTCGCTCTATTTTTGTTTATAGCGCAAAAAATAAAAACCGCAGAGGTGATCAAATACCACCAAAAGAAATCTCTATTTGTGGGAAAAAAAGGAGGTCAAATTTATTTGGGTACAACGTCGCACGACCGCGCAATTGTCTGTTAAAGAGACGCAGTGCCGAATCGCAAAAAATGGCCTGGTCATGAAGGGGGGTAAAAGCTTCCGGGGCTGAAGTGGTTAAAAAACGTGTCTGGCGCCAACATGCACTAAGTACATATCTGCGCGTGCGCTCGTGCACATTTCTGTGAGCCAAACGTCTGATAGACATTCTCTGACACGAGGGATCCGGTATGGAAGGTTCACAGAAGAAACTTTCTGCCTGAGACTGGAGGGGACACAGCCAATCAGCAGGCACCACCTAGGGGCCGCCTGCACCAAACACCAACTGGGATTACTGGAATCCATCTCAGTAACCCACCTATAAAGAGAGCCTGTCCTCCCTCTACACTTGCATCCTACAGTATTGCAGGGTGGGGGATGGGGGGTCACAAGAGTCTCTGCGTTTCTTTTCCAGTCATCTGCCAAGTAAGCTCCTCCCATGTGTGCGTTCCTGACGTGTACTCGGCTATGCCAATTCCTGGAAAGTGGCTCACCGTCATTCCGCAGACACCTCACACCTACAGAGGGAGAGGAATTCTACATCTTCATTACCACTGACCATGATTGCCGCCGATCATGATTACCACTGACCATGATTGCCACTGACCATGATTGCCACTGACCATGATTGCCACTGACCATAATTGCCACTGACCATGATTGCCGCCGACCATGATTACCACTCACCATGATTGCCGCCAACCATGATTACCACTGACCATGATTACCGCTGACCATGATTACCACTGACCATGATTACCACTGACCATGATTACTGCCGATCATGATTACCGCCGATCATGATTACCGCTGACCATGATTACCGCTGACCATGATTACCGCCGTTCATGATTGCCACTGACCATGATTGCCACTGACCATGATTGCCGCCGATCATGATTACCACTGACCATGATTACCACCGACCATCATTACCACTGACCATGATTACCACCGACCATCATTACCACTGACCATGATTGCCGCCGATCATGATTACCACTGACCATGATTGCCACTGACCATGATTACCACTGACCATGATTACCACTGACCATGATTACCACTGACCATGATTACCACTGACCATGATTGCCGCCGATCATGATTGCCGCCGATCATGATTGCCGCCAACCATGATTACCACTGACCATGATTACCGCTGACCATGATTACCACTGACCATGATTACTGCCGATCATGATTACCGCCGATCATGATTACCGCCGACCATGATTACTGCCGATCATGATTACCGCTGACCATGATTACTGCCGATCATGATTACCGCTGACCATGATTACTGCCGATCATGATTACCGCTGACCATGATTACCGCTGACCATGATTACTGCCGACCATGATTACCGCTGACCATGATTACCGCCGACCATGATTACCGCCGACCATGATTACCGCCGACCATGATTACCGCTGACCATGATTACCACTGACCATGATTACCGCCGACCATGATTACCGCCGACCATGATTACCACTGACCATGATTACCACTGACCATGATTACCACTGACCATGATTACCACTGACCATGATTACCGCCGACCATGATTACCACTGACCATGATTACCGCCGACCATGATTACCACCGACCATGATTACCGCCGACCATGATTACCACTGACCATGATTACCACTGACCATGATTACCACTGACCATGATTACCGCCGACCATGATTACCGCCGATCATGATTACCACTGACCATGATTACCACTGACCATGATTACCGCCGACCATGATTGCCGCCGACCATGTTTTCCGCCGACCATGTTTGCCACCAATCATGATTGCCACCGATCATGATTACCGCCAACCATGATTACCGCCGTGCCGACCATGATTGCCGCCAACCATGTTTTCTGCCGATCATGATTACCACTGACCATGATTGCCACCGATCATGATTGCCACTGATCATGATTGCCGCCGACCATGATTGCCGCTGATTAATCATTACCTGTCGGTGGTCACAGGGAGGGGAGTCGCACGCAGTAACACTGAAAGAGTTTTTTCCTTAAAGGGAAGCGTCTGCCGGGTGATACAAATCTTGGCTGGGCTCCACGCTCTTCGGGTTTTCCAGGCTCGCCAAGCCCTTCATTGCGGCATGAAGTCGATCCCGGCCAATTCCAGTGCAGATGGTACTTTCCCTTCTATAAATTGCTTCTCAGCGTTTTTGATGGCGTGCCAGTTCTGACAACTCTCAGATAACACGCCGGCCCCGGCGGCGCAGGTTGTTGTAGCGAACACGGAGGAAACACTTCGGGTCTCAGAGATACATCTGTTCAGGATCTGCAGAAACAAGAGGAGGCGGCGACCGAGGGCACCTTTCAGCGCGTCCGACTTTTCTTATCTCCTTCCAAACGCATCGCTGAGCTTTCAAGGGCTTTCCTGAGCTTCTCTGCCAGCGGGATTATTTTCCAGGCTGCTCCATCCATGAAATACACACACATGTAAGAACTGTTCAAAGCGGGACTCCGGGCACAAAAAAAGCAAAAACTCTCATTTAGATATATTCATCAATAGCCACAAAAATATAAATCCGCTATGTGAGCACCAAACCCAGATATTAACTTATTAAAGTAGCAGTGACACCATCACTGGGCTGGACATAGCCTGTGCAGAGAGCAGAGTTGTGGGAGGGGCCCAGCAGGCTCCACCCACTACAGGAGGTGGACACAAGACCAGTCACCATGCACAAGGAGAGAGAGCAGAGCTGTGGGAGGGGCCCAGCAGACTCCACCCACTACAGACTGCCAGTAGAAAACTACAGGAGGTGGCAGAGACAAGACCAGTCCCCCTGAACAAGAGCTGTGGGAGGGGTCCAGCAGGCTCCACCCACTACAGAAAACTACAGTTAGCAAGCACCCCCTAGGGATACAGTAAACCCTTTGATCCCCCCTGATGTTAACCCCATCCCAGCCAGTGTCATTAGTACAGTGACAGTGCAGATTTTTAGCACTGATCACTGTATTAGTCTCACTGGTCCCCAAAAAAGTGTCAAAAGTGCCAGTTAGGTGTCCGATGTGTCCGCCACAATGTTGCAGTCCCGCTAAAAAAATCGCTGATCGCCGCCATTATTAGTAAAAAATAAATAAATAAAAATGCCGCAAATCTATCTCCTATTTGGTAGACACTATAACTTTTATTCAGGAGGACTGGGGAGGCACGCCTGAGAGGACTGGGGTGGAGCCGTCTGGGATGGGTGCAGTGCCAGTCAGGAGGACAGGGGAGTCACGCCTGAGAGGACTGGGGTGGAGCGGTCTGGGATGGTTGCAGAGCCAGTCAGGAGGACTGGGGAGGCACGCCTGAGAGGACTGGGGTGGATCAGTCTGGGATGGGTGCAGAGCCAGTCAGGAGGACTGGGGAGGCACGCCTGAGAGGACTGGGGTGGATCAGTCTGGGATGGGTGCAGAGCCAGTCAGGAGGACTGGGGAGGCACGCCTGAGAGGACTGGGGTGGATCAGTCTGGGATGGGTGCAGAGCCAGTCAGGAGGACTGGGGAGGCACGCCTGAGAGGACTGGGGTGGATCAGTCTGGGATGGGTGAAGAGCCAGTCAGGAGGACTGGGGAGGCACGCCTGAGAGGACTGGGGTGGATCAGTCTGGGATGGGTGAAGAGCCAGTCAGGAGGACTGGGGAGGCACGCCTGAGAGGACTGGGGTGGATCAGTCTGGGATGGGTGAAGAGCCAGTCAGGTGGACTGGGGAGGCACGCCTGAGAGGACTGGGGTGGATCAGTCTGGGATGGGTGCAGAGCCAGTCAGGAGGACTGGGGAGGCACGCCTGAGAGGACTGGGGTGGATCGGTCTGGGATGGTTGCAGAGCCAGTCAGGAGGACTGGGGAGGCATGCCTGAGAGGACTGGGGTGGATCAGTCTGGGATGGGTGAAGAGCCAGTCAGGAGGACTGGGGAGGCACGCCTGAGAGGACTGGGGTGGAGCGGTCTGGGATGGGTGCAGTGCCAGTCAGGAGGACTGGGGAGGCACGCCTGAGAGGACTGGGGTGGAGCGGTCTGGGATGGGTGCAGTGCCAGTCAGGAGGACTGGGGAGTCACGCCTGAGAGGACTGGGGTTCAGCGGTCTGGGATGGGTGCAGTGCCAGTCAGGAGGACTGGGGAGGCACGCCTGAGAGGACTGGGGTGGAGCGGTCTGGGATGGGTGCAGTGCCAGTCAGGAGGACTGGGGAGTCACGCCTGAGAGGACTGGGGTGGAGCGGTCTGGGATGGGTGCAGTGCCAGTCAGGAGGACTGGGGAGGCACGCCTGAGAGGACTGGGGTTCAGCGGTCTGGGATGGGTGCAGTGCCAGTCAGGAGGACTGGGGAGGCACGCCTGAGAGGACTGGGGTGGAGCGGTCTGGGATGGGTGCAGTGCCAGTCAGGAGGACTGGGGAGTCACGCCTGAGAGGACTGGGGTGGAGCGGTCTGGGATGGGTGCAGTGCCAGTCAGGAGGACTGGGGAGGCACGCCTGAGAGGACTGGGGTGGAGCGGTCTGGGATGGGAGGACTGGGGAGTCACTACAAAAAATACTGTGACTGCCCCCACCTATGACAGGTCTTCACAGCAAGGAGCACTGGATGGGCGGACGCATGTAGACAAATAACACAAAATATCTATATATTACGGTTAGTATCAGGGTTAGTATCAGGGTTAGTATCAGGGTTAGTACCAGGTAGGCTTGTGCAATTCGTTTCGTAACGAATCGAAATTCGTCCGAATTTAGCAACTTTCGGACATTCGGAAGCATTCGAATTTCCAAACAGAGCAATTACGAATAAAACCGAATCCGAAATAAATTATACCGCAAAATAGCGAATGCCCGAAGGTCTTCGGCATAATTCGTTATGAAAAAAGTTACGAATGTACAAATCCATTCGAAGCACAATAACACTCACTCTGCTCTCTGCTTCTCCCTCACCATGCTGAACTCCCTCTCAAAATGGTGTACAGGGGCGGAGGCTATAGCCGCATGAAAAAACGAAAGTAAAATACGAGATTTCAAATCCATTCGAAGCACAATAACACTCACTCTGCTCTGCTCTCTGCTTCTCCCTCACAAAATGGTGTACAGGGGCGGAGCCTATAGCCGCATGTAAAAAACGAAAGTAAAATACGAGATTTCGAATCGTTACAAATAACCGCTATGTATTTAGAAAAGTACAAATCCATTCGAAGCACATTAGGCATAATAGGCAGCGTCGTTGTGAGAGAGACACGGAAAATTACGAATCAACGAACCCAAAAAAAGTTACGAAAGTAGGAGTTGTGTCCAGAATCAACGAAAAACAACATACTCTACCGAAAGTACGAATTATAAAGCAACAAAAAATTCAACGAAAAATGTCGCTTGCAAAAATACGAATGAGTCCGAACACGAAAAATCCCGTCTAGCAAAATTACGAATGATTACGAATCAACAGGACCGGAAAGAAACGAACCGAAACGGAACGAATTTTTCCGTTGTGCACAAGTCTAGTACCAGGGTTAGTATCAGGGTTAGTATCAGGGTTAGTATCAGGGTTAGTATTAGGGTTAGTATCAGGGTTAGTATCAGGGTTAGTATCAGGGTTAGTATTAGGGTTAGTATTAGGGTTAGGGTTAGTATTAGGGTTAGTATCAGGGTTAGTATTAGGGTTATTATTAGAGTTAGGGTTAGTATCAGGGTTAGTATTAGGGTTAGGGTTAGTATTAGGGTTAGTATCAGGGTTAGTATCAGGGTTAGTATTAGGGTTAGTATTAGGGTTAGTATCAGGGTTAGTATCAGGGTTAGTATTAGGGTTAGTATTAGGGTTAGTATCAGGGTTAGTATCAGGGTTAGTATTAGGGTTAGTATTAGGGTTAGGGTTAGTATTAGGGTTAGTATCAGGGTTAGTATTAGGGTTATTATTAGAGTTAGGGTTAGTATCAGGGTTAGTATTAGGGTTAGGGTTAGTATTAGAGTTAGTATTAGGGTTGGTATCAGAGTTAGTATTAGTATCAGGGTTAGTATTAGTATTAGTATCAGGGTTAGTATCAGGGTTAGTATTAGGGTTAGTATTAGGGTTAGGGTTAGTATTAGGGTTAGTATCAGGGTTAGTATTAGGGTTATTATTAGAGTTAGGGTTAGTATCAGGGTTAGTATCAGGGTTAGTATTATGGTTAGTATCAGGGTTAGTATTAGGGTTATTATTAGAGTTAGGGTTAGTATCAGGGTTAGTATTAGGGTTAGTATCAGGGTTAGTATCAGGGTTAGTATCAGGGTTAGTATTAGGGTTAGTATCAGGGTTAGTATCAGGGTTAGTATCAGGGTTAGTATCAGGGTTAGTATCAGGGTTAGTATTAGGGTTAGTATTAGGGTTAGGGTTAGTATTAGGGTTAGTATCAGGGTTAGTATTAGTATTAGTATCAGGGTTAGTATCAGGGTTAGTATTAGGGTTAGTATTAGGGTTAGTATTAGGGTTAGTATCAGGGTTAGTATTAGGGTTATTATTAGAGTTAGGGTTAGTATCAGGGTTAGTATCAGGGTTAGTATTATGGTTAGTATCAGGGTTAGTATTAGGGTTATTATTAGAGTTAGGGTTAGTATCAGGGTTAGTATTAGGGTTAGTATCAGGGTTAGTATTAGGGTTAGTATTAGGGTTAGTATCAGGGTTAGTATCAGGGTTAGTATCAGGGTTAGTATCAGGGTTAGTATTAGGGTTAGTATTAGGGTTAGGGTTAGTATTAGGGTTAGTATCAGGGTTAGTATTAGGGTTATTATTAGAGTTACGGTTAGTATCAGGGTTAGTATTAGGGTTAGGGTTAGTATTAGAGTTAGTATTAGAGTTAGTATTAGGGTTGGTATCAGAGTTAGTATTAGTATCAGGGTTAGTATTAGTATTAGTATCAGGGTTAGTATCAGGGTTAGTATTAGGGTTAGTATTAGGGTTAGGGTTAGTATTAGGGTTAGTATCAGGGTTAGTATTAGGGTTATTATTAGAGTTAGGGTTAGTATCAGGGTTAGTATTAGGGTTAGGGTTAGTATTAGAGTTAGTATTAGAGTTAGTATTAGGGTTGGTATCAGAGTTAGTATTAGTATCAGGGTTAGTATTAGTATTAGTATCAGGGTTAGTATCAGGGTTAGTATTAGGGTTAGTATTAGGGTTAGGGTTAGTATTAGGGTTAGTATCAGGGTTAGTATTAGGGTTATTATTAGAGTTAGGGTTAGTATCAGGGTTAGTATTAGGGTTAGGGTTAGTATTAGAGTTAGTATTAGAGTTAGTATTAGGGTTGGTATCAGAGTTAGTATTAGTATCAGGGTTAGTATTAGTATTAGTATCAGGGTTAGTATCAGGGTTAGTATTAGGGTTAGTATTAGGGTTAGGGTTAGTATTAGGGTTAGTATCAGGGTTAGTATTAGGGTTATTATTAGAGTTAGGGTTAGTATCAGGGTTAGTATTAGGGTTAGGGTTAGTATTAGGGTTAGTATTAGAGTTAGTATTAGGGTTAGTATTAGGGTTGGTATCAGAGTTAGTATTAGTATCAGGGTTAGTATTAGTATTAGTATCAGGGTTAGTATTAGTATTAGTATCAGGGTTAGTATTAGTATTAGTATTAGGGTTAGGGCTCGCAGCACTTACGGGAGGTCCGGCACGTGCTGACAGCGGCGGTGTGCTCTCCTCTCCTCCTCTCTGTCTCTGTGTGGGCTGCTGTGGTGTATTTTCAGCGGCGTTCCGGCTCCATCTCCAGCGTGTCTCCTCTTCCAAAGCGCTAGGCATCCAATAGGATCGCCTGGCGCTTTGGCCAATCGGGAAACAGGTCTCACAGACCTGCCTCCTGATTGGTGGGGAGGAACTGTAGTGTGACCATAGTGAAAATGTATTTGCTATGGTGGGCTCTGCGCCCCGAGCCCACCCTATTTTGAAGCTTATTAGAGCCTCTGGCTCTAATCAAGTGCTTCAAAATACACCCCCCCCCTGCCTATCCCCGCCATAGTAATTCTTGTGTCCGGCGTCCTGGAAGGGGTCAGGCGCATGCACGGGCCTTTTTACTTAAAGTGATTGTAAAGGTTTTTTTTTTTAAATAATAAACATGTTCTACTTCCTTCCTCTGTGCAGTTGGCCCCTCCCTCCTATCCAGTGCCTCCTCAGCCAGCGGCTTACTATGGGGGCCCCCGAGCCGAGTCAGAGCTGTGTGTGTCCATTCAGACACAAAGCCCCGACCTGGCCCCACCCCCCCAAGTACAGTACCATACTTGGGATAAAAAATAGGTCCAGGATATTTAACAGACCATTGAATTCCTAAAAACACCAAAAACATCTTTATGTGACCTTCAATGATGATTCCAATCATCAGAATTCTTATTCTACCCTCTGTATCTGGAGAGATGACATTCTCTTATACACTCCCGAATGTTGTCCAGCTCCGCCATTATCTCAGTCTCTAGGGCAGATCACCACCATGGGAGGCTCACATGTCCATACAAGACCATACAAAGGAAAATGTACACCTTGATTGATTTTCTGTAGACAATGATGAATCTGTTGGCCCGGCATTTACCGACAACAGCAGGAATTTGCGTCTTCTGACTCCGGCCCGATATCTCCTAAGTAAACGCATTGCTTGGAAAATCTATACTTAGCAAGTTGTACCATCAGAAAAAAACACTGTAGACCGGTGATTTCATCTGTTCCAGCAAATCCCTTCTCAAACATTATATATTATTACTGGAGTTATTAAAGCATTAACTCACGGGGCCCAGGAGCCCCGATCTGTGGTGGAGGCAGTGCAGGTTAGATGTGTGAGTCTCTGTAGGATAAAGGTCTGTAATAAGAGCAGAGCCAACACAAAGCACAGATTTCTCTTCATTATATGTCAGAGAGGAATTCTGCGGAGGGACGGCTCCTCCTCGGCCTCTGATCTGCTTTTGTGTGATGATAATGAGGTCTGATGAACCACAAACTCTGTGCGGAGAATGGGGAAGCGGGGGAAGATTTCCACCCCCCCCCCCCATTTCCCCTGAAATGTAAAAGTCATAGGGAGAGGATTAGGTTAAAATCAGTGTGTGCTAAGCAGTCATGGAAGTCAACACATTTGGCAAAATGGCCATCAAGTCACAAGGAATGCAGAGGAATTATAAGCCCTTCATTAGATCAGAGACCTCAAAGGACTTCTGATGAAGTCAGAAGGTCAAATCATAAGTGGTTGGGTGTGCAGTTTGCAGTTTGGTGTGCAGTTTAGGACCACACAATTGAGAAGCTGGGGAAATGACCTAGACTGACCTACAGCTGAACTCCACTGAGTTAATTTTCATACATATTTTATAAGTCCTGCTATAATCAAGTTACCTTCTTACTAAGTAGCTACATTAATGTAGAAGATGATTCCACTTAGTTATCCGCTTAGTTATCTTAGTAGATGATAGCTCTACTTACACACCAACCACGACTATAGTTCAAGGTCTGGGAGGTTAACAAGACACATTAGGCCCCCCAGGAGAAATATATATATATATACTGTATATACTGTGTGTGTATATTCACACCCCTTGAAATTTCCCAGATTTTGTCATGTTACAACCAAAAAACGTAAATGTATTTTTTCGGGATTTTATGTGATAGACCAACACAAAGTGTCACATAATTGTGAAGTGGAAGGAAAATGATAAATGATACAAATAAATATGTGAAAAGTGTGTGGGGGGGGGGGGCCATTTGTATTCAGCCCCCTTTACTCTGATACCCCTAACTAAAATCTACTGTTACCAATTGCCTTCAGAAGTCACCTAGTTAGTAAATAGAGTCCCCCTGTGTGTCATTTAATATCAGTATATAAATACAGCTGCTCTGTGAAGCCACCAGAGGTTTGTTAGAGAACCTTAGTGAACAAACAGCATCATGAAGGCCAAGGAACACACCAGACAGGTCAGGGATAAAGTTGTGGAGAAGTATAAAGCAGGGTTAGGTTATAAAAAAAAATCTCCCAAGCTTTGATCATCTCACGGAGCTCTGTTCAATCCATCATCGGAAAATGGAAAGAGTATGGCACAACTGCAAAGCTACCAAGACATGGCCGTCCACCTAAACTGACCAGGCCGGGCAAGGAGAGCATTCATCAGAGAAGAAGCCAAGAGGCCCATGGTAACTCTGGAGGAGCTGCAGAGATCCACAGCTCAGGGGGGAGAATCTGTCCACAGGACAACTATTAGTCGTGCTTCTCCACAAATCTGCCCTTTATGGAAGAGTGACAAGAAGAAAGACATTGGTGACAGAAAGTCATAAGAAGTCCTGTTTGTAGTTTGTGAGAAGCCATGTGGGGGACACAGCAATCATGTGGGGGGACACAGAAAACATGTGGGGGACACAGCAATCATGTGGGGGACACAGCAAACATGTGGGGGGACACAGCAAACATGTGGGGGGACACAGCAATCATGTGGGGGGACACAGAAAACATGTGGGGGACACAGCAATCATGTGGGGGGACACAGAAAACATGTGGGGGACACAGCAATCATGTGGGGGACACAGCAATCATGTGGGGGACACAGCAATCATGTGGGGGACACAGCAAACATGTGGGGGACACAGCAAACATGTGGAAGAAGGTGCTCTGGTCACATGACACCAAAATTGAACTTTTTGACCTAAAAGCAAAACGCTATGTGTGGGGTAAAACTAACACTGCACATCACCCTGAACACACCATCCCCACCGTGAAACATGGTGGTGGCAGCATCATGTGGTGGGGATGCTTCTCTTCAGCAGGGACAGGGAAGCTGGTCAGAGTTAATGGGAAGATGGATGGAGACAAATACAGGACAATCTTAGAAGAAAACCTGTTAGAGTCTGCAAAAGACTTGAGACGGGGGGGGGGGGGGCGGAGGTTCACCTTCCAGCAGGACAACGACCCTAAATTACAGCCAGAGCTACAATGGAATGGTTTAGATCAAAGCATATTCATGTGTTAGAATGGCCCAGTCACAGTCCAGACCTAAATCCCATTGAGAATCTGTGGCAAGATTTGAAAATTGCTGTTCACAGACGCTCTCCATCCAATCAGACAGAGCTTGAGATATTTTACAAAGAAGAATGGGCAGAAATGTCCCTCTCCTAGATGTGCAAAGCTGGTAGAGACACCCCCAAAAGACTCAAAGTATTGACTCCGGGGGGCGCCATACAAATGATGCCCCCCCCCACACTTTTCAGATATTTATTTGTATAATTTATCATTTTCCTTCCACTCCACAGTCATGTGACACTTTGTGTTGGTCTATCACATAAAATCAAAATAAAATACATTTACGTTTTTGGTTGTAACATGAGAAAATGTGGGAAATTTCAAGGGGTATGAATACTTTTTCAAGGCACTGTATCAGATACGCGTTATATCATATTTGGTCTCTAATGAATCATAACTTCATCCTGAAAATGTTGGTTGTTGGATCGGTCAACTTTGCGTTTCCTAGGATCATTGGGATTAAGAGTGTTTCTGCTGGGCATTATATAACTCCCCAGCACACCTACAACACATACCTTCAGACCTTTTGATTTGGTGCAGCAGCTCAGGATAGGTAGCTGCATGAGCAGTTGGGAGCTTTTGTTTTACTAAAGATTACTGGCAGTCCCTCTATGAAGGCCAATGACTCTTATAATATCAGATTGGATTTATTCTTTAAGTGATCTGAATTTGCATTGAAGCAAAGATCTAGTGGACACTTAAAGATCAAACAATAAAAAATGATCTGTGCCCACACTGCACGGGGTATTTGCTCATTTTGTCTAGGGGAGAGGACTAATGCCTTGTACACACGACTGGATTTTCCGATGGAAAAAGTCAGATGGGCTCTTTTCATCGGATGTTCTGACTGTGTGTATGCCCCATCGGACTTTTTCAATCGGAAAATCCATTCGTCTGTATGCATTTCCGACGGACTAAAAACCATGCATGCTCAGAATCAAGTCGACGCATGCTCGGAAGCATTGAACTTCATTTTTCTCGGCACGTCGTAGTGTTGTACGTCACCACATTTTTGACGGTCGGATTTTAGTGTGACCGTGTGTATGCAAGACAGCTTGAGCGGAATTCCGTCGGAACTCCATCGGACAAACCATCAGACTTTATTCTGACGGACAATACGGTCGTGTGCACAGGGCATAACAGTTTTTCTTACCTGATCCTCATCTCTTCCGGCAGGCAGCACTCTCCCACAATCGAGTAGCGGACTGTCCTTTGTTGTTCTATGGACCCTGTTCTGATCTTGAGAGCCTAGACCAGTTAAGCATGAGGGGCCGGTTTAGCTGCGGGGAGGAGCAGAGGGTTGGGTACATATACCACTAGACTAAAAATGAGCCATTAACCCTTATGCCGCGTACACACGCTCTGAATTTCCGACAACAAATGTTCGATGGGAGCTTGTTTAAGAGCTGGTTCTTAAATTTTCCAACAACAAAAGTTGTTGTCGGAAATTCCGACCGTGTGTACACAATTCAACACACACAGATTCTACGCATACTCGGAATCATTAAACTTCATTTCTCGGCTCTTCGTAGTGTTGTACATCACCGCGTTCTTTGCGGTGGCAATTTCCGACAATATTTGTGTGACCGTGTGTATGCAAGACGAGTTTGAGCGAACATCCACGGTTTTGTTGTCGGAATGTCCGATCGTGTGTACGCGGCATAACAGTGCAGCACAGCCCCACTGCAAGGGATACATTTTCATTTGCCCGGAATTGGGCTTTAAATATTTTCTCACTTGTTGCTTATGTCTGCTTTGTAATTTATTTTCTGTAAGTATTTCTTGGCTTGTTTTTCTTTTCATCAAACATTAAATATCAATCATTTGAGTCTGTTACATTCCTGTCTGGATGTGGCAGCGAGGGACACAGACACGGTCAGAACTCCAAAAACAGATGCAGGGAATAGTACATATATTTCTACTGAAACGCATAGCGGTGGCCAATGTGTTTGTAAAGAGTTAACCACTCAGTTGACCTGTCCTGGTGATGGTCACTCTAAATCAGCAAGTACCAGGGGAGGGCTGGGCCAGGGGGCAGGGTGGCAATTGCCTCCCAGGCTGCCCTAACTTATGTTCAAAATGGCCAGCAGCCGCTGCCCGCTACCATTTTCTTTTTTATTCTGGTCTAGGAAGTCGGGCCGGGGGCATGGCCATGGCGGCCGACCACTAGCTGTTGCATTCCGGGAGTTGTAGTCCGCGCTCAAGCTTCTGGAAGGTGGAAAACACAGCAGCGCAGAGGAAACTACAACTCCCTGGGACCGGATTCTTGGAAGCAGGCAGAGGCAGGGCGTGCCAGGGAGTCGGGACGCAGGGCTGCAGGGCTGGGCGCTGGCTGCAACTTGACCCCAGGATCAGAAGCGTTACCCCCCCAGGAGACCGTGGCGTGCAAGGACCTGCTGAGCTGAGATCACTGAGGTGAGAGACCCTGACACCCCTAGCTGACCCCCCATCTCCCCCACCATACACCCCATGTAACCTGCCCCAGTGATCAGGCTGCATTGATGGGCACTGGAGTTGGCTGCACTGATGGGCACTGGTGAGGCTGCATTGAAAAACCAGGTGGGCCATGGATGGTGAGCTGATTCGACGGTTCAGTGGGCCACTTGACTGGACTTGCCCCCCAGGCCTAAGTCCGCCAGCCCTCCCCTGGCAAGTACATAGATTGTTGTCCTGTGAGCTGATAAATCTCTTTGCAGGATGAGGCTGAGAGTGTTTATCAATCACAATCTGGACTTACTAAGATTGTTCCTCCAGAACTGCCCTTGTATCATTTAAACGGGCAACACTTCTACCCTCCATTTAGCACCATGATGTCTATGTTGACATCACAGGGAGGTTCCGTTCCATCTTGGTAACAGTTTTGGCCTCTTTCAAATCATATATCTGATTTCTTAATAAGGGTTAGTGGTCACCGATGGCCTCACTAAGACCAATTGTGGTAGGAAGATCTCAATGCTCGGTAATCCAAGACATATGAGAAGCCAAGCGCTGACCAGCAAACTCCACTTGAAAACACTTTTGGGTAAACTGACCTTTTAGGAAGGTCATCATGGAGGCCGTCCTTATGAGTTGAAAGGGTTCAGCTTCACAGCAGGTAATTTAGCCTCACAAACCCCTTCCTATGGTCTATTATTATGCCAAGTGGAAGGACTACTTAGTAGTGAGATGCAAAGTCCAGCCAACCAGAGGCAACTTGTAGTAGATACTCCTGTAGCACCATTTATGCTGAGGACCATCCTCACCAAGTCACCTTCTGTCCTGTTTTCCCCTGGGGATAATGACAGGGTATAACCGGGCACAGAGTGGCACGGGTGCCTGTAGGAGATCTGGTTTGGAATATCTTTTTATAGCAGATGCAGAGCTGAAGCAGACCAGGTGGCAGCAGGCAGATTCTGGATCTTGAATGCGTTCGGCAACAACTGGGTAGCAGGAGCAAAAAGTCAGGAACCAGGAGCAGAGTCAAAGCCAGGTCAAGGTCAGTGTCAAATGAGCAGAAGAAGTACCAAAACAGCAGGCAGGAAGCAAGGTCAGGTCCCAAGCTAGAGTCAGCAACAGAGGTTCAGGAACAAGCAGGATCAACAAGCTGAGTCGGGATACAGGTGAACATAGGATCAGGTCACAAGTAGAAGGAGCTGACAACCACTCACCAATGAACCTGAGCCCTGCAAGGCTTTAGATAGGCCACTGGGCACCCAAACGAGTGCACTCACACACGTGAGCATGTGCATACTATTAATGATTACGCGCATGTGCACATGCTTGTGTAGATGTGGGGTTCGAATGCTGTGCACAGTTCTATGAACACGCCTTTGATCATGGGCAATTCTTTGAACACAAGTATTCCCTTAAGCATGGGCATCCCTTTGGGCATCGGTTTGAGCATGACATTCCTTAGAGAATATTAGCAGACCTCAACACAAATTCATGTTTGGTAAGTACTAAGATAGGATTTTAGCAATATCTTCCTTAAAGAGCTCTAAGTGGTCACATGATCAGTCCCAGATAAACTGCATCCCTTCATCTTCTTAGCACACTTGGCCAGTAGGTCTCTGAATAGTCATCGAAGAAAATCAACACGAGCGAGCAATGAGATTTTCTCCATTTCTCATCCCCCCCCCCCTATAATTGGCTTACTGTCTTTCCCTAAGGAAGCCTACAAGCAGTCTAGAACTCCTTATTTTGTAATCAAGTCCTTATTAAATACAGCAGAAAAAAAAAAGCAATTGGATTTGGATTAAATGGAAAGAGAACTGGGCTGCAAGAAAGCAGAGAACTGAGGAGGATGTTCCTGGGATGCCAAGAATCATCATGGAGCGTTCTGAAGGTGTAGAGGGATTTCCAACTAAACCTCAGTGAAGGACGTTGAAGGACGGTAGCCACCTGATGACCCCGATGACGTGTCTACCCTCCCCCTTTTTCATCACACCAATCCCAACAACCAATCCCAACAACCCATCCCAACAACCCATCCCAACAACCCATCCCAACAACCCATCCCAACAACCCATCCCAACAACCCATCCCAACAACCAATCCCAACAACCAATCCCAACAACCCATCCCAACAACCAATCCCAACAACCCATCCCAACAACCCATCCCAACAACCAATCCCAACAACCAATCCCAACAACCCATCCCAACAACCCATCCCAACAACCAATCCCAACAACCCATCCCAACAACCCATCCCAACAACCCATCCCAACAACCCATCCCAACAACCAATCCCAACAACCCATCCCAACAACCAATCCCAACAACCCATCCCAACAACCCATCCCAACAACCCATCCCAACAACCCATCCCAACAACCAATCCCAACAACCAATCCCAACAACCCATCCCAACAACCCATCCCAACAACCAATCCCAACAACCCATCCCAATAACCCATCCCAACAACCCATCCCAACAACCAATCCCAACAACCAATCCCAACAACCAATCCCAACAACCAATCCCAACAACCAATCCCAACAACCCATCCCAACAACCAATCCCAACAACCCATCCCAACAACCAATCCCAACAACCAATCCCAACATCATGAGTGCCAATTTTCCATATGCATCGAAACATCAAGTCCTATTAGGACTCTTGTCCCCAGCCAGTAGAAAGTATGGAAATGAGGGGCGTGTACCTGGGACACCAGATATCACAGGTGAGCCCTCTGGAGACGTAGCGGCCGGGCTTATCAACAAAATGTCAAAGAAAGAGAATGCCCACCTGATGACCCCAATGACGTCTCTACCCTCCTTTTCATCACACCAATCCCAACATCATGAGTGCCGAAGGGCATCGAAACATCAAGTCCTATTGGTTCTACTGTCCTCAACTGGTAGAATCTATGGAACTGATGGGGGTTAGGGTTAGATGGGGGTGTACCTCAGACACCGGGTATCACCATTGTGTCTTCTGGAGACATACAGTAGCATGTTTATCATGAAATGTCAATGAAGAAGAACGTCCACCTGGTGACCCCAATGATGTGTCTACCCTCCCCCCCTATTTTCATCACACCAATCCCAACATTGTAAGTGTCGATTTGTAATAGAGATTGAAACATCGGGTCCTATTAGCTTCACTTTATACAGCGAGTAGAACACATAAAACTAATGGAGGTGTACCTGGGACACCAGATAGCAGATACAGAGATGATCGGACACAGAGATGATCGGACACAGAGATGATCGGACACAGAGATGATCGGACACAGAGATGATCGGATACAGAGATGATCGGATACAGAGATGATCGGACACAGAGATGATCGGACACAGAGATGATTGGACACAGAGATGATCGGACACAGAGATGATCGGACACAGAGATGATCCTTTTCAATAGCTTACTCACTGTTCTGAATGTTTAAATCTCCAGCATTCCGTTATCCGACCTAAACGATTTCTTATATAATCATCCGAGGGACGTTTCCATTATGGGCCCTAGAAGCCGACAAGCACCTACTTCCTGATTGTGGAGAATGTTGTCTTCCCAGCATTCTCCGCTCGATCCCGCGCATGCTCAGTGTTTTGGGGATAAGGAGACGAATAATGATTATTATCGTACATTAAATAAAAAATTGACTTGCCTTTTGCAGATTTGATATCAAACTTTAGACCGATTGCGTCTGTTGTATTGCCTCGTGTGTAACGCCACCCAATGGCAATATTTACCTGCATGCCAGTTTATAAAATGGCGCCATTAGAGACGCCCCCTCGTCACGTGACACCGACGTCACGCGTCACAGAGCTCAACATTTCATTTTGGGGTAACACGACACTGCGCTCCCAGAAAACCTTGCAATTCAGTCCCACAAGCCATTGCGGCGGCGGGGAAAGGATCAGCTACTCCCGGGGGAGGGGATACAGGAAGTCACATATCAAACGGCAATATTACGGCATAATTCATTATTTACGTTGGGAAACGATTGTTTTAGACTAATGTTGTAACTAATGAGTGAACCTTAAGGAAGGTGCCAAACTGATGACCCTGATGACGTCTCTACCCGCCCCCTTTTCATCACACCGATCCCAACATCATGAATGACAATTTTCCGTAGTGATTGAAACATCAAGTCCTATTGGCTCTTCTGTACCCAGGCAGTACAAAGTTACCGTGTTTCAAATGCAGCTTTATACATTGATATCCCTCCATAGACCCAGTCTGTCAGGCCAGTATGGCCACCTGCTCACTTGTCATCATCCACAGGCAGCTTAACTCTTCGATAAAACACAGAAGTTGTGTGCAGTGCAATTTTACTCATAAAAGTGCAATACGGAGGATGTTTTCATGGACGTTTGGAGTGTAAGAAGACAATGACTTTCCTATTCCCTGTCTCTGGAAGAACTAATGCTGACTGAGCCCAGGACTGCTCATGGGACTTGCTGCGACATAGAAATTTGCACGCAAATCAAAATGCATTCATTTCATTGGTTCTGTCTTCATTCATGCGACTGAAGTCGTAGCACTAATTTTCTGCATCTTCCTTGGGACATGGGTGACATGAAGGAATTTGGGGGCCCCAAGCAACTCAATTCAATTCAATTGGGTCTGCCGCGGGACATTGCCGTTTGTTTCCACGGACACCAGGACACTTGTTGAGCGGGGGGGGTCGACACTGACACCGTTCGCAGGAGGGGGGCGTTCGTGGGAGGAGGGGAGCGTTCGTGGGAGGGGGGGCGTTCGCGGGAGGGGGGCATTCGGCGGGGGGGGACGTTCGCGGGAGGGGGGCGTTTGGCGGGAGGGGGGGCGTTCGTGGGAGGGGGGCCGTTCGCGGGAGGGGGGCGTTCGTGGGAGGGGGGGCGTTCGCGGGACGGGGGCATTCGGCGGGGGGGCGTTCGCGGGAGGGGGGCGTTTGGCGGGAGGGGGGCGTTTGGCGGGAGGGGGGCGTTCGTGGGAGGGGGGGCCGTTCGCGGGAGGGGGCGTTCGCGGGAGGGGGGGGCGTTTGGCGGGAGGGGGGCGTTCGTGGGAGGGGGGGCCGTTCGCGGGAGGGGGGCGTTCGCGGGAGGGGGGGCGTTTGGCGGGAGGGGGGCGTATGGTGGGAGGGGGGCGTTTGTGGGAGGGGGGGCCGTTCGCGGGAGGGGGGCGTTTGGCGGGAGGGGGGCGTTCGTGGGAGGGGGGGCCATTCCCCGGGAGGGGGGCGTTCGCGGGAGGGGGGGCGTTTGGCGGGAGGGGGGCCCGAAGTGGGGGGACAAGTCGGGGCAGCTGCTTGGTTTGCCTGTCCTGTTCCGACGGCCCTGCATAGACTGCAGTGTTAAAAACCACAAGGAAGTTGTTTCTTTGTCTTCTCTTTGCAACTTCAGAGGGTTTTGTAAGGTAAATAATACGTGTCACACTCAGTATTGCTGTGATTGGCCAAAGTCCCAAAATATGGCACTGGAAGTCGCACAACTTTGAGGTTGCAGCAGGATGAACCGAGCCAGAGGGCTAATTTACACCAACCACTGTGTTACAATCAAACCTTCCAAGGCTACAATCTCACTACCATTTTAAAACAACTTTATTGAAATTTCACACAGCAACATTTCAATAAAGTGCCTGTAAACCTCAGACATGAAATCTGAACAGAGCACATCCCTCTATAGTGTGTACTTGTCTCAGTCCAGAGCACTGAGTGTCATTTCTGTCTGCTACCTCCTTCCTCCGCTATCAGCCTGAGTCACTTCTGACTTATTTTTTTCTGACACCAAGAGAAAAATGGTGACAGGGGAAGGACCTCCGGCCGATTGACAGCCTCAGCCCTGTGTGCTGTGTAGAGGGTGGTGTGACCCTTTCCTCCAATCAGCTCTTAGAACTCTCCTCCCTGAGCTCGGCAGAGTGTAATTTCAGCTCTCTGACCCCTTTTTTTGAACTCTCAGACAAGCTTTATAAATTCTACACTTTGAAGGGCTGTAGAGAAGAGAAGACTGCAGATAAAAGAGTACAGCTTATGTAGGCGGATTTGTTTAATCTCTGTGTATCACCTGAGACCAGTCACTTCACTGGGTATATCACACCTCCCAACCTTTTGAGATGTGAACGAGGGACAACTAGTAGCAAAAGTATGTAGGTATAGGACACACCCCCTGCCACGCCCTCTTAAAGGAGAATTATACAAAAAGTGCTTTATTTTTACCACTATTATTCCTTTATACTGGGTCTTGAAATTTACAAATGCAGCAAAGAGGAAAGAGGGACAGGGGGACTTTGCTCTAAATTAGGGACAATTGGGAGCGATGGTCAGGGCTGCTGTTAAAAATCATGGGGCCCGTACAGCCTTCCTGATGGGGGCCCCCCCAAGGCCGCCCCCCCCCTGACCCCCCCTCCGAGGTGCAGCTTAGTTTATGTGCCTACACCCCGAAAATGAAGTCCCTCTTCTGCTCCCACCTCCTGGGCCCCTCTGTTGGGGCCCTGGGAAATGTAATTTAAGTCCTGGTAAGGAAGTAGGAGTGGGGGTGGGGTCTGGTAATAACAATTTATTCATTGAGACAGAAATGAACAATATGGCTGCCCTGGACCCTCCTATTTAGCAGATGAGGCCTGAACCCAGAAGAACAGGACCAGTTGTACTGCCTTATCAGCGGCCCTGGCGATGGTACATGGAGGGTTGACAACCTCTTTAACCCCTTGCTGCCCAGCACACGATGATATATGTCGGCACATTGGCACGGCTGGGCATATGGGCGTACAGGTACGTCCCCTTTAAGACGCGGCATTGTGGGCGCGCCGCGAGCTCCGTGAGTGTGACCGCAGGTCCCGCGGACTCGATGTCCTCCGGGAATCCCGCGATCGTCTCACGGAGAGGAAGAACGGGGGAGATGCTGATGTAAACAAGGCATTTCCCCGCTCTTCCTAGTGACAGGACACTGATCACCGATCCCTGTCATCGGGAGCAGTGATCAGTGTCGTGTCACACACAGCCCATCCCCCCTAGAGTTAGAACACATCCTATTCCCTGGGACACGCTTAACCCCTTCAGCGCCCCCTACTGGTGAACCCCTTCACTGCCAGTGTCATTTTCATAGTAACCAGTGCATTTTTATAGCACTGATCGCTGTATAAATGTGAATGGTCCCAAAATGTGTCAAAAGTGTCCGATGTGTCCGCCATAATGTCGCAGTCACAATAAAAAAATCGCTGATCGCCGCCATTACTAGTAAAAAAAAAAGTTATTAATAAAAATGCTATAAAACTATCCCCTATTTTGTAGACGCTATAACTTTTGCGCAGACCAATCAATAAATGCTTAATGCGTTTTTTTTTTGTTTTTTTTACCAGAAATCTGTAGAAGAATACGTATCGGTCTAAACTGAGGAAACAAAATTGTTTTAATATATTTTTTGGGGAAATTTATTATAGCAAAAAATATTGCTTTTTTTTCAAAATTCTCGCTCTATTTTTGTTTATAGCGCAAAAAATAAAAACCGCAGAGGTGATCAAATACCACCAAAAGAAAGCTCTATTTGTGGGGAAAAAAGGACGCCAATTTTGTTTCGGAGCCACGTCGCACGACCGCGCAATTGTCAGTTAAAAGCGACGCAGTGCCGAATCGCAAAAAGTGCTCTGGTCTTTGGGCAGCCAAATGGTCCGGGGCTGAAGTGGTTAAAGGGGTTGTACACCTTTGTGTATCCTATGCATTAAGGTGAAAAAACACCTTGCAGTGTCCGGCCCCTCAGCCCCCCCGTTTTACTTACCTGAGCCCCGCCATCCTTCTCTCCACAGGGTCCCGGCTTTTATTGGATAGATTGATAGCAGCGCAGACATTGGCTCCCGCTGCTGTCAATCAAATTCAATGACGCGAGCGCTGGGGGTGGGGCTGAGTCACACAGTCGGTGTCTATGGACGCCAAGTGTATGACATGGGAGCGCGCCCACAAGGTAACCCCCTCGGTAGAGAGCTTCCCAGAAGGGGTTATCTATTGCGGGGAGGAGCTAAGAGAGCCGCCGTGGGACCCCAGAAGAGGAGGATCGGGGCCACTCTGTGCAAAACGAACTGCACAGTGGAGGTAAGTATAACATGTTTGTTAGTTAAAAAAAAAAACCGCAAACCTTTAGACCCCTTTCACACTGAGGAGTTTTTCAGGCGGTTTAGCGCTAAAAATAGCGCCTAAATAGCGCCTGAAAACTCCTGCCCCTGCAGTCTCAATGTGAAAGCCCGAGGGCTAGCGGCCGAATACCGCCGCAATTCCGCGGCAATTGCAACGGTATCGTGCCGCTAAAAATACCTGTGCTATACCGCCACCGCACCAGTGTGAAAGGGGCCTTAGAATTACTTTAAGTTGTACTGACCATTGCCCTGAATGGGCGTGGAAGAAGCTGGGAGGGTGTGGCCAGGACTGAACTAACACTATACAGGAGGGGAGGACAGAGGGAGATACCAAATCCCATAAATAAACAAGTTTTAGTGCCGGAAAGCACCACTAGATGTCAGCATGCTACAAAACAATAATAATATGATGCAGTTCAATACAACAAATACATACAGGAAAGGTGGGACGGAACACCGTCTGAATTGGCCAATCTCGGTATCTACAGAACAAAAGCAGCTTAGAACCTACAAAGGAGGCAGATTTATTTTTCCCATGAAATTTTAGTTTTCATTTAGTTCTTCCGCAACGTGAAAGGACGCTGTAAGTATTTTCCGTTGAACGTTATTTGAGATCGGTTGGCGGCTCTTGCAAAACAAGCGTTGAGAAGGTCTGCAGGAACATGAACACCTCTGCAGATCCCTTCCCCCCCCCCAGTTCCCCTCCTCCCCCCAGTTCCCCTCCTCCCCCCGGTTCCCCCCCCCCGGTCCCCCCCCCCCGGTTCCCCTCCTCCGCCCGGTTCCCCTCCTCGGACCGGACGCTGGAAAGCTGATCCAGGCAGACTGACTTCTTCCTAATTAGGCCCAATGGATGAAGGCAAATTCCCACCGGAGCTCAGCCAAAGAAGATTAGAGGAGGAAAGAGAAAAGGGTTTTCAAAAGCTTTTATCAGTCAGATGTGCAAATGACTCCGGAGTCCGGACTAAACCGGGAAGCCAGGTAATTATACCTCCAGCGGCTCCACGAGGGGGGGAGGGGGGGGGGCGGGGCACGCTGTTTAGCGGAACACAAATGAGATAATATTTCAGGACTGACGACTGCTGGCTGGAAACAAAGCAGGTCTTAGGCCCCAATGTACCAGGGCTGGACTGGGACAACAATTTGGCCCTGGACTTCATCCAGACCGGCCCACTTTAATTCAATAAAATGCTGCCCCCCACCCCCCCAAAAAATCACGCCCACCAAGGCCCCTACATCCATTATTGTATATCATGAGAGGGTGAGAGGGAGGGGAATGAGAGAGAGAGGGAGGGAGGGTTGAGGGAAAGGGGGTGAGAGGGGGTGGGTGAGAGAGGGGGTGAGTGTAGGAACCCTTTCACACTGAGATGTTTTTCAGGCACTTTTGGGCTAAAAATAGCGCCTGTAAAGCGCCTGAAAAACGCCTCCGCTGCAGTCCTAGTGTGAAAGTCTGAGTGCTTTCACACTGGGGCGCTGCCAGGGCGTTAAAAAAAGTCCTCTAAGCAGCATCTTTGGGGCGGTGGAGGAGCGGTGTACACACCACTCCTGCCCATTGAAATGAATGGCCACCGCTGCTGAAGCACCTGCAAAGCACTTCGGCAGCAGCACTACACGGGCGCATTTAACCTTTCATTCGGCTGCTAGCCGGGGTTAAAAGCGCCTGCTAGAAGCCGAATAGCGCAGCTAAAACAACAGTAAAGTGCTGCTAAAACTAGCAGCGTTTTACCGTCAATGCCCGCCCCAGTGTGAAAGCAGCCTAAGAGTCAGGGAGTGAATGAGACAGAGGAGGGGCAGAGAGACAGAGGGGAGCTGAGAGACAGGGGGGCTGAGAGACAGAGGGGGGCTGAGAGACAGAGTAGGGAGCCGAGAGACAGAGAAGGAGAGCTGAGAGACAGAGGAGGGGTCTGAGAGACAGAGGGGGTCTGAGAGGCAGAGGGGGGAGCTGAGAGACAGAGGGGGAGCTGAGAGACAGAGGAGGAGAGCTGAGAGATAGAGGAGGGGTCTGAGAGACAGAGGAGGGGTCTGAGAGACAGAGGGGGGTCTGAGAGACAGAGGGGGGCTGAGAGACAGAGGAGGGGGCTAAAAGAGGGGGGACTGAGAGACACGGGACTGAGAGACAGAGGGGGGGTCTGAGAGACAGAGGGGGCTCTGACAGACAGACGGGGGTCTGAGAGACAGAGGGGGGTCTGAGAGACAGAGGGGGTCTGAGAGATAGTGGGGGGGCTGAGAGATAGTGGGGGGGCTGAGAGACAGAGGAGGGGGCTGAAAAAGGGGGGACTGAGAGACAGAGGGGGGACTGAGAGACAGAGGGGGGGACTGAGATACAGAGGGGGGGGACTGAGAGACAGAGGGGAGGGCTGAGACAGACCACATAGCACTGTCCCTTTCTGCAGTCCCTCCTCTGCTCACCTCCCCGCTGTCTCAGTGTTCTGGCATGTTTGTGTAGGATGCCGGGTACCTGATGGCCAGCAGCGGCAGCGCCGAGTCTCCCTCTTGATCCGGGGGGTGCTCTTGCTGCTCTGCTCCTTACAGGGGCGCATGTTCTCTTCCTTCTGGCTCCCAGTCAGCCTGCCCTCCGGCCCAGGCCGCATGGTTCCTGGAGCAGAGAGGAGGTGGAGGAATCAAAGTTCTGGGAGCGCCGGGGTGGCCGCACTTGCTCCTGTTCGCTGTTTGCTGCCACGATCCCGCTGCCGTTGAACTCTTTTTTTTTTAACGGCCCACTGAGCCATCGGCCCACCGGGAAACTCCCAGTAGTCCCGATGGCCAGTCCATCCCTGCCATGTACACACGACCGGTTTTCCCGGCATGAAAAAAAACGATGCTTTTCCTGACGGGATTCCTCTCAAGTCTGCCTTGCATACACACGGTCACACAAAAGACCGCTGAACTTTTGAATGGCAAGAGCGCGGTGACGTCAAAGACTACGACGAGCCGACAAAATGACGTTCTATGCTTCCGCGCATGCGTCAAATTGTTTATGAACAATTGTTTTTTTCCCCTCGGAAAAGCATACACACTAGAGGTTTTGGCGACGGGAAAAAGACCGCCGGGAATCACGACGGGAAAAAAAAGAGCTGGTTTTAATTTTTTTGCGGGCAGTGTTCCCGTCGGGAAAACCGGTTGTGTGTATGAGGCATTAGGCTACAGCGACCGAAAACACACCAAGCCGTGGGATTCGGTCGGAATCAGAAGGTAGATAAATAATGTTATCTGATCCATGCTAGCAAATTTGCAAAGCCGTATTTATTAAATATTTAACCCCTTCCTGTCCACCCACCATGACCCTCAAACTGTGTCTTAAGGTTTTGGTTGGGGGGGGAGGGTGACCACATTTCTAAACTGCCAATCAGGGACACCCCCCCCCCACTTCCCAAATAAAGATGATTTTTGATACCTTTTTTGTTGCCACTTTTTGAAAAAACAAAAGCAAACAGTGGTCACCAGGTTAGACAGGTGATATATACGTCACTTAGTGACAGCGGAGTGCTTTGTACGTCACGGGGGGTCCCCTTAGTCTGCCTGTAAAGTGGTGCATCTGTATCATGTATAGAACCTGCTGCAGCAAAAATGACATTTCTAAAGAAAAAAAACGAGCCAAATCACATCTAAATCGACTCGCGGTTGCAATTGGCGACACCCGGCTATTGAAAAAAAAAGAAAGAAAAAAAAGGCGTGCCCCCCCCCCCCCCAAATCCATATCAGACCCTTATCTGAGCATGCAGCCCCACAGGTCAGGAAAGGGGGAGGGGACAAGCCCCCCCTCCTGAACCATACCAGGTCACATGCCCTCAACATGGGGAGGGGGGTTTTGGGGCAAGGGGGACTCTGCCCCCCACCTCAAAGCACCTTGTTCCCATGTTGATGGGCACAAGGGTCTCTTTCCCACAACCCTGGGCTGTAGTTGTCGGGGTCTGCAGGGGGGGTTATTGGAATCTGGAAGCCTCCTTTAACAAGCCCCCAGATCCTGCCCCCCCATGTGAATGAGTAGGGGGTACCCCCACCCATTCACCCAAAAAAAAATGTATTACTTTTACCAAACACAGAGACAATGTTTGACAATCATTTAAAAAAAAAAAAAACAACGTCCCCCCCGATGTAAATCCATCGTCAATCGGGCCGCCGACCGCACCCGAAAAATAGGCTATGAAGGCCGACTACAGGCTCCGCCCTTTGACAGTTATTGTATAGGTAAGGGGTAGGGACACCTGGCTACATCACCTGGTGGCACCGCCCACTTGCGACGTCACAGACCCACCCGTTTTTTTTCCCGGATAGTGCCCGCTAGCGAGAAGTGCCCGGGACGAGCCACGCATGCGCTGCACGAAACAGCACAGCAGCGGATTCTACGATCAGCTGTTGCGCCGGCGAAGTGCGCAGCGGGCACACTCTAAGAATCCATTTAACTGAGTCTTAAAGCATCGTGTGATTACTGCGATTGGCTGTCACAGTGGTTTTGTGATAGGGAATTGGTGGGATGTGGCAGCCAATCATAAGTAGAGATCGAGAGCTGCCAGTGACGGTGGGCACGTGCTCAGAAATCATTGTACTGGGTCTTAAAGTGGGGGTGGGGGGGTCATGTGATCGCTGTGATTGGCTGTCACAGTTGTTATGTGATCAGGAGCCGGCGGTAAGGGACAGCCAATCATATGCAGAGACCGGGAGCTGTCAGTGACTGTGCCGGGGGCGCGCGGCGGGCACGCACTCAGAAACCATTGTACTGGGTCTTATAACCGGGGGGGGGGGGGGGAGGGTGGTCATGTGATCGCTGTGATTGGCTGTCACAGTTGTTATGTAATCAAGAGCCGGCGGTAAGGGACAGCCAATCATATGCAGAGACCGGGAGCTGCCAGTGACTGTGCCGGGAGCGCGCGGCGGGCACGCTCTCAGAAGCCTCTGGCTCCTATGTGCGGTTTGCTGATGTCACGCGGTCGGCAAACGGTTAACGTTCGTCCCGATATTTTGCGCGCTTTATCAGTTTATCTTCAGACAATATTTTTTTTTTCCGGCGGTCAGCCGAGGGGGGAGGGGGGGATTATCGGCGGAAGGCATTTGCCGTATTTCCCAATGAGCCGGCCCATTTATCTTGTCTGTTTATTACGGATACAAATTAGGACGGCCGTTGAGGAAAGTCAAACAGAATGACCGGGCCGATCGATTCCTCTTTGAAGAGGTGTTTAATCCAGATAACCCCCGCAAACCTCCTCGCCGTTCGCTGGCGTGGGTGGGATCAATACGGCGGCCTCTATAGGAGGGCCTTTCGCCGACTCGGCAATTATTTCCCAGTTAAGTGCTGAGTGAGAAGGAGATCGCTCATACGAGGGGCGGTGGGAACGTTCGATCAGCTGAGCCCAAGACGACACAGTGTATGAAATCACACACTAATGCCGCCTACACGCGATCGGAAATTCCGCCAGCAAAAGTCCGATGTGAGCTATTCCTCGGAAATTCCGCCAGCAAAAGTCCGATGGGAGCTATTCCTCGGAAATTCCGCCAGCAAAAGTCCGATGGGAGCTATTCCTCGGAAATTCCGCCAGCAAAAGTCCGATGGGAGCTATTCCTCGGAAATTCCGCCAGCAAAAGTCCGATGGGAGCTATTCCTCGGAAATTCCGCCAGCAAAAGTCCGATGGGAGCTATTCCTCGGAAATTCCGCCAGCAAAAGTCCGATGGGAGCTATTCCTCGGAAATTCCGCCAGCAAAAGTCCGATGGGAGCTATTCCTCGGAAATTCCGCCAGCAAAAGTCCGATGGGAGCTATTCCTCGGAAATTCCGCCAGCAAAAGTCCGATGGGAGCTATTCCTCGGAAATTCCGCCAGCAAAAGTCCGATGGGAGCTTTTCCTCGGAAATTCCAGCCGTGTGTACACTCCATCGGACTTTTGCTGTTGGATATTCTGCCAGCAAAAGATTGAGAGCCGGTTCTCTATTTTTGGGAGCTTTTCATCGGAAAATCCGATCGTCTGTAGCAATTCCGACGTGCAAAATTCCCACGCACGCTCGGAAGCATTGAACTTAATTTTCTCGGCTTGTCGTAGTGTTGTACGTCACCGCGTTCTTGATGGTCGAAATTCCAGAAAACTTTTGTGTGACTGTGTGTGTGCAAGACAAGCTTGAGCAGAATTCCGTCGGAAAAACCATCCAACTTTTAGGATTTCACCTGACAAAGGGAAGACGGCCCGGCAGGAGCAATTCAGATCGGACCGCGTGCGTCATAAAGACACGGCGCTGGCTGAGAAAGTACAAACGACCAAGAAGTTCTATAGAAATGCCATGCCAATCCTCCTGCAGGGTCAGCATCTACTTCTGTGTTCACAAATGCCGGACACAGATCAGCCCCCTCCTGCAGCCTCTCACCTTAGGGTTACTTGCTAGAAAAGTTACAATGTTGCAGTCTGATCACTGGGGGAGAAAGGAGACTGAGGAAATGCCTCCTCCTACCTGCAGCAAACTGATGACATCACCTCAGCCTAGGCAAAGTCACTGATTGGAGCTCAAGGACAGGATATTCAAGTCGGGTATTTGAATCCTCCCTTCCTAAGCTCTAGATCCGGGGTCTCCAAACTTTCTAAACAAAGGGCCAGTTTACTGTCCTTCAGAATTTAAGGGGACTGGGGCCAGTGGAAGTAGAAAAGGTTCCAACGGCAGTGGGAAAAAAAACAATGCTCTATCATTGGTGTCATTGGGAGGGATTGTGTCTCATTATTGGTGTCATTGGGCCCCATTGTTGGTGTCATTGGGAGGAATTGTGTCTCATTATTGGTGTCATTGGGCCCCATTGTTGGTGTCAGTGAAAGGAATTGTGTCTCATCATTGGTGTCATTGGGAGGAATTGTGTCTCATCATTGGTGTCATTGGGAGTAATTGTGTCTCATCATTGGTGTCATTGGGAGGAATTGTGTCTCATTATTGGTGTCATTGGGCCCCATTGTTGGTGTCATTGGGAGGAATTGTGTCTCATCATTGGTGTCATTGGGCCCCATTGTTGCTGTCATTGGGAGGAATTGTGTCCCATCATTGGTGTCATTGGGCCCCATTGTTGGTGTCATTGGGAGGAATTGTGTCTCATCATTGGTGTCATTGGGAGTAATTGTGTCTCATCATTGGTGTCATTGGGAGGAATTGTGTCTCATTATTGGTGTCATTGGGCCCCATTGTTGGTGTCATTGGGAGGAATTGTGTCTCATCATTGGTGTCATTGGGCCCCATTGTTGCTGTCATTGGGAGGAATTGTGTCCCATCATTGGTGTCATTGGGCCCCATTGTTGGTGTCATTGGGAGGAATTGTGTCCCATCATTGGTGTCATTGGGCCCCATTGTTGTTGTCATTGGGAGGAATTTGGTCTCATCATTGGTGTCATTGGGCCCCATTGTTGGTGTCATTGGGAGGAATTTGTCCTCATCATTGGTGTCATTGGACCCCATTGTTGTTGTCATTGGGAGGAATTTGGTCTCATCATTGGTGTCATTGGACCCCATTGTTGTTGTCATTGGGAGGAATTTGGTCTCATCATTGGTGTCATTGGGCCCCATTGTTGGTGTCATTGGGAGGAATTTGGTCTAATCATTGGTGTCATTGGGCCCCATTGTTGGTGTCATTGGGAGGAATTGTGTCTCATTATTGGTGTCATTGGGAGGAATTGTGTCTCATTATTGGTGTCATTGGGAGGAATTGTGTCTCATCATTGGTGTCATTGGGAGGAATTGTGTCTCATTATTGGTGTCATTGGCCCCCATTGTTGGTGTCATTGGGAGGAATTGTGTCTCATTATTGGTGTCATTGGGCCCCATTGTTGGTGTCATTGGGAGGAATTGTGTCTCATTATTGATGTCATTGGCCCCCATTGTTGGTGTCATTGGGAGGAATTGTGTCTCATTATTGATGTCATTGGGCCCCATTGTTGGTGTCATTGGGAGGAATTGTGTCTCATCATTGGTGTCATTGGGAGGAATTGTGTCTCATTATTGGTGTCATTGGGCCCCATTGTTGGTGTCATTGGGAGGAATTGTGTCTCATTATTGGTGTCATTGGGCCCCATTGTTGGTGTCATTGGGAGGAATTGTGTCTCATTATTGGTGTCATTGGGCCCCATTGTTGGTGTCATTGGGAGGAATTGTGTCTCATCATTGGTGTCATTGGGAGGAATTGTGTCTCATTATTGGTGTCATTGGGCCCCATTGTTGGTGTCATTGGGAGGGATTGTGTCTCATTATTGGTGTCATTGGGCCCCATTTTGGGTGTCATTGGGAGGAATTGTGTCTCATTATTGGTGTCATTGGGAGGAATTGTGTCTCATTATTGGTGTCATTGGGCCCCTTTGTTGGTGTCATTGGGAGGAATTGTGTCTCATTATTGGTGTCATTGGCCCCCTTTGTTGGTGTCATTGGGAGGAATTGTGTCTCATTATTGGTGTCATTGGGCCCCATTGTTGGTGTCATTGGGAGGAATTTGGGCTCATCATTGGTGTCATTGGGCCCCATTGTTGGTGTCATTGGGAGGAATTGTGTCTCATTATTGGTGTCATTGGCCCCCTTTGTTGGTGTCATTGGGAGGAATTTGGTCTCATTATTGGTGTCATTGGCCCCCATTGTTGGTGTCATTGGGAGGAATTTGGTCTCATCATTGGTGTCATTGGGCCCCATTGTTGGTGTCATTGGGAGGAATTGTGTCTCATTATTGGTGTCATTGGGAGGAATTGTGTCTCATTATTGGTGTCATTGGCCCCCTTTGTTGGTGTCATTGGGAGGAATTTGGTCTCATCATTGGTGTCATTGGACCCCATTGTTGGTGTCTTTGGGGGGAATTTGGTCTCATCATTGGTGTCATTGGGCCCCATTGTTGGTGTCATTGGGAGGAATTGTGTCTCATTATTGGTGTCATTGGGAGGAATTGTGTCTCATTATTGGTGTCATTGGCCCCCTTTGTTGGTGTCATTGGGAGGAATTTGGTCTCATCATTGGTGTCATTGGACCCCATTGTTGGTGTCTTTGGGGGGAATTTGGTCTCATCATTGGTGTCATTGGGCCCCATTGTTGGTGTCATTGGGAGGAATTGTGTCTCATTATTGGTGTCATTGGGAGGAATTGTGTCTCATTATTGGTGTCATTGGCCCCCTTTGTTGGTGTCATTGGGAGGAATTTGGTCTCATTATTGGTGTCATTGGGCCCCATTGTTGGTGTCATTGGGAGGAATTGTGTCTCATTATTGGTGTCATTGGGAGGAATTGTGTCTCATTATTGGTGTCATTGGCCCCCTTTGTTGGTGTCATTGGGAGGAATTTGGTCTCATCATTGGTGTCATTGGGCCCCATTGTTGGTGTCTTTGGGGGGAATTTGGTCTCATCATTGGTGTCATTGGGCCCCATTGTTGGTGTCATTGGGAGGAATTGTGTCTCATTATTGGTGTCATTGGGAGGAATTGTGTCTCATCATTGGTGTCATTGGGAGGAATTGTGTCTCATCATTGGTGTCATTGGGAGGAATTGTGTCTCATTATTGGTGTCATTGGCCTCCATTGTTGGTGTCATTGGGAGGAATTGTGTCTCATTATTGGTGTCATTGGGCCCCATTGTTGGTGTCATTGGGAGGAATTGTGTCTCATTATTGATGTCATTGGCCCCCATTGTTGGTGTCATTGGGAGGAATTGTGTCTCATTATTGGTGTCATTGGGCCCCATTTTGGGTGTCATTGGGAGGAATTGTGTCTCATTATTGGTGTCATTGGGAGGAATTGTGTCCCATCATTGGTGTCATTGGGCCCCATTGTTGGTGTTATTGGGAGGAATTGTGTCTCATCATTGGTGTCATTGGGCCCCATTGTTGGTGTCATTGGGGGGAATTTGGGCTCATCATTGGTGTCATTGGGCCCCATTGTTGGTGTTATTGGGAGGAATTGTGTCTCATCATTGGTGTCATTGGGCCCCATTGTTGGTGTCATTGGGAGGAATTGTGTCTCATTATTGGTGTCATTGGCCCCCTTTGTTGGTGTCATTGGGAGGAATTGTGTCTCATTATTGGTGTCATTGGGCCCCATTGTTGGTGTCATTGGGGGGAATTTGGTCTCATCATTGGTGTCATTGGGAGGAATTGTGTCTCATCATTGGTGTCATTGGACCCCATTGTTGGTGTCATTGGGAGGAATTGTGTCTCATTATTGGTGTCATTGGGCCCCATTTTGGGTATCATTGGGAGGAATTGTGTCTCATCATTGGTGTCATTGGGAGTAATTGTGTCTCATTATTGGTGTCATTGGGAGGAATTGTGTCTCATTATTGGTGTCATTGGGCCCCATTGTTGGTGTCATTGGGAGGACTTTGGTCTCATCATTGGTGTCATTGGGCCCCATTGTTGGTGTCATTGGGAGGAATTTGGTCTCATCATTGGTGTCATTGGGCCCCATTGTTGGTGTCATTGGGAGGAATTGTGTCTCATTATTGGTGTCATTGGCCCCCTTTGTTGGTGTCATTGGGAGGAATTGTGTCTCATCATTGGTGTCATTGGGCCCCATTGTTGGTGTCATTGGGGGGAATTTGGGCTCATCATTGGTGTCATTGGGCCCCATTGTTGGTGTCATTGGGAGGAATTGTGTCTCATTATTGGTGTCATTGGCCCCCTTTGTTGGTGTCATTGGGAGGAATTTGGTCTCATTATTGGTGTCATTGGACCCCATTGTTGGTGTCATTGGGAGGAATTGTGTCTCATTATTGGTGTCATTGGGAGGAATTGTGTCTCATTATTGGTGTCTTTGGGCCCCTATTGTTGATGTCATTGGGAGGAATTGTGTCTCATCATTGGTGTCATTGGGAGGAATTGTGTCTCATTATTGGTGTCATTGGCCCCCATTGTTGGTGTCATTGGGAGGAATTGTGTCTCATTATTGGTGTCATTGGGCCCCATTGTTGGTGTCATTGGGAGGAATTGTGTCTCATTATTGATGTCATTGGCCCCCATTGTTGGTGTCATTGGGAGGAATTGTGTCTCATTATTGGTGTCATTGGGCCCCATTTTGGGTGTCATTGGGAGGAATTGTGTCTCATTATTGGTGTCATTGGGAGGAATTCTGTCTCATTATTGGTGTCATTGGGCCCCATTGTTGGTGTTATTGGGAGGAATTGTGTCTCATCATTGGTGTCATTGGGCCCCATTGTTGGTGTCATTGGGGGGAATTTGGGCTCATCATTGGTGTCATTGGGCCCCATTGTTGGTGTCATTGGGAGGAATTGTGTCTCATTATTGGTGTCATTGGCCCCCTTTGTTGGTGTCATTGGGAGGAATTGTGTCTCATTATTGGTGTCATTGGGCCCCATTGTTGGTGTCATTGGGGGGAATTTGGTCTCATCATTGGTGTCATTGGGAGGAATTGTGTCTCATCATTGGTGTCATTGGACCCCATTGTTGGTGTCATTGGGAGGAATTGTGTCTCATTAGTGGTGTCATTGGGAGGAATTGTGTCTCATTATTGGTGTCTTTGGGCCCCTATTGTTGATGTCATTGGGAGGAATTGTGTCTCATCATTGGTGTCATTGGGAGGAATTGTGTCTCATTATTGGTGTCATTGGCCCCCATTGTTGGTGTCATTGGGAGGAATTGTGTCTCATTATTGGTGTCATTGGGCCCCATTGTTGGTGTCATTGGGAGGAATTGTGTCTCATTATTGATGTCATTGGCCCCCATTGTTGGTGTCATTGGGAGGAATTGTGTCTCATTATTGGTGTCATTGGGCCCCATTTTGGGTGTCATTGGGAGGAATTGTGTCTCATTATTGGTGTCATTGGGAGGAATTCTGTCTCATTATTGGTGTCATTGGGCCCCATTGTTGGTGTTATTGGGAGGAATTGTGTCTCATCATTGGTGTGATTGGGCCCCATTGTTGGTGTCATTGGGGGGAATTTGGGCTCATCATTGGTGTCATTGGGCCCCATTGTTGGTGTCATTGGGAGGAATTGTGTCTCATTATTGGTGTCATTGGCCCCCTTTGTTGGTGTCATTGGGAGGAATTGTGTCTCATTATTGGTGTCATTGGGCCCCATTGTTGGTGTCATTGGGGGGAATTTGGTCTCATCATTGGTGTCATTGGGAGGAATTGTGTCTCATCATTGGTGTCATTGGACCCCATTGTTGGTGTCATTGGGAGGAATTGTGTCTCATTATTGGTGTCATTGGGCCCCATTTTGGGTATCATTGGGAGGAATTGTGTCTCATCATTGGTGTCATTGGGAGTAATTGTGTCTCATTATTGGTGTCATTGGGAGGAATTGTGTCTCATTATTGGTGTCATTGGGCCCCATTGTTGGTGTCATTGGGAGGACTTTGGTCTCATCATTGGTGTCATTGGGCCCCATTGTTGGTGTCATTGGGAGGAATTTGGTCTCATCATTGGTGTTATTGGGCCCCATTGTTGGTGTCATTGGGAGGAATTGTGTCCCATCATTGGTGTCATTGGGCCCCATTGTTGGTGTCATTGGGAGGAATTGTGTCCCATCATTGGTGTCATTGGGCCCCATTGTTGGTGTCATTGGGAGGAATTGTGTCCCATCATTGGTGTCATTGGGCCCCATTGTTGGTGTCATTGGGAGGAATTTGGTCTCATCATTGGTGTCATTGTACCCCATTGTTGGTGTCATTGGGAGGAATTGTGTCTCATCATTGGTGTCATTGGGAGGAATTGTGTCTCATTATTGGTGTCATTGGGAGGAATTGTGTCTCATCATTGGTGTCATTGGGCCCCATTGTTGGTGTCATTGGGAGGAATTGTGTCTCATTATTGGTGTCATTGGGCCCCATTGTTGGTGTCAGTGAAAGGAATTGTGTCTCATCATTGGTGTCATTGGGAGGAATTGTGTCTCATTATTGGTGTCATTGGGAGTAATTGTGTCTCATCATTGGTGTCATTGGGAGGAATTGTGTCTCATTATTGGTGTCATTGGGCCCCATTGTTGGTGTCATTGGGAGGAATTGTGTCTCATCATTGGTGTCATTGGGCCCCATTGTTGCTGTCATTGGGAGGAATTGTGTCCCATCATTGGTGTCATTGGGCCCCATTGTTGGTGTCATTGGGAGGAATTGTGTCTCATCATTGGTGTCATTGGGCCCCATTGTTGCTGTCATTGGGAGGAATTGTGTCCCATCATTGGTGTCATTGGGCCCCATTGTTGTTGTCATTGGGAGGAATTTGGTCTCATCATTGGTGTCATTGGGCCCCATTGTTGGTGTCATTGGGAGGAATTTGTCCTCATCATTGGTGTCATTGGACCCCATTGTTGTTGTCATTGGGAGGAATTTGGTCTCATCATTGGTGTCATTGGGCCCCATTGTTGGTGTCATTGGGAGGAATTTGTCCTCATCATTGGTGTCATTGGACCCCATTGTTGGTGTCTTTGGGGGGAATTTGGTCTCATCATTGGTGTCATTGGGCCCCATTGTTGGTGTCATTGGGAGGAATTGTGTCTCATTATTGGTGTCATTGGGAGGAATTGTGTCTCATTATTGGTGTCTTTGGGCCCCTATTGTTGATGTCATTGGGAGGAATTGTGTCTCATCATTGGTGTCATTGGGAGGAATTGTGTCTCATCATTGGTGTCATTGGGAGGAATTGTGTCTCATTATTGGTGTCATTGGCCCCCATTGTTGGTGTCATTGGGAGGAATTGTGTCTCATTATTGGTGTCATTGGGCCCCATTGTTGGTGTCATTGGGAGGAATTGTGTCTCATTATTGATGTCATTGGCCCCCATTGTTGGTGTCATTGGGAGGAATTGTGTCTCATTATTGGTGTCATTGGGCCCCATTTTGGGTGTCATTGGGAGGAATTGTGTCTCATTATTGGTGTCATTGGGAGGAATTGTGTCTCATTATTGGTGTCATTGGGCCCCATTGTTGGTGTTATTGGGAGGAATTGTGTCTCATCATTGGTGTCATTGGGCCCCATTGTTGGTGTCATTGGGGGGAATTTGGGCTCATCATTGGTGTCATTGGGCCCCATTGTTGGTGTCATTGGGAGGAATTGTGTCTCATTATTGGTGTCATTGGCCCCCTTTGTTGGTGTCATTGGGAGGAATTGTGTCTCATTATTGGTGTCATTGGGCCCCATTGTTGGTGTCATTGGGGGGAATTTGGTCTCATCATTGGTGTCATTGGGCCCCATTGTTGGTGTCATTGGGAGGAATTGTGTCTCATCATTGGTGTCATTGGGCCCCATTGTTGCTGTCATTGGGAGGAATTGTGTCCCATCATTGGTGTCATTGGGCCCCATTGTTGGTGTCTTTGGGGGGAATTTGGTCTCATCATTGGTGTCATTGGGTCCCATTGTTGGTGTCATTGGGAGGAATTGTGTCTCATTATTGGTGTCATTGGGAGGAATTGTGTCTCATTATTGGTGTCTTTGGGCCCCTATTGTTGATGTCATTGGGAGGAATTGTGTCTCATCATTGGTGTCATTGGGAGGAATTGTGTCTCATTATTGGTGTCTTTGGGAGGAATTGTGTCTCATCATTGGTGTCATTGGGAGGAATTGTGTCTCATTATTGGTGTCATTGGCCCCCATTGTTGGTGTCATTGGGAGGAATTGTGTCTCATTATTGGTGTCATTGGGCCCCATTGTTGGTGTCATTGGGAGGAATTGTGTCTCATTATTGATGTCATTGGCCCCCATTGTTGGTGTCATTGGGAGGAATTGTGTCTCATTATTGGTGTCATTGGGCCCCATTTTGAGTGTCATTGGGAGGAATTGTGTCTCATTATTGGTGTCATTGGGAGGAATTGTGTCTCATTATTGGTGTCATTGGGCCCCATTGTTGGTGTTATTGGGAGGAATTGTGTCTCATCATTGGTGTCATTGGGCCCCATTGTTGGTGTCATTGGGGGGAATTTGGGCTCATCATTGGTGTCATTGGGCCCCATTGTTGGTGTCATTGGGAGGAATTGTGTCTCATTATTGGTGTCATTGGCCCCCTTTGTTGGTGTCATTGGGAGGAATTGTGTCTCATTATTGGTGTCATTGGGCCCCATTGTTGGTGTCATTGGGGGGAATTTGGTCTCATCATTGGTGTCATTGGACCCCATTGTTGGTGTCATTGGGTGGAATTTGGTCTCATCATTGGTGTCATTGGGAGGAATTGTGTCTCATTGTTGGTGTCATTGGCCCCCATTGTTGGTGTCATTGGAAAGAATTGTGTCCCATCATTGGTGTCATTGTGCCCCATTGTTGGTGTCATTGGGAGGAATTTGGTCTCATCATTGGTGTCATTGGGAGGAATTGTGTCTCATTGTTGGTGTCATTGGCCCCCATTGTTGGTGTCATTGGAAAGAATTGTGTCCCATCATTGGTGTCATTGTGCCCCATTGTTGGTGTCATTGGGAGGAATTTGGTCTCATCATTGGTGTCATTGGGAGGAATTGTGTCTCATTGTTGGTGTCATTGGCCCCCATTGTTGGTGTCATTGGAAAGAATTGTGTCCCATCATTGGTATCATTGGGCCCCATTGTTGTTGTCATTGGGGAGGAATCTGTCCTCATCATTGGTGTCATTGGACCCCATTGTTGTTGTCATTGGGAGGAATTTGGTCTCATCATTGGTGTCATTGAGCCCCATTGTTGGTGTCATTGGGAAGAATTGTGTCCCATTATTGGTGTCATTGGACCCCATCATTGGTGTCATTGGGGGGGAATCTGTCCTCATCATTGGTGTCATTGGACCCCATTGTTGTTGTCATTGGGAGGACTTTGGTCTCATCATTGGTGTCATTGGGCCCCATTGTTGTTGTCATTGGGAGGAATTTGTCCTCATCATTGGTGTCATTGGACCCCATTGTTGTTGTCATTGGGAGGAATTTGGTCTCATCATTGGTGTCATTGGGCCCCATTGTTGGTGTCATTGGGAGGAATTGTGTCCCATCATTGATGTCATTGGACCCCATTGTTGGTGTCATTGGGAGGAATTTGTCCTCATCATTGGTGTCATTGGACCCCATTGTTGTTGTCATTGGGAGGAATTTGGTCTCATCATTGGTGTCATTGGACCCCATTGTTGGTGTCATTGGGAGGAATTGTGTCCCATCATTGGTGTCATTGGACCCCATTGTTGGTGTCATTGGGAGGAATTGTGTCCCATCATTGGTGTCATTGGGAGGAATTGGGAGTCTTGGGAGGCTTTTTAGTAATAAGGGGTGAAACATGTTTGAAGAATGATACATTTCCTATACATTGTGGCATGTCGGAGATCTTTATTGCCGGCGTGGAAAGTTACTGACGGATCCACTTTAATGAGTTTAGCAGTTTTACTTCTTTACCTGAATTTGACATTTAGAAAAAATAAATAAAAAAAAATAAAAAAATAAAAAATAAAAACAACAAAACAAAACCTGAAAACTCAGCATCTGAAAACCGCCATGAAAGTGAGACATACGTTCCGTCAGCGGCTGCGGCTCGCCGTTGTTTCGGCTCAGTGAGGTGCATGCTGGGAAGGCGACAGCTGGAAGGCGCTTCCTGTGATCGTTGGCCAAGAACTGAGAGACGGATCCGTCATTTAAATGCAAAGCGATTCAACGCGGATCCATAAATTCTTTGAAATTTTAATACCGTAATTGGCGAACTCTGCCAGGTGTTTGATTGTCATAAATATCTCGCCGCGCCGCCGGGCTCGGCGAAGCCGTCATTGCAAAATAAAGCGCGAGGCGGAAGAATGGGCCGAGGCGAGGAGAATCGCACTTCAATTAATGTAATTAACTCATTTACCTGACTTTGCGGGAGGTGGCGGCTGCCCGTCGGGAAGGCTGACAGCTGTCAGATATGAAGGATTTCAAGGCGCTTTTGATGGACGGCGCAGAATTTCAAAAAAAAAGAAAATAGGAAAAATTATTTGAAGGTGTCTTTGTATCCGCGAGAGAATTGTAATCATAAAATTAAAGGGTCACCCAACCCAACCTGGGAGGAACCTGGTGGTCTGTCTCCTGTATGGAGCGAGATCTCCCCGCCATCATTCCCTTCCCTATTCCTGCATATCTCGGGAATTTGTCATCTCGCCCACATCTGTGTATTCTCTACATGCTGGCGGGAGGGGGGGGAGGCTTCTCTACTCAGGCTGTGGTTACTTTTTTTAACCACTTGAGCTCCGAAAGTTCCCCCCCCCCTTTATGACCAGGCCATTTTTTGCTATTCAGCACTGCGCTACTTTAACTGACAATTGTGCGGTCGTGCGACGTTGTACCCAAATGACATTTATATACAGTGGAACCTCGGATTACGAGGATAATCCATTCCAGGAGAATGCTCGTAATCCAAAGTACTCGCATATCAAAGCGAGTTTCCCCATTGAAGTCAATGGAAACGAAAATAATTTATTCCGCATTGACTTCAATGTGATGCAGTACCGCGTTTGGCCTGAGATGGGGGGGGCACCAGAGAGCCTCGGAAAAGTTAGAAAAGGCCCGAGGACACTTCGGCTGACCTCGGCAAACCTCGGAAAGACTTCCTACCTAAGATTTGCCGAGGTCAGTCGTTCTGTCCTCGGGCCTTTCCGTGCATTTCCGAACGGCGCCGATCGCTGTGATCAGCGATGTTCGGCTCTGCTCAGCTCCGGCGCCCCCCCCCCACCTCAGGCCAAAAGTGGTACTGCACACCGCTTTGGCCTGAATCGTGCTCGTGTTGCGAGACAACACTCGTGGGAGGAATAGTGTCCCATCATTTGTATCAGTGGGAGGAATAGTGTCCAATCATTTGTATCAGTGGGAGGAATAGTGTCCCATCATTGGTATCAGTGGGAGGAATAGTGTCCCATCATTGGTATCAGTGGGAGGAATAGTGTCCCATCATTGGTATCAGTGGGAGGAATAGTGCCCCATCATTGGTGTCAGTGGGAGGAATAAAGCCCCATCATTGGTGTCAGTGGGAGGAATAGTGCCTCATCATTGGTGTCAGTTGGAGGAATAGTGTCCCATCATTGGTATCAGTGGAAGGAATAGTGTCCCATCATTGGTGTCAGTGGGAGGAATAGTGTCCCATCATTGGTGTCAGTGGGAGAAATAGTGTCCCATCATTGGTGTCAGTGGGAGGAATAGTGTCCCATCATTGGTATCAGTGGGAGGAATAGTGTCCCATCATTGGTATCAGTGGGAGGAATAGTGTCCCATCATTAGTGTCAGTGGGAGGAATAGTGTCCTATCATTGGTATCAGTGGGAGGAATAGTGCCCCATCATTGGTGTCAGTGGGAGGAATAGTGCCCCATCATTGGTGTCAGTGGGAGGAATAGTGTCCCATCATTGGTGTCAGTGGGAGGAATAGTGCCCCGCCCATCATTGGAGCACAGGTGTGTCAGGAGGAAGGTGCCTCTGAAGCTGCTCTGTGAGAAGGGAGTGGTGGTGAAATCTCTCCCAGCTCCCTGGCCCCCTTTCTGGGGAGGCCATGGAGGCCAGCGGGGCCTCTCCTGCTGGAAGCTCCCAGCCATCTCCTGGGCCATCAGGTGAACTGCCTGCCTCTGCACAAGCCGATCTCTCTGCCCCTGGTGAGGATGAAGGCTCGGAGGCCATTCGGGAGCGAGTGGTGGCCGGGATTAAAGTCCTGAACAGGGAGAGGGACAAGCTCTACAAGTTGAGAGCGGAGTTGAAGCGCCTGCGAAGGCAACGTGAGGGCTTACACAGCCAGAAACGGGGATCTATGGATCCGGAAATCCAGCTGGCCAAGGTCCGTGTGGATCATCAGGAGACCATCGTGGCCATGATGGAAGGCAGAGATGGGCCCTTTAAAGAAAAATTTTGTAACGACAAAAGGTTTGGAAGGGTGACAAAGATGGAGGTGGAGGAGGAGGAGACCCCCAGTTCTGACCCCCTGCCCCCCCAGGGAGAGGTAAGCAGCCCCAGGCCTTCCCAGGAATCTGGAGGCATGCTGAGGGCCATCCAGGTAATGGAGTCTCCTATGCGGGGAGATCAGATGATATTTAATGAGGAAGACATTACTGATGATGTGCCTGATAAAGTGAAGCCTGCTAAGTCCCATGTTGTGGATAAGACTGTTTTTGTTCCTTTTAACACTGTGACTGACAATGTGCCTAATGACAATCAGGCTGCTAGTCCTGTGTGCAGCAATGTTGTGCCTGCTGAGGCTGCAATGCAGCAAGAGTTACATTTAAAAAATGTCATTTCTGTGGATGGACTGCAAGTGTCAGCACAGCCCATTAACCCTTCTTTGGCTGAGTCCAAAGCTGTTTGCCCCACTGCTGCTGAGGACTCTACAGTGCAGCATCAGGAGACAGCTGGTATTGCAGCAACTGTGACTATTCCTGATGGGAATTTGAATAGTTCTGTGACTGATAACAATCACCCCAGTACCAGTGTGATGTACAATCCTGCTACAGATCCTGCCATTTCAGTTCATACAGTTGATGATAATAATAATAATATACAGACTAATGTGACTTCAGTGGCGGCCCTTGGCCCTGATAAACCTACTTTTGCACAGGTGGCACACTCTGCTCCTGGTAGTCCCGCTCCCAAGCGGAGTTTTCCACTGCAAGCTGCCACTTTGAGCACCCCAAGATCTGGTCTTGGGTCTCTGGCTTCTGCTGGGGGTCCAAGACGTAATGTAGTTATTCTGAAATGGGAAGGTGGTGCCATCCCTCCAGCACGGCGTGCAGTGGTGGACTTGATATTGGAGATGGGTTTTGGTGCAAATGACCTGTATGCCTTTATACATGTAGCTAGGACAAGGGACTATACGGTTAGCTTCACCAGGCCAGAGGGTCTTGACCTGTTCTGGGAGCGATATGAGGCTCGGTGCAGGTCAAGACCTGAATGGGAAGGCCTGGTCCCAGTTGCGGTGTCTCAGAGGTCAACAGTAAAAAAAATAACCATTATCCTGACTAATGAGAGTGTTCCTGCTCGGGATCTAGAGGTTTGGTTAAAGAACTATGGGGAGGTTTTGACCAAACCTAATAAAATCCATGATGAGCGTAACATCTGGACTGGGGGATGGTCGGTAACAGTCAGGTTGGCCAGGGATGGGAATGTTGTCCGTCACTTGCCCTCCTCAGCTTTCATAGGGAGGGATAGGATGACTGTTTTCTACCCTGGTCAGCCGAAGCTGTGTCACCGCTGTGGAGAAAAGGGGCACTTGAGCTCCTCCTGTTCAGCCTTGATATGTTCAGTGTGTCGGGGTCAGGGTCATATGGCCAAGGACTGCACCAAAATGATCAGGTGCAACCTGTGCCTGCGCCTTGGCCACCCCTACAGCAGGTGTCCTGAAGCCTGGCACAATATGGAGAAGGAGGTAGTAGAGGACATGTCAAGGCTGGACAGGATGGAGGGTGAGACCCCTGGTGTACCATCCTCCTCTGCGGTGACCCCCTCCCCCGGTCCTGCTCAGGATCCCTCTCCAGTTCCTGTGGCCGCCCCTCCTGTGTCTGTAAGTACTCTTTCTGTTTCTGTCTCTGTGTCCCCCCAGCCTACTGTACCCTCTCCTCTTGTGTCAGAACCTTCCAAGTCTGTGCCCCCCGAGTCAGTTACCCCCCAGGAGTCTACCCCTCCTGAGTCTGACTTAAAGGGATCACCCCCCCCACCAGCGTGTACTAAAAAGGGCGCCCCTTCCTCTGTAAAGAAGTCTTGTGGAAAGACTTTAAAGAAAAAAATAAGAGATGAGGGCATCTCTGAGGCTGACCTGCGGTACCTGGAGGAGAGAAGGAAGGTTGGGAGGCGGAAAAGGCAGGCGGTGAGGACGGAACAGGGACGGGAAGCTCCGGTTCCTGTCTCCAGCCGTCATAGGTCCTCCAAGTGGGATATTTCTTCATCTGGAGCTTCTTCTGAGAGAAGTTCCGATTCTGAAATGGACTTTGAGGCGGCCTCTAGAAAGAGAGAGGCTTCTGGTGATGAGCAGCAGAGGGGAGCTAAGAAGCAATCCACCCAATAACCCAAATGGCGGTTCCCCCTCCGTTAAAAGTGGTGACAATTAATGTCGCCAGCATTAAGTCAGTAAGAGCTCGTTCTATGGCCTTCTTTTTGTTCAGCCAATTAGATGCTGAAATTTTATTTTTGCAAGAGACTAGGCTCACCTCCTTGGCAGATATACATATGGCCAAGAGAGAGTGGAGGTATGGTCCATCTTACTGGTCTCTTGCGGCCGAGCCTTACGGCGGTGTGGCGGTGTTGTTTAAAACCGGCATGGTAACTGTCCGGCGGGTTATTGAGGTGGAGATTGGGAGATGTATGGTCTTAGACGTCCTTGTGGGAGGGCAGGACCTGCGCCTAATCAATGTTTATGGGCCGCACACAAAGTGGGACAGGAAATGCCTTTTTACAAGGATCAAGCCATTTCTTTTTACATCCCGGCAAGTGGTCTTTGGAGGTGACTTTAATACAGTAACTAGGCCCAAGGACAGGAAGGACTTCAAGGACAGGCTGGGATATGATAGCGTTTTTTTAAATAGTATGGTTAGGGATGCTGGTCTTGTGGATGTGCACATTAAGCACCTCCCAGATGACACCGGGTTCACTTTTCATCGTGGTAATAGTCAGAGTAGGATAGATAGGTTTTTTTTGAAGGAGGCCTCTGCTTTCTCGCCCCCAGTGGTGCAGGCAGTAGAGTTCTCTGATCACTGTATGATATCTGTGGTACTGAATGCTTCAGACGCCCCTCAGAGGGGCAAGGGCATCTGGAGATTAAATTCGACACTACTCAAGGAAGAACATGTTAGACAATCCTTTGAGGATTTCTTTCAGGCACAGGTGACCATCCTGGACTTTTGTAGCAGCAAGGCTGAGTGGTGGGAGCTGACCAAAAAGAGGATCGCTGGATTCTTCAGGGGCCTAGCCAATAGAAATCAGTTTAATAAATACATGACCTACCAACGTTTACGGAGGAAGCTGGATATTCTTGTTTTGAGAGGAGGAGATCCTGGGGCAATCTCCGAAGTGAAACTCCTTCTCAGGAAGTGTCAATATGACCGGCATGCCTCTTTGGTTCTGGAGAGGGACTATGGGAAGTACCACTCGCCTGACCCTTACCAGAACTGCAAACAAGGTGTAGCTGTTAAAACGGTCGTTGGCCTTAAGGACAGTACAGGTTCCTTGACAAAGTCCAGGTCAGGGATTCTGGAGGTCGTGAGGTCCTTTTATGCCGACCTTCTTGGGAGGAAAGAGCTTGATCGTGACAAGATGGAAAGCTTTTTGGACTCTACTCCAGGTCTAAATGGTGGAGATGTTCCATTGATGAATTTGACAGAGGAGATCACAGTCGAAGAGGTGATGAGGGCAATTGAACAGCTTGCCATCAAAAAGTCGCCTGGACCGGATGGCTTGACGGCTGAGTTTTACAAAGCCTTTAAGTCTATTCTGGCCCCGCATTTGGTAGAGGTTTTTAACAGTTGCCTTGCTGAGGGGGTGCTTTCCCCTTCCATGAGGCACTCGGCTGTGATTCTTCTTTCAAAGGGTAAAGATCCTTCGATGATTGAGAATTGGCGCCCCATCAGCCTTCTTAATGTCGATAGAAAGATACTGGCAAAGATATTTTTCTGGCGCCTATCGTCAGTGGCAGAGTCTTTGCTTTCTCGCCATCAGCACTGTTCGGTCCAGGGTAGGAGCACCTTCTCAGCGGTTTTAGCTGCCCGGGAGGCCTTGGAGCGGTGCAGGGCTGCAGGCTGGGGAAAGTATTTGCTGACATTGGATCAGGCAAAGGCTTTTGATCGTGTTAACCATGAGTACCTGTGGTTGCTCCTTAGTAAGTACGGTCTGCCGGGTGGTTTTGTCGATTGGCTGAAAGTCTTGTATAAGGGGGCAGAAAGCTTCCCTCTTGTTAATGGTTGGGTTGGACAGTCCTTTGGGGTTGGCTCCGGGGTGCGCCAGGGTTGTCCCCTGAGTCCCCTGCTCTATGTGTTTGCAATCGACCCCTTCATCAGGAGGCTAGAGAGCGGCATGTTGTGTGGGGTACCAGTGGGGCTCCCGGGTGAGCCGCCATTGAGGGTTGTTGCCTATGCGGATGATGTGTCGGTGATTGTCACTGGGACGGATGAAGCGGAGGAGGTGGTCTCTCTGACATCACGGTATTCTGAAGCATCAGGCTCCAAGATCAATCAGGAAAAGACTGAAGTTTTCTGGATGGGAAAGGATGGTGAGGGTTTTGATCTCCCGGACACCTTTCCAGTGCCCCAGGAAAGAATTAAGATACTAGGCATTGAATTTGGACCCGGCGATTATGGCCTCAAAAACTGGGAAGGCAGACTGGAAATTGCCAATACTAAGGTGGTCAGCTGGAAGAGATGGAAGTTATCTATGAGGGAAAGGGTTGATCTGATTAAGACTTACCTGATTCCGATCTTCTTGTATGTCAGCTTTGTCTGCATCTTGCCAGTGTCTCTCTATGCTAGGGTCAGTAGTGTGTTCTTCCAGATGCTGTGGGGGAACAGACTGAACCCCATCAAGAGGAATGTCACCTACCTATCCAGGAGGGAGGGTGGCTTAGGTATGGTCAACCCAGTTCTTTTCTTTTCACTGCTATTTCTAAAGTTTAACATTGGTAATATGCTTGCAGTGGAACCTCCTGGATGGGTAGGCATATTTAGATCTTGGTTTAGGCCTTTTCTACGACTTTGGGAAGAAGGTGGCCAAGTGAAGAATCGCAGGGGTCATCGTGGTCAGCTACCAGCCTATGTCGCTCCGTGCCTGAAGTTACTGCGGCAGTGGCGATTGTCGGCTGAAGATCTCAGATCGGTTCCAAGGAAAGTCCTTATGAGTCGAGTCTTGAGTGAAGTCTTTCATGACCCACTGGCCTTAAGGGATTGCCCGGGCCCAGTTTTGAGGGCGGGGTTAAGACTGATTAATTTGGATAGAGTACCCCCTAAATTTAGGGATCTGGCCTGGTTGTGCTTCCATGGGAAGCTCTATGTTCGGGGCAATTTGAAATTCCGCAGTGGGATGGATCGTAGCTGTCCTCGGGAGGAGTGTGCAGATGAGGAGGAGACTATGGACCATTTTCTGCTTCATTGCCCTTTTAACATAGAGGTGTACAAACAGGTGGGGGGGCCCTCGGTGTCCCTTTCCTCTCCAGGCTGGGTTATGCTGAGTGGGTGTACGGAGCATTCAATACCGGTGGAGTTTTTTGTTTGGATACACTTTTTTTAGTTAGCCTAGTAGTCCGTTATTTCACCTGGAACGCACGGTGTCAGGTCAGCATTCGGCAAAAACTCCTTCCTGTTGAGGTGGTGGTGTGTGACATTTTGCATGAGGTGGGGAAGATTCGGGAGCTTGAGAGAGACAAGCGGGGTCAGGGGGCTTGGTTGAAGGCGTGGAGGGGTTTCAAGCCTCCCTGACTGCCAGGAGTCTCTTTCCCGGGTGTGGCTGTCTGTCTCTTATCACCCTAGATTATCAGTATTTTTGATTCATTTTTGATAAATGGCTGCGTACATAGGTGATGGGTTGTGCCTCTTAGGCCCTCTCTGCTGCTTTATGTAGATAGTTTTCTAGGGATGTTTTGGTAGTGGATTATGTATATATTGTATATATTCTGAACATGGATGTGTATTCCTTTGTTTTCTGTTGAAGTTTTGTACTATGGTTTTGTTTTTTACTTTTGTATAAAAATTGGTTGCTTGATTCTTTTCAATAAAAGATCAATAGTGTCCCATCATTTGTATCAGTGGGAGGAATAGTGTCCAATCATTTGTATCAGTGGGAGGAATAGTGTCCCATCATTGGTATCAGTGGGAGGAATAGTGTCCCATCATTGGTATCAGTGGGAGGAATAGTGTCCCATCATTGGTATCAGTGGGAGGAATAGTGCCCCATCATTGGTGTCAGTGGGAGGAATAAAGCCCCATCATTGGTGTCAGTGGGAGGAATAGTGCCTCATCATTGGTGTCAGTTGGAGGAATAGTGTCCCATCATTGGTATCAGTGGAAGGAATAGTGTCCCATCATTGGTGTCAGTGGGAGGAATAGTGTCCCATCATTGGTGTCAGTGGGAGAAATAGTGTCCCATCATTGGTGTCAGTGGGAGGAATAGTGTCCCATCATTGGTATCAGTGGGAGGAATAGTGTCCCATCATTGGTATCAGTGGGAGGAATAGTGTCCCATCATTAGTGTCAGTGGGAGGAATAGTGTCCTATCATTGGTATCAGTGGGAGGAATAGTGCCCCATCATTGGTGTCAGTGGGAGGAATAGTGTCCCATCATTGGTGTCAGTGGGAGGAATAGTGCCCCGCCCATCATTGGAGCACAGGTGTGTCAGGAGGAAGGTGCCTCTGAAGCTGCTCTGTGAGAAGGGAGTGGTGGTGAAATCTCTCCCAGCTCCCTGGCCCCCTTTCTGGGGAGGCCATGGAGGCCAGCGGGGCCTCTCCTGCTGGAAGCTCCCAGCCATCTCCTGGGCCATCAGGTGAACTGCCTGCCTCTGCACAAGCCGATCTCTCTGCCCCTGGTGAGGATGAAGGCTCGGAGGCCATTCGGGAGCGAGTGGTGGCCGGGATTAAGGTCCTGAACAGGGAGAGGGACAAGCTCTACAAGTTGAGAGCGGAGTTGAAGCGCCTGCGAAGGCAACGTGAGGGCTTACACAGCCAGAAACGGGGATCTATGGATCCGGAAATCCAGCTGGCCAAGGTCCGTGTGGATCATCAGGAGACCATCGTGGCCATGATGGAAGGCAGAGATGGGCCCTTTAAAGAAAAATTTTGTAACGACAAAAGGTTTGGAAGGGTGACAAAGATGGAGGTGGAGGAGGAGGAGACCCCCAGTTCTGACCCCCTGCCCCCCCAGGGAGAGGTAAGCAGCCCCAGGCCTTCCCAAGATTCAGGAGGTATGCTGAGGGCCATCCAGGTAATGGAGTCTCCTATGCGGGGGGATCAGATGGTGTTTAATGAGGAAGACATTACTGATGATGTGCCTGATAAAGTGAAGCCTGCTAAGTCCCATGTTGTGGATAAGACTGTTTTTGTTCCTTTTAACACTGTGACTGACAATGTGCCTAATGACAATCAGGCTGCTAGTCCTGTGTGCAGCAATGTTGTGCCTGCTGAGGCTGCAATGCAGCAAGAGATACGTTTAAAAAATGTCATTTCTGTGGATGGACTGCAAGTGTCAGCACAGCCCATTAACCCTTCTTTGGCTGAGTCCAAAGCTGTTTGCCCCACTGCTGCTGAGGACTCTACAGTGCAGCATCAGGAGACAGCTGGTATTGCAGCCACTGTGACTATTCCTGATGGGAATTTGAATAGTTCTGTGACTGATAACAATCACCCCAGTACCAGTGTGATGAACAATCGTCCTGCTACAGATCCTGCCATTTCAGTTCATACAGTTGATAATAATAATAATAATATACAGAGTGATGTGGCTTCAGTGTCAGCCCTTGGCCCTGATAAACCTACTTTTGCACAGGTGGCACACTCTGCTCCTGGTAGTCCCGCTCCCAAGCGGGGTTTTCCACTGCAAGCTGCCACCTTGAGCACCCCAAGATCTGGTCTTGGGTCTCTGGCTTCTGCTGGGGGTCCAAGACGTAATGTAGTTATCCTGAAATGGGAAGGTGGTGCCATCCCTCCAGCACGGCGTGCAGTGGTGGACTTGATATTGGAGATGGGTTTTGGTGCAAATGACCTGTATGCCTTTATACATGTAGCTGGGACAAGGGACTATACGGTTAGCTTCACCAGGCCAGAGGGTCTTGACCTGTTCTGGGAGCGATATGAGGCTCGGTGCAGGTCAAGACCTGAATGGGAAGGTCTGGTCCCAGTTGCGGTTTCTCAGAGGTCAACAGTAAAAAAAATAACCATTATCCTGACCAATGAGAGTGTTCCTGCTCGGGATCTAGAGGTCTGGTTAAGGAACTATGGGGAAGTTTTGACCAAACCTAATAAAATCCATGATGAGCGTAACATCTGGACTGGGGGATGGTCGGTAACAGTCAGGTTGGCCAGGGATGGGAATGTTGTCCGTCACTTGCCCTCCTCAGCTTTCATAGGGAGGGATAGGATGACTGTTTTCTACCCTGGTCAGCCGAAGCTGTGTCACCGCTGTGGAGAAAAGGGGCACTTGAGCTCCTCCTGTTCAGCCTTGATGTGTTCAGTGTGTCGGGGGCAGGGTCATATGGCTAAGGACTGTACCAGGAAGATCAGGTGCAACCTGTGCCTGCGCCTTGGCCACCCCTACAGCAGGTGTCCTGAAGCCTGGCACAATATGGAGAAGGAGGTAGTAGAGGACATGTCAAGGCTGGACAGGATGGAGGGTGAGACCCCTGGTGTACCATCCTCCTCTGCGGTGACCCCCTCCCCTGGTCCTGCTCAGGATCCCTCTCCAGTTCCTGTGGCCACCCCTCCTGTGTCTGTAAGTACTCCTTCTGTTTCTGTCTCTGTGTCCCCCCAGCCTACTGTACCCTCTCCTCTTGTGTCGGAACCTTCCAAGTCTGTGCCCCCCGAGTCTGTTACCCCCCAGGAGTCTACCCCTCCCGAGTCTGACTTAAAGGGATCACCCCCCCCCCCCACCAGCGTGTACTAAAAAGGGTGCCCCTTCCTCTGTAAAGAAGTCTTGTGGAAAGACTTTAAAGAAAAAAATAAGAGATGAGGGCATCTCTGAGGCTGACCTGCGGTACCTGGAGGAGAGAAGGAAGGTTGGGAGGCGGAAGAGGCAGGCGGTGAGGACGGAACGGGGACGAGAAGCTCCGGTTCCTGTCTCCAGCCGTCATAGGTCCTCCAAGTGGGATATTTCTTCATCTGGAGCTTCTTCTGAAAAAAGTTCCGATTCTGAAATGGACTTTGAGGCGGCCTCTAGAAAGAGAGAGGCTTCTGGTGATGAGCAGCAGAGGGGAGCTAAGAAGCAATCCACCCAATAACCCAAATGGCGGTTCCCCCTCCGTTAAAAGTGGTGACAATTAATGTCGCCAGCATTAAGTCAGTAAGAGCTCGTTCTATGGCCTTCTTTTTGTTCAGCCAATTAGATGCTGAAATTTTATTTTTGCAAGAGACTAGGCTCACCTCCTTGGCAGATATTCATATGGCCAAGAGAGAGTGGAGGTATGGTCCATCTTACTGGTCTCTTGCGGCCGAGCCTTACGGCGGTGTGGCGGTGTTGTTTAAAACCGGCATGGTAACTGTCCGGCGGGTTATTGAGGTGGAGATTGGGAGATGTATGGTCTTAGACGTCCTTGTGGGAGGGCAGGACCTGCGCCTAATCAATGTTTATGGGCCGCACACAAAGTGGGACAGGAAATGCCTTTTTACAAGGATCAAGCCATTTCTTTTTACATCCCGGCAAGTGGTCTTTGGAGGTGACTTTAATACAGTAACTAGGCCCAAGGACAGGAAGGACTTCAAGGACAGGCTGGGATATGATAGCGTTTTTTTAAATAGTATGGTTAGGGATGCTGGTCTTGTGGATGTGCACATTAAGCACCTCCCAGATGACACCGGGTTCACTTTTCATCGTGGTAATAGTCAGAGTAGGATAGATAGGTTTTTTTTGAAGGAGGCCTCTGCTTTCTCGCCCCCAGTGGTGCAGGCAGTAGAGTTCTCTGATCACTGTACGCTATCTGTGGTACTGAATGCTTCAGACGCCCCTCAGAGGGGCAAGGGCATCTGGAGATTAAATTCGACACTACTCAAGGAAGAACATGTTAGACAATCCTTTGAGGAATTCTTTCAGGCACAGGTGACCATCCTGGACTTTTGTAGCAGCAAGGCTGAGTGGTGGGAGCTGACCAAAAAGAGGATCGCTGGATTCTTCAGGGGCCTAGCCAATAGAAATCAGTTTAATAAATACATGACCTACCAACGTTTACGGAGGAAGCTGGATATTCTTGTCTCGAGAGGAGGAGATCCTGGGGCAATCTCCGAAGTGAAACTCCTTCTCAGGAAGTGTCAATATGACCGGCATGCCTCTTTGGTTCTGGAGAGGGACTATGGGAAGTACCACTCGCCTGACCCTTACCAGAACTGCAAACAAGGTGTAGCTGTTAAAACGGTCGTTGGCCTTAAGGACAGTACAGGTTCCTTGACAAAGTCCAGGTCAGGGATTCTGGAGGTCGTGAGGTCCTTTTATGCCGACCTTCTTGGGAGGAAAGAGCTTGATCGTGACAAGATGGAAAGCTTTTTGGACTCTACTCCAGGTCTAAATGGTGGAGATGTTCCATTGATGAATTTGACAGAGGAGATCACAGTCGAAGAGGTGATGAGGGCAATTGAACAGCTTGCCATCAAAAAGTCGCCTGGACCGGATGGCTTGACGGCTGAGTTTTACAAAGCCTTTAAGTCTATTCTGGCCCCGCATTTGGTAGAGGTTTTTAACAGTTGCCTTGCTGAGGGGGTGCTTTCCCCTTCCATGAGGCACTCGGCTGTGATTCTTCTTTCAAAGGGTAAAGATCCTTCGATGATTGAGAATTGGCGCCCCATCAGCCTTCTTAATGTCGATAGAAAGATACTGGCAAAGATATTTTTCTGGCGCCTATCGTCAGTGGCAGAGTCTTTGCTTTCTCGCCATCAGCACTGTTCGGTCCAGGGTAGGAGCACCTTCACAGCGGTTTTAGCTGTCCGGGAGGCCTTGGAGCGGTGCAGGGCTGCAGGCTGGGGAAAGTATTTGCTGACATTGGATCAGGCAAAGGCTTTTGATCGTGTTAACCATGAGTACCTGTGGTTGCTCCTTAGTAAGTACGGTCTGCCGGGTGGTTTTGTTGATTGGCTGAAAGTCTTGTATAAGGGGGCAGAAAGCTTCCCTCTTGTTAATGGTTGGGTTGGACAGTCCTTTGAGGTTGGCTCCGGGGTGCGCCAGGGTTGTCCCCTGAGTCCCCTGCTCTATGTGTTTGCAATCGACCCCTTCATCAGGAGGCTAGAGAGCGGCATGTTGTGTGGGGTACCAGTGGGGCTCCCGGGTGAGCCGCCATTGAGGGTTGTTGCCTATGCAGATGATGTGTCTGTGATTGTCACTGGGACCGATGAAGCGGAGGAGGTAGTCTCTCTGACATCACGGTATTCTGAAGCATCAGGCTCCAGGATCAATCAGGAAAAGACTGAAGTTTTCTGGATGGGAAAGGAAGGTGAGGGGTTTGATCTCCCGGACACCTTTCCAGTGCCCCAGGAAAGAATTAAGATACTAGGCATTGAATTTGGACCCGGCGATTATGGCCTCAAAAACTGGGAAGGCAGACTGGAAATTGCCAATACTAAGGTGGTCAGCTGGAAGAGATGGAAGTTATCTATGAGGGAAAGGGTTGATCTGATTAAGACTTACCTGATTCCGATCTTCTTGTATGTCAGCTTTGTCTGCATCTTGCCAGTGTCTCTCTATACTAGGGTCAGTAGTGTGTTCTTCCAGATGCTGTGGGGGAACAGACTGAACCCCATCAAGAGGAATGTCACCTACCTATCCAGGAGGGAGGGTGGCTTAGGTATGGTCAACCCAGTTCTTTTCTTTTCACTGCTATTTCTAAAGTTTAACATTGGTAATATGCTTGCAGTGGAACCTCCTGGATGGGTAGGCATATTTAGATCTTGGTTTAGGCCTTTTCTACGACTTTGGGAAGAAGGTGGCCAAGTGAAGAATCGCAGGGGTCATCGTGGTCAGCTACCAGCCTATGTCGCTCCGTGCCTGAAGTTACTGCGGCAGTGGCGATTGTCGGCTGAAGATCTCAGATCGGTTCCAAGGAAAGTCCTTATGAGTCGAGTCTTGAGCGAAGTCTTTCATGACCCACTGGCCTTAAGGGATTGCCCGGGCCCAGTTTTGAGGGCGGGGTTAAGACTGATTAATTTGGATAGTGTACCCCCTAAATTTAGGGATCTGGCCTGGTTGTGCTTCCATGGGAAGCTCTATGTTCGGGGCAATTTGAAATTCCGCAGTGGGATGGATCGTAGCTGTCCTCGGGAGGAGTGTGCAGATGAGGAGGAGTCTATGGATCATTTTCTGCTTCATTGCCCTTTTAACATAGAGGTGTACAAACAGGTGGGGCGGGCCCTCGGTGTCCCTTTCCTCTCCAGGCTGGGTTATGCTGAGTGGGTGTACGGAGCATTCAATACCGGTGGAGTTTTTTGTTTGGATACACTTTTTTTAGTTAGCCTAGTAGTCCGTTATTTCACCTGGAACGCACGGTGTCAGGTCAGCATTCGGCAAAAACTCCTTCCTGTTGAGGTGGTGGTGTATGACATTTTGCATGAGGTGGGGAAGATTCGGGAGCTTGAAAGAGACAAGCGGGGTCAGGGGACTTGGTTGAAGGCGTGGAGGGGTTTCAAGCCTCCCTGACTACCAGGAGTCTCTTTCCCGGGTGTGGCTGTCTGTCTCTTATCACCCTAGATTAGCAGTATTTTTGATGAATTTTTGATAAATGGCTGCGTACATAGGTGATGGGTTGTGCCTCTTAGGCCCTCTCTGCTGCTTTATGTAGATAGTTTTCTAGGGATGTTTTGGTAGTGGATTATGTGTATATTGAATATATTCTGAACATTGTTGTGTATTCCTTTGTTTTCTGTTGAAGTTTTGTACTATGGTTTTGTTTTTTACTTTTGTATAAAATTGGTTGCTTGATTCTTTTCAATAAAAGATCAATAGTGTCCCATCATTGGTGTCAGTGGGAGGAATAGTGTCCCATCATTAGTGTGAGTGGGAAGAATAGTGTCCCATCATTGGTATCAGTGGGAGGAATAGTGCCCCATCATTGGTATCAGTGGGGGGAATAGTGTCCCATCATTGGTATCAGTGGGAGGAATAGTGTCCCATCATTGGTGTCAGTGGGAGGAATAGTGCCCCATCATTGGTGTCAGTGGGGGGAATAGTGTCCCATCATTGGTGTCAGTGGGAGGAATAGTGTCCCATCATTGGTATCAGTGGGAGGAATAGTGCCCCATCATTGGTGTCAGTGGGAGGAATAGTGTCCCATCATTGGTGTCAGTGGGAGGAATAGTGTCCCATCATTGGTGTGAGTGGGAAGAATAGTGTCCCATCATTGGTATCAGTGGGAGGAATAGTGCCCCATCATTGGTATCAGTGGGGGGAATAGTGTCCCATCATTGGTATCAGTGGGAGGAATAGTGCCCCATCATTGATGTCAGTGGGAGGAATAGTGTCCCATCATTGGTGTGAGTGGGAAGAATAGTGTCCCATCATTGGTATCAGTGGGAGGAATAGTGCCCCATCATTGGTATCAGTGGGGGGAATAGTGTCCCATCATTGGTGTCAGTGGGGGGAATAGTGCCCCATCATTGGTGTGAGTGGGAAGAATAGTGTCCCATCATTGGTATCAGTGGGAGGAATAGTGCCCCGCCCATCATTGGAGCACAGGTGTGTCAGGAGGAAGGTGCCTCTGAAGCTGCTCTGTGAGAAGGGAGTGGTGGTGAAATCTATCCCAGCTCCCTGGCCCCCTTTCTGGGGAGGCCATGGAGGGCAGCGGGGCCTCTCCTGCTGGAGGCTCCCAGCCATCTCCTGGGCCGTCAGGTGAACTGCCTGCCTCTGCACAAGCTGATCTCTCTACCCCTGGTGAGGATGAAGGCTCAGAGGCCATTCGGGAGCGAGTGGTGGCCGGGATTAAGGTCCTGAACAGGGAGAGGGACAAGCTCTACAAGCTGAGAGCGGAGTTGAAGCGCCTGCGAAGGCAACGTGAGGGCTTACATAGCCAGAAACGGGGATCCGTGGATCCGGAAATCCAGCTGGCCAAGGTCCGTGTGGATCATCAGGAAACCATCGTGGCCATGATGGAAGGCAGAGATGGGCCCTTTAAAGAGAAGTTTTGCAACGACAAGAGGTTTGGAAGGGTGACAAAGATGGAGGTGGAGGAGGAGGAGACCCCCAGTTCTGACCCCCTGCCCCCCCAGGGAGAGGTAAGAAGCCCCAGGCCTTCCCAGGACTCAGGAGGCATGCTAAGGGCCATCCAGGTAATGGAGTCTCCTATGCGGGGGGATCAGATGGTGTTTAACGAGGAAGACATTACTGATGATGTGCCTGATAAAGTAAAGCCTGCTAAGTCCCATGTTGTGGATAAGACTGTTTTTGTGCCATCTAGCACCATGACTGATAATGTGCCTAATGACAATGTTGTGCCTGCTGAGGCTGCAATGCAGCAAGACTTGCATTCAAAAAATGTCATTTCTGTAAATGAACTGCAAGTGTCAGAAGAGCCCATTAACCTTTCTTTGGCTGAGTCCAAAGCTGTTTGCCCCACTGCTGCTGAGGGCTCTACAGTGCAGCATCAGGAGACAACTGGTATTGCAGCAACTGTGACTATTGCTGATGGGAATGTGTGTGTGGCTGAAAAAAATCCTCCCAGTTCAGGTGTGATGAACAATGGTCCCAGTACACGTGTGATGAACAATGGTCCCAGTACAAGTGTGATGGACAATCCTACCAACTCTGTTCATGCAGATAATGTGCAGACTAATGTGACTTCAGTGTGGGCCCCTGGCCCTGAGAAACCTACATTTGCAGAGGTGGCACACTCTGCTCCTGGTAGTCCCGCTCCCAAGCGGGGTTTTCCCCTACAAGCTGCCACTTTGAGCGCCCCAGGATCTGGTCTTGGGTCTCTGGCTTCTTCTGGGGGTCCCAGACGGAATGTAGTTATTCTGAAATGGGAAGGTGGTGCCATCCCTCCAGCACGGCGTGCAGTGGTGGACTTGATATTGGAGATGGGTTTTGGTGCAAATGACCTGTATGCCTTTATACACGTAGCTGGGACAAGGGACTATACGGTTAGTTTCACCAGGCCAGAGGGTCTTGACCTGTTCTGGGAGCGATATGAGGCTCGGTGCAGGTCAAGACCTGAATGGGAAGGTCTGGTCCCAGTTGCGGTTTCTCAGAGGTCAACAGTAAAAAAAATTACCATTATCCTGACCAATGAGAGTGTTCCTGCTCGGGATCTAGAGGTCTGGTTAAGGAACTATGGGGAAGTTTTGACCAAACCTAATAAAATCCATGATGAGCGTAACATCTGGACTGGGGGATGGTCGGTAACAGTCAGGTTGGCCAGGGATGGGAATGTTGTCCGTCACCTGCCCTCCTCAGCTTTCATAGGGAGGGATAGGATGACTGTTTTCTACCCTGGTCAGCCGAAGCTGTGTCACCGCTGTGGAGAAAAGGGGCACTTGAGCTCCTCCTGTTCAGCCTTGATGTGTTCAGTGTGTCGGGGGCAGGGTCATATGGCTAAGGACTGTACCAGGAAGATCAGGTGCAACCTGTGCCTGCGCCTTGGCCACCCCTACAGCAGGTGTCCTGAAGCCTGGCACAATATGGAGAAGGAGGTAGTAGATGACATGTCAAGGCTGGACGGGATGGAGGGTGAGACCCCTGGTGTACCATCCTCCTCTGCGGTGACCCCCTCCCCCGGTCCTGCTCAGGATCCCTCTCCAGTTCCTGTGGCCACCCCTCCTGTGTCTGTAAGTACTCCTTCTGTTTCTGTCTCTGTGTCCCCCCAGCCTACTGTACCCTCTCCTCTTGTGTCAGAACCTTCCAAGTCTGTGCCCCCCGAGTCAGTTACCCCCCAGGAGTCTACCCCTCCTGAGTCTGACTTAAAGGGATCACCCCCCCCACCAGCGTGTACTAAAAAGGTTGCTTCTTCCTCTGTAAAGAAGTCTTCTAGAAAGACTTTAAAGAAAAAAGTAAGAGATGAGGGCATCTCTGAGGCTGACCTGCAGTACCTGGAAGAGAGAAGGAAGGTTGGGAGGCGGAAGAGGCAGGCGGTGAGGACGGAACGGGGACGGGAAGCTCCGGTTCCTGTCTCCAGCCGTCATAGGTCCTCCAAGTGGGATATTTCTTCATCCGGAGCTTCTTCTGAGAGAAGTTCCGATTCCGAAATGGACTTTGAGGCGGCCTCTAGAAAGAGAGAGGCTTCTGGTGATGAGCAGCAGAGGGGAGCTAAGAAGCAATCCACCCAATAACCCAAATGGCGGTTCCCCCTCCGTTAAAAGTGGTGACAATTAATGTCGCCAGCATTAAGTCAGTAAGAGCTCGTTCTATGGCCTTCTTTTTGTTCAGCCAATTAGATGCTGAAATTTTATTTTTGCAAGAGACTAGGCTCACCTCCTTGGCAGATATTCATATGGCCAAGAGAGAGTGGAGGTATGGTCCATCTTACTGGTCTCTTGCGGCCGAGCCTTACGGCGGTTTGGCGGTGTTGTTTAAAACCGGCATGGTAACTGTCCGGCGGGTTTTTGAGGTGGAGATTGGGAGATGTATGGTCTTAGACGTCCTTGTGGGAGGGCAGGACCTGTGCCTAATCAATGTTTATGGGCCGCACACAAAGTGGGACAGGAAATGCCTTTTTACAAGGATCAAGCCATTTCTTTTTACATCCCGGCAAGTGGTCTTTGGAGGTGACTTTGATACAGTAACTAGGCCCAAGGACAGGAAGGACTTCAAGGACAGGCTGGGATATGATAGCGTTTTTTTAAATAGTATGGTTCTGGTCTTGTGGATGTGCACATTAAGCACCTCCCAGATGACACCGGGTTCACTTTTCATCGTGGTAATAGTCAGAGTAGGATAGATAGGTTTTTTTTGAAGGAGGCCTCTGCTTTCTCGCCCCCAGTGGTGCAGGCAGTAGAGTTCTCTGATCACTGTATGCTATCTGTGGTACTGAATGCTTCAGACGCCCCTCAGAGGGGCAAGGGCATCTGGAGATTAAATTCGACACTACTCAAGGAAGAACATGTTAGACAATCCTTTGAGGAATTCTTTCAGGCACAGGTGACCATCCTGGACTTTTGTAGCAGCAAGGCTGAGTGGTGGGAGCTGACCAAAAAGAGGATCGCTGGATTCTTCAGGGGCCTAGCCAATAGAAATCAGTTTAATAAATACATGACCTACCAACGTTTACGGAGGAAGCTGGATATTCTTGTCTCGAGAGGAGGAGATCCTGGGGCAATCTCCGAAGTGAAACTCCTTCTCAGGAAGTGTCAATATGACCGGCATGCCTCTTTGGTTCTGGAGAGGGACTATGGGAAGTACCACTCGCCTGACCCTTACCAGAACTGCAAACAAGGTGTAGCTGTTAAAACGGTCGTTGGCCTTAAGGACAGTACAGGTTCCTTGACAAAGTCCAGGTCAGGGATTCTGGAGGTCGTGAGGTCCTTTTATGCCGACCTTCTTGGGAGGAAAGAGCTTGATCGTGACAAGATGGAAAGCTTTTTGGACTCTACTCCAGGTCTAAATGGTGGAGATGTTCCATTGATGAATTTGACAGAGGAGATCACAGTCGAAGAGGTGATGAGGGCAATTGAACAGCTTGCCATCAAAAAGTCGCCTGGACCGGATGGCTTGACGGCTGAGTTTTACAAAGCCTTTAAGTCTATTCTGGCCCCGCATTTGGTAGAGGTTTTTAACAGTTGCCTTGCTGAGGGGGTGCTTTCCCCTTCCATGAGGCACTCGGCTGTGATTCTTCTTTCAAAGGGTAAAGATCCTTCGATGATTGAGAATTGGCGCCCCATCAGCCTTCTTAATGTCGATAGAAAGATACTGGCAAAGATATTTTTCTGGCGCCTATCGTCAGTGGCAGAGTCTTTGCTTTCTCGCCATCAGCACTGTTCGGTCCAGGGTAGGAGCACCTTCACAGCGGTTTTAGCTGTCCGGGAGGCCTTGGAGCGGTGCAGGGCTGCAGGCTGGGGAAAGTATTTGCTGACATTGGATCAGGCAAAGGCTTTTGATCGTGTTAACCATGAGTACCTGTGGTTGCTCCTTAGTAAGTACGGTCTGCCGGGTGGTTTTGTCGATTGGCTGAAAGTCTTGTATAAGGGGGCAGAAAGCTTCCCTCTTGTTAATGGTTGGGTTGGACAGTCCTTTGGGGTTGGCTCCGGGGTGCGCCAGGGTTGTCCCCTGAGTCCCCTGCTCTATGTGTTTGCAATCGACCCCTTCGTCAGGAGGCTAGAGAGCGGCATGTTGTGTGGGGCTCCCGGGTGAGCCGCCATTGAGGGTTGTTGCCTATGCGGATGATGTGTCGGTGATTGTCACTGGGACGGATGAAGCGGAGGAGGTGGTCTCTCTGACATCACGGTATTCTGAAGCATCAGGCTCCAAGATCAATCAGGAAAAGACTGAAGTTTTCTGGATGGGAAAGGAAGGTGAGGGGTTTGATCTCCCGGGCACCTTTCCAGTGCCCCAGGAAAGAATTAAGATACTAGGCATTGAATTTGGACCCGGCGATTATGGCCTCAAAAACTGGGAAGGCAGACTGGAAATTGCCAATACTAAGGTGGTCAGCTGGAAGAGATGGAAGTTATCTATGAGGGAAAGGGTTGATCTGATTAAGACTTACCTGATTCCGATCTTCTTGTATGTCAGCTTTGTCTGCATCTTGCCAGTGTCTCTCTATGCTAGGGTCAGTAGTGTGTTCTTCCAGATGCTGTGGGGGAACAGACTGAACCCCATCAAGAGGAATGTCACCTACCTATCCAGGAGGGAGGGTGGCTTAGGTATGGTCAACCCAGTTCTTTTCTTTTCACTGCTATTTCTAAAGTTTAACATTGGTAATATGCTTGCAGTGGAACCTCCTGGATGGGTAGGCATATTTAGATCTTGGTTTAGGCCTTTTCTACGACTTTGGGAAGAAGGTGGCCAAGTGAAGAATCGCAGGGGTCATCGTGGTCAGCTACCAGCCTATGTCGCTCCGTGCCTGAAGTTACTGCGGCAGTGGCGATTGTCGGCTGAAGATCTCAGATCGGTTCCAAGGAAAGTCCTTATGAGTCGAGTCTTGAGCGAAGTCTTTCATGACCCACTGGCCTTAAGGGATTGCCCGGGCCCAGTTTTGAGGGCGGGGTTAAGACTGATTAATTTGGATAGAGTACCCCCTAAATTTAGGGATCTGGCCTGGTTGTGCTTCCATGGGAAGCTCTATGTTCGGGGCAATTTGAAATTCCGCAGTGGGATGGATCGTAGCTGTCCTCGGGAGGAGTGTGCAGATGAGGAGGAGACTATGGATCATTTTCTGCTTCATTGCCCTTTTAACATAGAGGTGTACAAACAGGTGGGGCGGGCCCTCGGTGTCCCTTTCCTCTCCAGGCTGGGTTATGCTGAGTGGGTGTACGGAGCATTCAATACCGGTGGAGTTTTTTGTTTGGATACACTTTTTTTAGTTAGCCTAGTAGTCCGTTATTTCACCTGGAATGCACGGTGTCAGGTCAGCATTCGGCAAAAACTCCTTCCTGTTGAGGTGGTGGTGTATGACATTTTGCATGAGGTGGGGAAGATTCGGGAGTTTGAGAGAGACAAGCGGGGTCAGGGGGCTTGGTTGAAGGCGTGGAGGGGTTTCAAGCCTCCCTGACTGCCAGGAGTCTCTTTCCCGGGTGTGGCTGTCTGTCTCTTATCACCCTAGATTATCAGTATTTTTGATGAATTTTTGATAAATGGCTGCGTACATAGGTGATGGGTTGTGCCTCTTAGGCCCTCTCTGCTGCCTTATGTAGATAGTTTTCTAGGGATGTTTTGGTAGTGGATTATGTGTATATATTGTATATATTCTGAACATGGATGTGTATTCCTTTGTTTTCTGTTGAAGTTTTGTACTATGGTTTTGTTTTTTACTTTTGTATAAAATTGGTTGCTTGATTCTTTTCAATAAAAGATCAATAGTGCCCCATCATTGGTATCAGTGGGGGGAATAGTGTCCCATCATTGGTATCAGTGGGAGGAATAGTGCCCCATCATTGATGTCAGTGGGAGGAATAGTGTCCCATCATTGGTGTGAGTGGGAAGAATAGTGTCCCATCATTGGTATCAGTGGGAGGAATAGTGCCCCATCATTGGTATCAGTGGGGGGAATAGTGTCCCATCATTGGTGTCAGTGGGAAGAATAGTGCCCCATCATTGGTGTGAGTGGGTAGAATAGTGTCCCATCATTGGTATCAGTGGGAGGAATAGTGCCCCGCCCATCATTGGAGCACAGGTGTGTCAGGAGGAAGGTGCCTCTGAAGCTGCTCTGTGAGAAGGGAGTGGTGGTGAAATCTATCCCAGCTCCCTGGCCCCCTTTCTGGGGAGGCCATGGAGGGCAGCGGGGCCTCTCCTGCTGGAGGCTCCCAGCCATCTCCTGGGCCGTCAGGTGAACTGCCTGCCTCTGCACAAGCTGATCTCTCTACCCCTGGTGAGGATGAAGGCTCGGAGGCCATTCGGGAGCGAGTGGTGGCCGGGATTAAGGTCCTGAACAGGGAGAGGGACAAGCTCTACAAGCTGAGAGCGGAGTTGAAGCGCCTGCGAAGGCAACGTGAGGGCTTACATAGCCAGAAACGGGGATCCGTGGATCCGGAAATCCAGCTGGCCAAGGTCCGTGTGGATCATCAGGAAACCATCGTGGCCATGATGGAAGGCAGAGATGGGCCCTTTAAAGAGAAGTTTTGCAACGACAAGAGGTTTGGAAGGGTGACAAAGATGGAGGTGGAGGAGGAGGAGACCCCCAGTTCTGACCCCCTGCCCCCCCAGGGAGAGGTAAGAAGCCCCAGGCCTTCCCAGGACTCAGGAGGCATGCTAAGGGCCATCCAGGTAATGGAGTCTCCTATGCGGGGGGATCAGATGGTGTTTAACGAGGAAGACATTACTGATGATGTGCCTGATAAAGTAAAGCCTGCTAAGTCCCATGTTGTGGATAAGACTGTTTTTGTACCATCTAGCACCATGACTGATAATGTGCCTAATGACAATGTTGTGCCTGCTGAGGCTGCAATGCAGCAAGACTTGCATTCAAAAAATGTCATTTCTGTAAATGAACTGCAAGTGTCAGAAGAGCCCATTAACCTTTCTTTGGCTGAGTCCAAAGCTGTTTGCCCCACTGCTGCTGAGGGCTCTACAGTGCAGCATCAGGAGACAACTGGTATTGCAGCAACTGTGACTATTGCTGATGGGAATGTGTGTGTGGCTGAAAAAAATCCTCCCAGTTCAGGTGTGATGAACAATGGTCCCAGTACACGTGTGATGAACAATGGTCCCAGTACAAGTGTGATGGACAATCCTACCAACTCTGTTCATGCAGATAATGTGCAGACTAATGTGACTTCAGTGTGGGCCCCTGGCCCTGAGAAACCTACATTTGCAGAGGTGGCACACTCTGCTCCTGGTAGTCCCGCTCCCAAGCGGGGTTTTCCCCTACAAGCTGCCACTTTGAGCGCCCCAGGATCTGGTCTTGGGTCTCTGGCTTCTGCTGGGGGTCCCAGACGGAATGTAGTTATTCTGAAATGGGAAGGTGGTGCCATCCCTCCAGCACGGCGTGCAGTGGTAGATATGATATTGGAGATGGGTTTTGGTGCAAATGACCTGTATGCCTTTATACACGTAGCTGGGACAAGGGACTATACGGTTAGTTTCACCAGGCCAGAGGGTCTTGACCTGTTCTGGGAGCGATATGAGGCTCGGTGCAGGTCAAGACCTGAATGGGAAGGTCTGGTCCCAGTTGCGGTTTCTCAGAGGTCAACAGTAAAAAAAATTACCATTATCCTGACCAATGAGAGTGTTCCTGCTCGGGATCTAGAGGTCTGGTTAAGGAACTATGGGGAAGTTTTGACCAAACCTAATAAAATCCATGATGAGCGTAACATCTGGACTGGGGGATGGTCGGTAACAGTCAGGTTGGCCAGGGATGGGAATGTTGTCCGTCACCTGCCCTCCTCAGCTTTCATAGGGAGGGATAGGATGACTGTTTTCTACCCTGGTCAGCCGAAGCTGTGTCACCGCTGTGGAGAAAAGGGGCACTTGAGCTCCTCCTGTTCAGCCTTGATGTGTTCAGTGTGTCGGGGGCAGGGTCATATGGCTAAGGACTGTACCAGGAAGATCAGGTGCAACCTGTGCCTGCGCCTTGGCCACCCCTACAGCAGGTGTCCTGAAGCCTGGCACAATATGGAGAAGGAGGTAGTAGATGACATGTCAAGGCTGGACGGGATGGAGGGTGAGACCCCTGGTGTACCATCCTCCTCTGCGGTGACCCCCTCCCCCGGTCCTGCTCAGGATCCCTCTCCAGTTCCTGTGGCCACCCCTCCTGTGTCTGTAAGTACTCCTTCTGTTTCTGTCTCTGTGTCCCCCCAGCCTACTGTACCCTCTCCTCTTGTGTCAGAACCTTCCAAGTCTGTGCCCCCCGAGTCAGTTACCCCCCAGGAGTCTACCCCTCCTGAGTCTGACTTAAAGGGATCACCCCCCCACCAGCGTGTACTAAAAAGGTTGCTTCTTCCTCTGTAAAGAAGTCTTCTAGAAAGACTTTAAAGAAAAAAGTAAGAGATGAGGGCATCTCTGAGGCTGACCTGCAGTACCTGGAAGAGAGAAGGAAGGTTGGGAGGCGGAAGAGGCAGGCGGTGAGGACGGAACGGGGACGGGAAGCTCCGGTTCCTGTCTCCAGCCGTCATAGGTCCTCCAAGTGGGATATTTCTTCATCCGGAGCTTCTTCTGAGAGAAGTTCCGATTCCGAAATGGACTTTGAGGCGGCCTCTAGAAAGAGAGAGGCTTCTGGTGATGAGCAGCAGAGGGGAGCTAAGAAGCAATCCACCCAATAACCCAAATGGCGGTTCCCCCTCCGTTAAAAGTGGTGACAATTAATGTCGCCAGCATTAAGTCAGTAAGAGCTCGTTCTATGGCCTTCTTTTTGTTCAGCCAATTAGATGCTGAAATTTTATTTTTGCAAGAGACTAGGCTCACCTCCTTGGCAGATATTCATATGGCCAAGAGAGAGTGGAGGTATGGTCCATCTTACTGGTCTCTTGCGGCCGAGCCTTACGGCGGTGTGGCGGTGTTGTTTAAAACCGGCATGGTAACTGTCCGGCGGGTTATTGAGGTGGAGATTGGGAGATGTATGGTCTTAGACGTCCTTGTGGGAGGGCAGGACCTGCGCCTAATCAATGTTTATGGGCCGCACACAAAGTGGGACAGGAAATGCCTTTTTACAAGGATCAAGCCATTTCTTTTTACATCCCGGCAAGTGGTCTTTGGAGGTGACTTTAATACAATAACTAGGCCCAAGGACAGGAAGGACTTCAAGGACAGGCTGGGATATGATAGCGTTTTTTTAAATAGTATGGTTAGGGATGCTGGTCTTGTGGATGTGCACATTAAGCACCTCCCAGATGACACCGGGTTCACTTTTCATCGTGGTAATAGTCAGAGTAGGATAGATAGGTTTTTTTTGAAGGAGGCCTCTGCTTTCTCGCCCCCAGTGGTGCAGGCAGTAGAGTTCTCTGATCACTGTATGCTATCTGTGGTACTGAATGCTTCAGACGCCCCTCAGAGGGGCAAGGGCATCTGGAGATTAAATTCGACACTACTCAAGGAAGAACATGTTAGACAATCCTTTGAGGAATTCTTTCAGGCACAGGTGACCATCCTGGACTTTTGTAGCAGCAAGGCTGAGTGGTGGGAGCTGACCAAAAAGAGGATCGCTGGATTCTTCAGGGGCCTAGCCAATAGAAATCAGTTTAATAAATACATGACCTACCAACGTTTACGGAGGAAGCTGGATATTCTTGTCTCGAGAGGAGGAGATCCTGGGGCAATCTCCGAAGTGAAACTCCTTCTCAGGAAGTGTCAATATGACCGGCATGCCTCTTTGGTTCTGGAGAGGGACTATGGGAAGTACCACTCGCCTGACCCTTACCAGAACTGCAAACAAGGTGTAGCTGTTAAAACGGTCGTTGGCCTTAAGGACAGTACAGGTTCCTTGACAAAGTCCAGGTCAGGGATTCTGGAGGTCGTGAGGTCCTTTTATGCCGACCTTCTTGGGAGGAAAGAGCTTGATCGTGACAAGATGGAAAGCTTTTTGGACTCTACTCCAGGTCTAAATGGTGGAGATGTTCCATTGATGAATTTGACAGAGGAGATCACAGTCGAAGAGGTGATGAGGGCAATTGAACAGCTTGCCATCAAAAAGTCGCCTGGACCGGATGGCTTGACGGCTGAGTTTTACAAAGCCTTTAAGTCTATTCTGGCCCCGCATTTGGTAGAGGTTTTTAACAGTTGCCTTGCTGAGGGGGTGCTTTCCCCTTCCATGAGGCACTCGGCTGTGATTCTTCTTTCAAAGGGTAAAGATCCTTCGATGATTGAGAATTGGCGCCCCATCAGCCTTCTTAATGTCGATAGAAAGATACTGGCAAAGATATTTTTCTGGCGCCTATCGTCAGTGGCAGAGTCTTTGCTTTCTCGCCATCAGCACTGTTCGGTCCAGGGTAGGAGCACCTTCACAGCGGTTTTAGCTGTCCGGGAGGCCTTGGAGCGGTGCAGGGCTGCAGGCTGGGGAAAGTATTTGCTGACATTGGATCAGGCAAAGGCTTTTGATCGTGTTAACCATGAGTACCTGTGGTTGCTCCTTAGTAAGTACGGTCTGCCGGGTGGTTTTGTCGATTGGCTGAAAGTCTTGTATAAGGGGGCAGAAAGCTTCCCTCTTGTTAATGGTTGGGTTGGACAGTCCTTTGGGGTTGGCTCCGGGGTGCGCCAGGGTTGTCCCCTGAGTCCCCTGCTCTATGTGTTTGCAATCGACCCCTTCGTCAGGAGGCTAGAGAGCGGCATGTTGTGTGGGGTACCAGTGGGGCTCCCGGGTGAGCCGCCATTGAGGGTTGTTGCCTATGCGCATGATGTGTCGGTGATTGTCACTGGGACGGATGAAGCGGAGGAGGTGGTCTCTCTGACATCACGGTATTCTGAAGCATCAGGCTCCAAGATCAATCAGGAAAAGACTGAAGTTTTCTGGATGGGAATGGAAGGTGAGGGGTTTGATCTCCCGGGCACCTTTCCAGTGCCCCAGGAAAGAATTAAGATACTAGGCATTGAATTTGGACCCGGCGATTATGGCCTCAAAAACTGGGAAGGCAGACTGGAAATTGCCAATACTAAGGTGGTCAGCTGGAAGAGATGGAAGTTATCTATGAGGGAAAGGGTTGATCTGATTAAGACTTACCTGATTCCGATCTTCTTGTATGTCAGCTTTGTCTGCATCTTGCCAGTGTCTCTCTATGCTAGGGTCAGTAGTGTGTTCTTCCAGATGCTGTGGGGGAACAGACTGAACCCCATCAAGAGGAATGTCACCTACCTATCCAGGAGGGAGGGTGGCTTAGGTATGGTCAACCCAGTTCTTTTCTTTTCACTGCTATTTCTAAAGTTTAACATTGGTAATATGCTTGCAGTGGAACCTCCTGGATGGGTAGGCATATTTAGATCTTGGTTTAGGCCTTTTCTACGACTTTGGGAAGAAGGTGGCCAAGTGAAGAATCGCAGGGGTCATCGTGGTCAGCTACCAGCCTATGTCGCTCCGTGCCTGAAGTTACTGCGGCAGTGGCGATTGTCGGCTGAAGATCTCAGATCGGTTCCAAGGAAAGTCCTTATGAGTCGAGTCTTGAGCGAAGTCTTTCATGACCCACTGGCCTTAAGGGATTGCCCGGGCCCAGTTTTGAGGGCGGGGTTAAGACTGATTAATTTGGATAGAGTACCCCCTAAATTTAGGGATCTGGCCTGGTTGTGCTTCCATGGGAAGCTCTATGTTCGGGGCAATTTGAAATTCCGCAGTGGGATGGATCGTAGCTGTCCTCGGGAGGAGTGTGCAGATGAGGAGGAGACTATGGATCATTTTCTGCTTCATTGCCCTTTTAACATAGAGGTGTACAAACAGGTGGGGCGGGCCCTCGGTGTCCCTTTCCTCTCCAGGCTGGGTTATGCTGAGTGGGTGTACGGAGCATTCAATACCGGTGGAGTTTTTTGTTTGGATACACTTTTTTTTGTTAGCCTAGTAGTCCGTTATTTCACCTGGAATGCACGGTGTCAGGTCAGCATTCGGCAAAAACTCCTTCCTGTTGAGGTGGTGGTGTATGACATTTTGCATGAGGTGGGGAAGATTCGGGAGTTTGAGAGAGACAAGCGGGGTCAGGGGGCTTGGTTGAAGGCGTGGAGGGGTTTCAAGCCTCCCTGACTGCCAGGAGTCTCTTTCCCGGGTGTGGCTGTCTGTCTCTTATCACCCTAGATTATCAGTATTTTTGATGAATTTTTGATAAATGGCTGCGTACATAGGTGATGGGTTGTGCCTCTTAGGCCCTCTCTGCTGCCTTATGTAGATAGTTTTCTAGGGATGTTTTGGTAGTGGATTATGTGTATATTGTATATATTCTGAACATGGATGTGTATTCCTTTGTTTTCTGTTGAAGTTTTGTACTATGGTTTTGTTTTTTACTTTTGTATAAAATTGGTTGCTTGATTCTTTTCAATAAAAGATCAATAGTGTCCCATCATTGGTATCAGTGGGAGGAATAGTGCCCCGCCCATCATTGGAGCACAGGTGTGTCAGGAGGAAGGTGCCTCTGAAGCTGCTCTGTGAGAAGGGAGTGGTGGTGAAATCTATCCCAGCTCCCTGGCCCCCTTTCTGGGGAGGCCATGGAGGGCAGCGGGGCCTCTCCTGCTGGAGGCTCCCAGCCATCTCCTGGGCCGTCAGGTGAACTGCCTGCCTCTGCACAAGCTGATCTCTCTACCCCTGGTGAGGATGAAGGCTCGGAGGCCATTCGGGAGCGAGTGGTGGCCGGGATTAAGGTCCTGAACAGGGAGAGGGACAAGCTCTACAAGCTGAGAGCGGAGTTGAAGCGCCTGCGAAGGCAACGTGAGGGCTTACATAGCCAGAAACGGGGATCCGTGGATCCGGAAATCCAGCTGGCCAAGGTCCGTGTGGATCATCAGGAAACCATCGTGGCCATGATGGAAGGCAGAGATGGGCCCTTTAAAGAGAAGTTTTGCAACGACAAGAGGTTTGGAAGGGTGACAAAGATGGAGGTGGAGGAGGAGGAGACCCCCAGTTCTGACCCCCTGCCCCCCTAGGGAGAGGTAAGAAGCCCCAGGCCTTCCCAGGACTCAGGAGGCATGCTAAGGGCCATCCAGGTAATGGAGTCTCCTATGCGGGGGGATCAGATGGTGTTTAACGAGGAAGACATTACTGATGATGTGCCTGATAAAGTAAAGCCTGCTAAGTCCCATGTTGTGGATAAGACTGTTTTTGTACCATCTAGCACCATGACTGATAATGTGCCTAATGACAATGTTGTGCCTGCTGAGGCTGCAATGCAGCAAGACTTGCATTCAAAAAATGTCATTTCTGTAAATGAACTGCAAGTGTCAGAAGAGCCCATTAACCTTTCTTTGGCTGAGTCCAAAGCTGTTTGCCCCACTGCTGCTGAGGGCTCTACAGTGCAGCATCAGGAGACAACTGGTATTGCAGCAACTGTGACTATTGCTGATGGGAATGTGTGTGTGGCTGAAAAAAATCCTCCCAGTTCAGGTGTGATGAACAATGGTCCCAGTACACGTGTGATGAACAATGGTCCCAGTACAAGTGTGATGGACAATCCTACCAACTCTGTTCATGCAGATAATGTGCAGACTAATGTGACTTCAGTGTGGGCCCCTGGCCCTGAGAAACCTACATTTGCAGAGGTGGCACACTCTGCTCCTGGTAGTCCCGCTCCCAAGCGGGGTTTTCCCCTACAAGCTGCCACTTTGAGCGCCCCAGGATCTGGTCTTGGGTCTCTGGCTTCTGCTGGGGGTCCCAGACGGAATGTAGTTATTCTGAAATGGGAAGGTGGTGCCATCCCTCCAGCACGGCGTGCAGTGGTAGATATGATATTGGAGATGGGTTTTGGTGCAAATGACCTGTATGCCTTTATACACGTAGCTGGGACAAGGGACTATACGGTTAGTTTCACCAGGCCAGAGGGTCTTGACCTGTTCTGGGAGCGATATGAGGCTCGGTGCAGGTCAAGACCTGAATGGGAAGGTCTGGTCCCAGTTGCGGTTTCTCAGAGGTCAACAGTAAAAAAAATTACCATTATCCTGACCAATGAGAGTGTTCCTGCTCGGGATCTAGAGGTCTGGTTAAGGAACTATGGGGAAGTTTTGACCAAACCTAATAAAATCCATGATGAGCGTAACATCTGGACTGGGGGATGGTCGGTAACAGTCAGGTTGGCCAGGGATGGGAATGTTGTCCGTCACCTGCCCTCCTCAGCTTTCATAGGGAGGGATAGGATGACTGTTTTCTACCCTGGTCAGCCGAAGCTGTGTCACCGCTGTGGAGAAAAGGGGCACTTGAGCTCCTCCTGTTCAGCCTTGATGTGTTCAGTGTGTCGGGGGCAGGGTCATATGGCTAAGGACTGTACCAGGAAGATCAGGTGCAACCTGTGCCTGCGCCTTGGCCACCCCTACAGCAGGTGTCCTGAAGCCTGGCACAATATGGAGAAGGAGGTAGTAGATGACATGTCAAGGCTGGACGGGATGGAGGGTGAGACCCCTGGTGTACCATCCTCCTCTGCGGTGACCCCCTCCCCCGGTCCTGCTCAGGATCCCTCTCCAGTTCCTGTGGCCACCCCTCCTGTGTCTGTAAGTACTCCTTCTGTTTCTGTCTCTGTGTCCCCCCAGCCTACTGTACCCTCTCCTCTTGTGTCAGAACCTTCCAAGTCTGTGCCCCCCGAGTCAGTTACCCCCCAGGAGTCTACCCCTCCTGAGTCTGACTTAAAGGGATCACCCCCCCCACCAGCGTGTACTAAAAAGGTTGCTTCTTCCTCTGTAAAGAAGTCTTCTAGAAAGACTTTAAAGAAAAAAGTAAGAGATGAGGGCATCTCTGAGGCTGACCTGCAGTACCTGGAAGAGAGAAGGAAGGTTGGGAGGCGGAAGAGGCAGGCGGTGAGGACGGAACGGGGACGGGAAGCTCCGGTTCCTGTCTCCAGCCGTCATAGGTCCTCCAAGTGGGATATTTCTTCATCCGGAGCTTCTTCTGAGAGAAGTTCCGATTCCGAAATGGACTTTGAGGCGGCCTCTAGAAAGAGAGAGGCTTCTGGTGATGAGCAGCAGAGGGGAGCTAAGAAGCAATCCACCCAATAACCCAAATGGTGGTTCCCCCTCCGTTAAAAGTGGTGACAATTAATGTCGCCAGCATTAAGTCAGTAAGAGCTCGTTCTATGGCCTTCTTTTTGTTCAGCCAATTAGATGCTGAAATTTTATTTTTGCAAGAGACTAGGCTCACCTCCTTGGCAGATATTCATATGGCCAAGAGAGAGTGGAGGTATGGTCCATCTTACTGGTCTCTTGCGGCCGAGCCTTACGGCGGTGTGGCGGTGTTGTTTAAAACCGGCATGGTAACTGTCCGGCGGGTTATTGAGGTGGAGATTGGGAGATGTATGGTCTTAGACGTCCTTGTGGGAGGGCAGGACCTGCGCCTAATCAATGTTTATGGGCCGCACACAAAGTGGGACAGGAAATGCCTTTTTACAAGGATCAAGCCATTTCTTTTTACATCCCGGCAAGTGGTCTTTGGAGGTGACTTTAATACAATAACTAGGCCCAAGGACAGGAAGGACTTCAAGGACAGGCTGGGATATGATAGCGTTTTTTTAAATAGTATGGTTAGGGATGCTGGTCTTGTGGATGTGCACATTAAGCACCTCCCAGATGACACCGGGTTCACTTTTCATCGTGGTAATAGTCAGAGTAGGATAGATAGGTTTTTTTTGAAGGAGGCCTCTGCTTTCTCGCCCCCAGTGGTGCAGGCAGTAGAGTTCTCTGATCACTGTATGCTATCTGTGGTACTGAATGCTTCAGACGCCCCTCAGAGGGGCAAGGGCATCTGGAGATTAAATTCGACACTACTCAAGGAAGAACATGTTAGACAATCCTTTGAGGAATTCTTTCAGGCACAGGTGACCATCCTGGACTTTTGTAGCAGCAAGGCTGAGTGGTGGGAGCTGACCAAAAAGAGGATCGCTGGATTCTTCAGGGACCTAGCCAATAGAAATCAGTTTAATAAATACATGACCTACCAACGTTTACGGAGGAAGCTGGATATTCTTGTCTCGAGAGGAGGAGATCCTGGGGCAATCTCCGAAGTGAAACTCCTTCTCAGGAAGTGTCAATATGACCGGCATGCCTCTTTGGTTCTGGAGAGGGACTATGGGAAGTACCACTCGCCTGACCCTTACCAGAACTGCAAACAAGGTGTAGCTGTTAAAACGGTCGTTGGCCTTAAGGACAGTACAGGTTCCTTGACAAAGTCCAGGTCAGGGATTCTGGAGGTCGTGAGGTCCTTTTATGCCGACCTTCTTGGGAGGAAAGAGCTTGATCGTGACAAGATGGAAAGCTTTTTGGACTCTACTCCAGGTCTAAATGGTGGAGATGTTCCATTGATGAATTTGACAGAGGAGATCACAGTCGAAGAGGTGATGAGGGCAATTGAACAGCTTGCCATCAAAAAGTCGCCTGGACCGGATGGCTTGACGGCTGAGTTTTACAAAGCCTTTAAGTCTATTCTGGCCCCGCATTTGGTAGAGGTTTTTAACAGTTGCCTTGCTGAGGGGGTGCTTTCCCCTTCCATGAGGCACTCGGCTGTGATTCTTCTTTCAAAGGGTAAAGATCCTTCGATGATTGAGAATTGGCGCCCCATCAGCCTTCTTAATGTCGATAGAAAGATACTGGCAAAGATATTTTTCTGGCGCCTATCGTCAGTGGCAGAGTCTTTGCTTTCTCGCCATCAGCACTGTTCGGTCCAGGGTAGGAGCACCTTCACAGCGGTTTTAGCTGTCCGGGAGGCCTTGGAGCGGTGCAGGGCTGCAGGCTGGGGAAAGTATTTGCTGACATTGGATCAGGCATAGGCTTTTGATCGTGTTAACCATGAGTACCTGTGGTTGCTCCTTAGTAAGTACGGTCTGCCGGGTGGTTTTGTCGATTGGCTGAAAGTCTTGTATAAGGGGGCAGAAAGCTTCCCTCTTGTTAATGGTTGGGTTGGACAGTCCTTTGGGGTTGGCTCCGGGGTGCGCCAGGGTTGTCCCCTGAGTCCCCTGCTCTATGTGTTTGCAATCGACCCCTTCATCAGGAGGCTAGAGAGCGGCATGTTGTGTGGGGTACCAGTGGGGCTCCCGGGTGAGCCGCCATTGAGGGTTGTTGCCTATGCGGATGATGTGTCGGTGATTGTCACTGGGACGGATGAAGCGGAGGAGGTGGTCTCTCTGACATCACGGTATTCTGAAGCATCAGGCTCCAAGATCAATCAGGAAAAGACTGAAGTTTTCTGGATGGGAAAGGATGGTGAGGGTTTTGATCTCCCGGACACCTTTCCAGTGCCCCAGGAAAGAATTAAGATACTAGGCATTGAATTTGGACCCGGCGATTATGGCCTCAAAAACTGGGAAGGCAGACTGGAAATTGCCAATACTAAGGTGGTCAGCTGGAAGAGATGGAAGTTATCTATGAGGGAAAGGGTTGATCTGATTAAGACTTACCTGATTCCGATCTTCTTGTATGTCAGCTTTGTCTGCATCTTGCCAGTGTCTCTCTATGCTAGGGTCAGTAGTGTGTTCTTCCAGATGCTGTGGGGGAACAGACTGAACCCCATCAAGAGGAATGTCACCTACCTATCCAGGAGGGAGGGTGGCTTAGGTATGGTCAACCCAGTTCTTTTCTTTTCACTGCTATTTCTAAAGTTTAACATTGGTAATATGCTTGCAGTGGAACCTCCTGGATGGGTAGGCATATTTAGATCTTGGTTTAGGCCTTTTCTACGACTTTGGGAAGAAGGTGGCCAAGTGAAGAATCGCAGGGGTCATCGTGGTCAGCTACCAGCCTATGTCGCTCCGTGCCTGAAGTTACTGCGGCAGTGGCGATTGTCGGCTGAAGATCTCAGATCGGTTCCAAGGAAAGTCCTTATGAGTCGAGTCTTGAGCGAAGTCTTTCATGACCCACTGGCCTTAAGGGATTGCTCGGGCCCAGTTTTGAGGGCGGGGTTAAGACTGATTAATTTGGATAGAGTACCCCCTAAATTTAGGGATCTGGCCTGGTTGTGCTTCCATGGGAAGCTCTATGTTCGGGGCAATTTGAAATTCCGCAGTGGGATGGATCGTAGCTGTCCTCGGGAGGAGTGTGCAGATGAGGAGGAGACTATGGACCATTTTCTGCTTCATTGCCCTTATAACATAGAGGTGTACAAACAGGTGGGGCGGGCCCTCGGTGTCCCTTTCCTCTCCAGGCTGGGTTATGCTGAGTGGGTGTACGGAGCATTCAATACCGGTGGAGTTTTTTGTTTGGATACACTTTTTTTAGTTAGCCTAGTAGTCCGTTATTTCACCTGGAATGCACGGTGTCAGGTCAGCATTCGGCAAAAACTCCTTCCTGTTGAGGTGGTGGTGTGTGACATTTTGCATGAGGTGGTGGTGTGTGACATTGTACATGAGGTGGTGGGGTGTGACATTGTACATGAGGTGGTGGTGTGTGACATTGTACATGAGGTGGTGGGGTGTGACATTGTACATGAGGTGGCGGTGTGTGAAATTGTACATGAGGTGGTGGTGTGTGACATTGTACATGAGGTGATGGTGTATGACATTTTGCATGAGGTGGGGAAGATTCGGGAGCTTGAGAGAGACAAGCGGGGTCAGGGGGCTTGGTTGAAGGCGTGGAGGGGTTTCAAGCCTCCCTGACTGCCAGGAGTCTCTTTCCCGGGTGTGGCTGTCTGTCTCTTATCACCCTAGATTATCAGTATTTTTGATGAATTTTTGATAAATGGCTGCGTACATAGGTGATGGGTTGTGCCTCTTAGGCCCTCTCTGCTGCTTTATGTAGATAGTTTTCTAGGGATGTTTTGGTCGTGGATTATGTATATATTGTATATATTCTGAACATGGATGTGTATTCCTTTGTTTTCTGTTGAAGTTTTGTACTATGGTTTTGTTTTTTACTTTTGTATAAAATTGGTTGCTTGATTCTTTTCAATAAAAGATCAATAGTGTCCCATCATTGGTGTCAGTGGGAGGAATAGTGTCCCATCATTGGTGTCAGTGGGAGGAATAGTGCCCCATCATTGGTGTCAGTGGGGGGAATAGTGCCCCATCATTGGTGTCAGTGGGAGAAATAGTGCCCCATCATTGGTGTCAGTGGGAGGAATAGTGTCCCATCATTGGTGTCAGTGGGAGGAATAGTGCCCCATCATTGGTGTCAGTGGGAGGAATAGTGCCCCATCATTGGTGTCAGTGGGAGGAATAGTGTCCCATCATTGGTGTCAGTGGGAGGAATAGTGTCCCATCATTGGTGTCAGTGGGAGGAATAGTGTCCCATCATTGGTATCAGTGGGAGGAATAGTGCCCCATCATTGGTATCAGTGGGGGGAATAGTGTCCCATCATTGGTGTGAGTGGGAAGAATAGTGTCCCATCATTGGTATCAGTGGGAGGAATAGTGCCCCATCATTGGTGTCAGTGGGAGGAATAGTGTCCCATCATTGGTGTCAGTGGGAGGAATAGTGTCCCATCATTGGTGTCAGTGGGAGGAATAGTGCCCCATCATTGGTGTCAGTGGGAGGAATAGTGCCCCATCATTGGTGTCAGTGGGAGGAATACTGTCCCATCATTGGTGTCAGTGGGAGGAATAGTGTCCCATCATTGGTGTCAGTGGGAGGAATAGTGTCCCATCATTGGTGTCAGTGGGGGGAATAGTGTCCCATCATTAGTGTCAGTGGGAGGAATAGTGCCCCATCATTGGTGTCAGTGGGAGGAATAGTGTCCCATCATTGGTGTCAGTGGGAGGAATAGTGTCCCATCATTGGTATCAGTGGGATGAATAGTGTCCCATCATTGGTGTCAGTGGGATGAATAGTGCCCCATCATTGGTGTCAGTGAGGGAAATGATGTTTCAAAGTTGTTATCAGGTAATGAAATGGTGCCCCAAGCAGCAGATAAAAGCCAGCATAGGGCCACATCTGGCCCCGGTTCACAGTTTGGAAATCTGCTGTAGAAGCTTCTTCTAGAATCAGGGAGAAGTAATCAAACTCCCGGCCTGCAGAGCCAATAGACCAAATGAAACAATTCCAGTTCTGTGATTACAACAGGAGCCAAAAAATGTAATGTACCTAACAGCCTAATGGGGAGGTCATTACTTTGGGGGTTACTGAGATACATTGGGTGGTACTGAGATAGATGGGGGGTACTGAGATAGATGGGGGGTACTAAGATACATTGGGGGTACTGATATACATTTAGGGTACTGATATACATTGGGGGGTACTGATATACATTTAGGGTACTGATATACATTGGGGGGGTACTGAGATACATTGGGGGGTACTGAGATACATTGGGGGGTACTGAGATACATTTAGGGTACTGAGATACATTGGGGGGTACTGAGATACATTGGGGGGTGCTGAGATACATTGGGGGTACTGATATACATTGGGGGTACTGAGATGTATTGGGGGTGCCCGAGATAAACTGGGGTACTGCGATACATTGGGGGGGTACTGAGATAGATGCGGGTACTGAGATGCATTGGGGGAACTGAGATACATTGGGGGTACTGAAATACATTGGGGGGTACTGAGATACATTAGGAGGAACTGAGATACATTGGGGGGTACTGAGTTACATTTAGGGTACTGATATACATTGGGGGGATCTTATATACATTGGGGGGTACTGAGATACATTGGGGGGTACTGATATACATTTAGGGTACTGAGATACATTGGGGGGTATTGAGATACATTGGGGGTACTGATATACATTGGGGGGTACTGAGATACATTGGGGGTACTGATATACATTTAGGGTACTGAGATACATTGGGGGGTACTGATATACATTTAGGGTACTGAGATACATTGGGGGGTACTGAGATACATTGGGGGGTACTGATTTACATTTAGGGTACTGAAATACATTGGGGGTACTGATATACATTTAGGGTACTGAGATACATTGGGGGGTACTGATATACATTGGGGGGGAACTGAGATACTTTGGGGGTACTAAGATACATTGGGGGGTACTGACATACATTGGGGGTACTGAGATACATTGGGGGGTACTGACATACATTGGGGGGTACTGAGATACATTGGGGGTGCTGAGATACATTGGGGGTGCTGAGATACATTGGGGGGTACTGAGATCCCTTTTTGGGGTACTGAGATACATTGGAGGGGTACTGACATACATTGGGGGGTACTGATATACATTGGGGGGTACTGAGATACATTGGGGGTACTGAGATACATTGGGGGGTACTGATATACATTTAGGGTACTGAGATACATTGGGGGGTACTGATATACATTGGGGGGAACTGAGATACTTTGGGGGTACTAAGATACATTGGGGGGTACTGACATACATTGGGGGGTACTGACATACATTGGGGGTACTGAGATACATTGGGGGGTACTGACATACATTGGGGGGTACTGACATACATTGGGGGTGCTGAGATACATTGGGGGTACTGAGATCCCTTGGGGGGTACTGAGATACATTGGGGGGTACTGACATACATTGGGGGTACTGATATACATTGGGGGGTACTGAGATACATTGGGGGGTACTGAGATACATTGGGGGTACTGAGATACATTGGGGGTACTGATATACATTGGGGAGTACTGATATACATTTAGGGTACTGAGATACATTGGGGGGTACTGAGATACTTTGGGGGGTACTAAGATACATTGGGGGGCACTGACATACATTGGGGGGTACTAAGATACATTGAGGGGTGCTGACATACATTGGGGGGGTACTGATATACATTTAGGGTACTGAGATACATTGGGGGGTACTGAGATACATTGGGGGTACTGAGATACATTGGGGGTACTGAGATACATTGGGGGTATTGATATACATTGGGGGGTACTGAGATACATTGGGGGTACTGATATACATTGGGGGGTACTGAGATACATTGGGGTATTGATATACATTGGGGGGTACTGAGATACATTGGGGGTACTGAGATACATTGAGGGGTGCTGACATAGATTGGGGGGTGCTGACATACATTGGGGGATGCTGATATACATTGGGGGGTACTGATATACATTGGGGGTACTGATATACATTGAGCGGTACTGATATACATTGGGGGGTACTGAGATACATTGGGGGTACTGAGATACATTGGGGGTACTGAGATACATTGGGGGTATTGATATACATTGGGGGGTACTGAGATACATTGGGGGTACTGATATACATTGGGGGGTACTGAGATACATTGGGGTATTGATATACATTGGGGGGTACTGAGATACATTGGGGGTACTGAGATACATTGAGGGGTGCTGACATAGATTGGGGGGTGCTGACATACATTGGGGGATGCTGATATACATTGGGGGGTACTGATATACATTGGGGGTACTGATATACATTGAGCGGTACTGATATACATTGGGGGTACTGAGATACATTGGGGGGTACTGATATACATTGGGGGGTGCTGAGATACATTGGGGGGTGCTGAGATACATTGGGGGGTACTGAGATACATTGGGGGGTGCTGAGATACATTGGGGGGTGCTGAGATACATTGGGGGGTGCTGAGATACATTGGGGGGTACTGATATACATTGGGGGAACTGATATACATTGGGGGGTACTGAGATACATTGGGGGTACTGAGATACATTGGGGGTACTGAGATACATTGGGGGGTGCTGAGATACATTGGGGGGTACTGATATACATTGGGGGGTACTGAGATACATTGGGGGTACTGATATACATTGGGGGGTGCTGATATACATTGGGGGTACTGATATACATTGAGCGGTACTGATATACATTGGGGGTGCTGAGATACATTGGGGGTGCTGAGATACATTGGGGGGTACTGATATACATTGGGGGTACTGAGATACATTGGGGGGTGCTGAGATACATTGGGGGGTACTGATATACATTGGGGGGTGCTGAGATACATTGGGGGGTACTGATATACATTGGGGGGTACTGAGATACATTGGGGGGTGCTGAGATACATTTAGGGTACTGATATACATTGGGGGAACTGATATACATTGGGGGGTACTGAGATACATTGGGGGTACTGAGATACATTGGGGGGTGCTGAGATACATTGGGGGGTACTGAGATACATTGGGGGTGCTGAGATACATTGGGGGTGCTGAGATACATTGGGGGGTACTGATATACATTGGGGGTACTGAGATACATTGGGGGGTGCTGAGATACATTGGGGGGTGCTGAGATACATTGGGGGGTACTGAGATACATTGGGGGGTGCTGAGATACATTGGGGGGTACTGATATACATTGGGGGGTACTGAGATACATTGGGGGGTGCTGAGATACATTGGGGGGTACTGATATACATTGGGGGAACTGATATACATTGGGGGGTACTGAGATACATTGGGGGTACTGAGATACATTGGGGGGTGCTGAGATACATTGGGGGGTACTGATATACATTGGGGGGTACTGATATACATTGGGGGTACTGATATACATTGGGGGGTGCTGAGATACATTGGGGGGTGCTGAGATACATTGGGGGGGTTTGGGGGATGGTGACACTGGCGGTGGCCATGATAAGGGCGCTCAGGCAATAGCAGACGCAGAAATAAGGCGGAAACAACACGAGACACAAAACCTGAAATCTAACCACCAAAAATAAATTCAGATTTCTCTCGGGATCCAAATACGTGAAGTTTTGATGCCATCGGGATTTTAGGATGAATTCCATACGGATGTTGCGTTCCGCCAGAGACGCAGTAGGAGGGGATCGGAGAACGATCGTGTTGATGTCTCGCACTTATTTTCTGATTGTAGCGATGAGGTCAATTCTCTTTTACGGAGACCAGTGAAGGAAATTGTGTCTCGATTGATCCGGCGTCTTCTTGCCTCTCGGTGAAGCCCGGCGCCCGCCCGCCGCGATAACGCGAAGCCTAATCATAGTTTAAGAAACAAGGTCAGCCGTTGTCACGAGCGATTCCCCGTCAGGAAATCTCCATTAAAATTGCTGAGATTGGGATTAGAATACATGTGAGGATCTCTCTCGGGTTATAGGAAGACGCGGCCCCGGCGAGGAATCGCAGAGCGCCGGATGACTCAGGATGCAGTAACACGCCTTGCCATTTATATGTAGCACTTCCCCCGCAGGAGCTGCTGGTTTAAGTTTTGGGCCTGTACTCTGCCTGTACTCTGCCTGCACGCTGCCTGCACTCTGCCTGCACGCTGCCTGCACGCTGCCTGCACTCTGCCTGCACTCTGCCTGCACGCTGCCTGCACTCTGCCTGCACGCTGCCTGCACGCTGCCTGCACGCTGCCTGTACGCTGCCTGCACGCTGCCTCTACTCTGCCTCTACTCTGCCTGCACGCTGCCTGCACGCTGCCTGCACTCTGCCTACACTCTGCCTGCACTCTGCCTGCACTCTGCCTGCACTCTGCCTGCACTCTGCCTCTACTCTGCCTCTACTCTGCCTGCACGCTGCCTGCACGCTGCCTGCACGCTGCCTCTACTCTGCCTCTACTCTGCCTGCACGCTGCCTGCACGCTGCCTGCACGCTGCCTGCACTCTGCCTGCACTCTGCCTGCACTCTGCCTCTACTCTGCCTGCACGCTGCCTGTACTCTGCCTGCACTCTGCCTGCACTCTGCCTGTACTCTGCTTGTACTCTGCCTGCACGCTGCCTGTACGCTTCCTGCACTCTGCCTGCACTCTGCCTGCACTCTGCCTGCACTCTGCCTGTAATTTGGCTCGATTCCCCCCTGGGCACAACTGGACAACAATAACAATAATGGGATTTGTGGGCCCCTAAAGGCTATAGAGGGCCACAATGATATCACACAACAATAAATGTAATTAAATATTGTTACTTTGTTGTGGTTTTCCCGCCACACGGCTGCCAAAGTCGCACAGGAAGTAGTTCAACCCAAGAAGAAGTAATATGTTTATGTAGCGGGTATTTGAATTTATGTGAGGACTCTGGTGGTGTGAGGTTCCTTGGGGTCCCTGGGTGGCGCTGTTGCCTTGGGCCGGAGCTGAACTCACACCGCAAACCGTGCCTTTTTGTCCTCCCCTGGAGCTGGTACAGCAGGGCGGGGAACCCGCTGTGACGCCAAGGGAGAGGTCATAAAAGGGGCGGACGCCCTGATTTTGGGGCAGAGAGTTGGAGGATGTGGCCGCACCCAGGCACCTTCAGCCTGGGTGCTGGCGTTCTGGTGGTCCAGGCCTAGGTGCCCTTGGCCTAGCTGGAGCGGAGATGGAGTCCATCTCAGGCACCTTTAGCCTGGGGTGAGGTACTATGGCGGATGCCTGGGGCTCAGTACCTTCGACTGAGTTCCGCGAGGGTGGAGGAATCCTAACTCCTTGGGTGCCCGTGTCTGAGTTTGTGAGGACTGGTGCACAGTAACTTCTCCGGAGAGTCTGGCGCAGCATCGCTGGTGACAGAGAGGCCTCCACTTCTCCCTTGGACGGATTTCTTCCTCTGACAGGGGCAAAGTGAGTGAAGGTAATTCACGTTCTATATCACCTAGTCAGTGGCAGTGACTATTCACCACTGGTGACACCACAGTGGGCAGCAGCAGAAGGGAAAGGATTGAGCCTCGATCTGTCCTCATTTTCCAAAGGAGAAAGATTGTTTTATTGCTTGGCAAGAAGAATAAAACTGAGTTGGACCTATTCACTGTGTGGAACTCGGGTTACTAAGCAAAGGAGTCAGGGACGAGGGACTGGACTTGACTCTAGGACACCTACACAAAAGCCCAATCTCTGGCCTTCACCTCCTAGCTATGGATGACACGGGCCGTGGTGTGTATCATCTCTCTCTCCCAGGTGCCCCTAGACAACAGCCATATAACCGATAAAGCAAGGGAGAGAGGTGAGGCCGTTACATTTACATACCTCAGGGGGCGGGGTATTTGCCGCGGGACGGGTCCGCCTGCCCGACATTACAGCGGTTTTCACTTACCGCTGCCGCCGCCTGCCCGACATCAGGACATCCTCCGTCGATTGCGGGAAATTCGATGCTCTCGCGGGTCTGCGGGAAAATCGTGTCGGTGCGGGAAGTTCCTGCACAACGCGTGCGTGTTGGGAGGTATGTGTTTACTTGGTAAAGAAATAGAGATAGAAATAGAGATTACACATGAGACATCCGACTCAGACAGATCCCTGGGAGAGTTCACTGACATTCATAGACACAACAGTTCCAGGGTCTCACTTATAAACCAAGAGACCCGAATTTACCCAACTTAGGGTCAGACCTGAGGAAGTGCCCGGTGGAGGAATCTCCCACTATAATGGGATCCGCAGTGGGGTACTTCTCCACCAAGTCCAAGCCGGCTCCCTAAACACAATGACAGTCAGTAAAATAAATGCAAACAGTTGATTTACATGTGTAAGTTCAACAAGCTATCTGGCTCCCCCTGGTGGGCAGCTTTACTGGTGGTCCCGCTGTATCAACCTAGTCAGTGAGCTGTACTGATGATTGTTCCTAAAAGTCTCCAGTAATCTTCGCTAGCTTTTGTTGGTGCACTTGAGTATTTGTAATCCAACAAAAAGGGCAAAGAAAGATTGAACACTTAGCATGTGTGGTGTAAGAGCAAGTGGAACAGTGGCGGTGCGTCCATAGAGGGCGCAAGAGCGCCGCCCCCTCTCTCCCCTGCACCGCCACTGAAAAACAATACATAGATTCATGCATTGCATGAATCTATGTGTTGTCGCCGACTATTCAGATGGCCGGCCCCCTGGCGAGCGCCGGCCATCTGAATTGGCAGCTGGTTGGCTGTGGAAGTGTCTATCAGAGCCAGCGACTCTGATAGGCTGTCCGATTGCAGCCTGAGGGCTGTAATTGGCTTCCAAATAGTTAACCAGAGGACGCACGGGGGTTGTGTTCCTTGGTTACCACTGACAGGCATCGCAGCCAATCAGGTTCACCGGATCAGCAACATCGAGGGTGGGACTACATCAAGGGATCATGGAGGAGGATCCGAGGATGGCTGACCGAGAAAGGTAAGTGCCAGGCGGGGGGGGGGCAGTCTGGCGGCATTTTAGGGGCAAACTGGCAGCAATTGATGGGCACAGTGGCTGCGTTTGGCATGGCACAGTGGCGACAATTGATGGCACAGTGGCATTGTGGGCCTTGTAGTCTATTTCTGACCCATAGCAATAGAGTCTCTGTCTCTCCGCACCACAAGGTCCGTTATGCATTGTTCTTATCATAGCTGAACCCAACAACTTGCAGCCGTATGAGACAACGGACAACAAAAGGAGCCAAGTTCTTATTAGGCACAAACTGGAGTCCATAAGCTACGTGCAAAAGTGACACCTTTCTACACATACTTATAGACTGCCTGGGCTTGAGGTTTTGCACTCACATATGTACCGGTGTACACCCCCTACACCCCGTACACCCCCTACACCCAGTACACCCTGTACACCCCGTACAGCCCCTACACCTAGTACACCCTGTACACCCCGTACAGCCCCTACACCCAGTACACCCTGTACACCCCGTACACCCCCTACAGCCACTATATCCCCCTACACCCCGTACACCCCATACAGCCCCTACACCCCGTACACCCCCTACAGCCCCTATATCCCCCTACACCCCGTACACCACATACACCCCGTATACCCCCTACAGCCACTACACCCCCTACAGCCCCTATACCCCCCTACACCCCATACACCCCGTATACCCCCTACAGCCCCTACACCCCCCTACACGCCGTACACCCCATACACCCCGTACACCCCCTACAGCCCCTATATCCCCCTACACCCCGTACACCACATACACCCTGTATACCCCCTACAGCCGCTACACCCCCTACAGCCCCTACACCCCCCCTACACCCCATACACCCCGTACACCCCCTACAGCCCCTATATCCCCCTACACCCCATACACCCCGTACACCACATACACCCCGTATACCCCCTACAGCCGCTATATCCCCCGTACACCCCCTACAGCCCATACACCCCGTACACCACATACACCCCGTATACCCCCTACAGCCGCTACACCCCCCGTACAGCCCCTATACCCCCCTATACCCCGTACACCACATACACCCCGTATACCCCCTACAGCCGCTACACCCCCTACACCCCGTACACCACATACACCCCGTATACCCCCTACAGCCGCTACACCCCCCCGTACACCCCCTACAGCCCCTATACCCCCCTACACCCCATAAACCCCGTACACCACATACACCCCGTATACCCCTTACAGCCGCTACACCCCCCGTACACCCCCTACAGCCCATACACCCCGTACACCCCATACACCCTGTACACCCCATACAGCCCCTACACCCTCCGTACACCCCCCGTACACCCCCTACAACCCCTATACCCCCTACACCCCATACACCCCGTATACCCCCTACAGCCCCTACACCCCCCCTACACCCCATACACCCCATACACCCCCTACACCCCGCACACCCCATACAGCCCATATGTCTCTGGGACAGCTGATGCCTCTAGGGGAAATACACTATATTATCAAAAGTATTGGGACGCCTGCCTTTACACGCACATGAACTTTAATGACATCCCAGTCTTAGTCCGGAGGGTTCAATATTGAGTTGGCCCCGCCCTTTGCAGCTATAACAGCTTCACCTCTTCTGGGAAGGCCGTCCACAAGGTTTAGGAGGGTGTCTATGGGAATGTTTGACCATTCTTCCAGAAGAGCATTTGTGAGGTCAGGCACTGATGTTGGATGAGAAGGCCTGACTCACAGTCTCTGCTCTAATTCCTCCCAAAGGTGTTCTATCAGGTTAAGGTCAGGACTCTGTGCAGACCAGTCAAGTTCCTCCACCCCAAACTCGCTCACCCATGTCTTTATGGACCTTGCTTTGTGCACTGGTCCAAATCATTTGGTGGAGGGGGGATTATGGTGTAGGGGGGATAGGGGGAATATGGTGTAGGGGTGTTTTTCTGGGGTTGGGTTTGGCCCCTTAGTTCCAGTGAAGGGAACTCTTAAGGCGTCAGCATACCAAGACATTTTAGACAATTTCATTCTCCTAACTTTGTGGGAGGAGTTTGGGGACGGCCCCTTCCTGTTCCAACATGACTGCCCACCAGTGCACAAAGCAAGGTCCATAAAGACATGGAGGAGGGAGTTTGGGGTGGAGGAACTTGACTGGCCCGCACAGAGTCCTGACCTCAACCCGATAGAACACCTTTGGGATGTTATAAAGGAGGTAAAATCTTCCGGAGCGGGGGTGGTTAATGCATTTTGCTGATGTTGGGGGGAGGAGCACTGTCAAAAGAAGATGTCTTGTGTGATTGGTTACTTGGAGTCCAATAGCAAAGCATCGCTAGTTACACACCGACAACCTAAAGAATGTGAATTGTTCTTCTCACTTTGCCTCCAAAAAAAGGCAGATAAGAGAGGTTGGGGGTGTTCCGCGCGTTGGGCGCTTTGCATTCATTACTCGGAATGTGATTTGCTGCTTTGCGGAAACTTTTTATTTTGCTCTAGAAAAGGGGGCGGGGCGATGGGGGGGGGCGGGGTTGTGACAACTGCAGGACAAAACTGATAAAATAAAAAAGATATTTCTGTAATAAAATACATTGTTACAAATAAGCGGATAGAAGGGACAACGTTCACATCGGGGGGAATGATGGGTGAGATGAAGGTGGAATTATTATGATGGATGGCGCGGCTCGCGGGGAAATCCCGCCAGACTTACTACACATACAAAGCGCGGAGAGAAGGTTAGATAAAGATTAAGCGGCCCTGTGACTAGCGGGGGAGAAAACGAAATATCAACATAACAACCAGAAAATCAAAAAAAAAAAAACCTGACAGACTGGAAATCATAAAAGATCTGTTTCCTCTCAGTACAATTTGAAGGACAAGTTCTTCCTAAGAAGGTAAAAAGCTTCATCCGGGGACAGAAGATGAGAATTCCAGTGGTCTTGGTTCTGGGGCCCCAAGGGCCCCCATGTAGCTCATTTAATGGGGTCATCTTTCATACATAGCTGCTGAAATGTCTCTCTTTGGGTGAATTTATCAATTTAAACCGGGCAGGCCATAAAATTGACCGACATTGTTGTGGTCTAGTGGAGGCTGGTGCTCCATTTTTTGGGGAAGGGGGTGGCAAACAAACCAAACACCCCCCCCCCCCCCGTCGCTCGCCCAGCCGCCCACCAGCCCCGCACTTACCCATCTACGTCGCGGACAGCTTCAGCTTCCCCCTGCGTCTCCTCCTCCTCGGTGGTCAATACGGTCGCTTCTCCTCTGGACCGGCTTCCTGATTGGCTGGGAGGAGAAGTAGGAAGATAATAGTAAATATTTATTCGCTATTGTCACACAACTGGGTGAGCTTGGGGCGCAGTGCTCTGCGCCCCCAGCCCACCCTTTTTTGAAGCCAATTAGAGCCTCACGCTCCAATCATGTGCTTCAAAAAATAAAAACCCCATTGAAATCCATGTGTCCGGTGCCCTGCATGGAGATTAGAGGCCAGGCGCATGGATTAGGGGGGTGGCGCCCCTGGTGTAGCGGCCTCCACTGTTGAGGTCTCTGATTGGGGACAAAGGGAGCCCTGGCAGAATTTGTGGTTCTACGCTCTGACCATGACTGGTACAAAGTCCCATTCCTCCCGTGGCAATTTTCAGAAGGTAAAAAAAAAAATTCTGGCACTTTTTGTTTACAAGTTTAAATCAGTATTTTTTTGCTAGAAAATTACCTAGAACCCCCTAAACATTTTTTTTAGTAGACACCCTAGGGAATAAAATGGTGGTTGTTGCAATTTTTTATGTCACACGGTATTTGTTCAGCGTTTTTTTATACACAATTTTTTCGAAAAAAATAGGTAAAGCGAACGCATACGTAGGTCACACACATATGTAAACGGTGATCACACCACACATGTGAGGTATCTCTGCGATTGTTGGAGCGAGAGCGATAATTCTAGCACTTAACCTTTTCTGTAACTCTAAACTGGTAAACTGAAATAAAGCGACGCCTATGGAGATTTTTAGGTATCGAAGTTTGTTGCCATTCTACAAGCGTGACATATTGGGCATCTCATTACTCGGTGTAACATCATCTTTCATCGCGTCTGCATGGCAGGTTCCTTAGGTTGGGAGGGGGGGGGTGAAGGTTCCCCCAACTAAAGCTCGTCACTGCTGACATTTCAGCCGGTCCCCCTGCAGATAGAAAAATCACATCAGGATTGGCCAGCAGATCGCCCTGCAGATCCACTCCATCCACTGGCCGCTGACTACCTACTGAAAGGGTACAGGCAAATTTGTCATGATGTGCTGTCATCATTCTCAGCCATTGGCCCTGGCCATCTGGTGGTCCATTTATGTGGAGTGCTGGTGACCAGGGATGAGTTCGGGTTTGGTCGGAACCCAGAAGGAAGCTGCTTGGCCAATCAGTGCTTTACCATCAGCACATCATTGACTTTATATGGCCATCTTAGGTCAATGTCATTGTGGCCATACCCATGATGATACGGGCATCCCACCTAGGGTTGCCACCTTTTCTTCAAGTCAAACCCGAAACACTTTAGTGGCGCACAGCAATTTAGTTTTTTTATAGTATAAACTATTCATATATTTTGCTATTAAATAACATTTCTAATCATATGAAGTTATAAACAAGAGTTCCCCTTTTACATCTGAATCCGCAGAATTCCCTTTTTACATCTGAATCCGCAGAATTCCCTTTTTACATCTGAACTCCCAGAGTTCCCTTACACTGTAAGGGGGGACTCTGCAGACTCTGATGTAAGGGAGAACTCTGGGGACTCTAACATACGAGATGCTCTGGGAACCCTGATTTAAGGGAGGCCCGGAATGAAGAGACAAAAAAGAATATAATGAAGGGCCGTGCATGACGAGGTGGAGAGCACAGACAGGACGGGGTTAACATTTGGTGAAGAAGTGAGTGGGTGGAGGCAGAGGTGAATTTTAATGTGAGGGGAGGGGCACTTTAAATAGCTGGAGGCGGGTGCACTCGGCATCATTTTGTGTGGGGACAGAAAGGAGAGGAAGTTTTTTCACTTCTCTCCTTAGACAAAATGGCGGACGTGGCTTTGATCCTCGCTCGGTTGCGGGCGGCTGCGGCGAAGAAGGGGCCAGACTGTCTGGGAGACCAGGTTGGTGCCCTCATTCAGGGCCATCATAACAGGACGTCTGTTTGGGGCCCGATTTGGCCTGGGGCCTCAGCAGACGCGCCCCCCCCTCCTCCCGCGATTCGCGGCACCCGCGATCCGCGGCATACCCCCCTCCCGCGATTCGCGGCACCCCCCCCGCGACCCCCCCCCCGCGATTCGCGGCACCCCCCTCCCGCGATTCGCGGCACCCCCCCCCGCGATTCGCGGCTGCCCCCCCCCAAAAATAAATAAAAAATTTGCCACACCAGGAGCCCACAGGCTGACTCGTCGGCCCACCCCTGGAAAAGCGTGCTCCTGCTTCAGCCGTGGGGTGAGCCGGACGGTACACGCGGCAACGGCAGGGGGCGGGGCTACGGACTGTAATGGCGCCCGTGCTTCGCCCTCGCGGCGGAGGACCTCAGAAAGTGGGACCCCCCCCTTCTGTGCAGGCGGCAGGGAAGGGGAGGTTCAGCGGGGGAGAAGCGGTGCCACGTCCGCAGGGCCTCTACCAGACGAGGCTGGCGGTATCGGGTGAAGCAGTGGGCTGAGGGACGTGCAGAACAGCAGTGATCAGGTGTCGCGGCCTACCCGGGGCTCGTCAAGAGGGCGCAGGCGCTGCAGGGAGGTGGTGGTGGATCCCCAGGAGGGGACTTCAATTCGGCGCCAAGGGAAGTCGCGGCCTCCAGGTAAGTTTCGCCTGGGGGGCTCATCACGCCATGCTTCCAGCCTGGGAGCGGAGGTCGGAAGGGGAGCTGTTCGGATCGGTAGAGGAGGATCGCAGAGGGGTCGCAGCACCAGGGGAGGCGAGATCTGTGGCTGTGGGGGGGGGGGGCCGTGCCCTGTCAGCCCGGTAAGTCTACCACTATCATTTCTCCTGTTGATTTGACGAATGCACTGTGTGAGTTGTTGGGTGTGGGGTTGGGGGGCGTTGCCAACGGTGTGGGGGCCACGCCGGGGGTCAGGGATGCTGTGGCGGGGGTGGCGGGCAACCAGCCTGCCTCTCCCGGGGCAGTGGCCCTATTGCAGATTATTGAGGGATTTGGTGCAGCGATGTTCGTGGGTGAAGGGGGTCCCCCGCAGGTGGCGCTGTGGGTAGGCGGGCAGGTAAAGGGGTCGGTTAAGGTGGTGGCACCCGTGTTCACTACGGGGCCCGTGACGGAACATTGTTGGAGGTGATCAGGTGAGTATGGCCGTGGGGGTGATCGCAGGGGATCCTGCTGTGGTGGCCATAGCGGTTATAGTACGTATCGCCGATGCCGCTAAGTGTGAGGTTTGCGTTTGCTTTGAAGGGCCCCTTGGGGGGGCTCACCTGACCAAGGGGTGAGAGACAAAATTGGAAAGGTGAGTATGTCGAGATTTTCTTATTACTGCCCCTAGAAAAAAAATTTTGGGAAAAAGGTAAGCCGGACGATTCCGGAAAGGAAGATGAGGGGATGAGGAGGTGTCGATTGGTCCCAAGGAGGTTTGGCAAGAGGCTGCAGCCATTCGCCAGCTTGGCCAGCGTGTTAGGTGAGTAAACCCAGGAACATTGGTCGGCACTGTGCTGTTATATGGATGCGCTGGGAGAGGCCTAGGGGGTTATGTTGGGACTGCTTTACTGCGTTATTACGAACAGTCGGCAGCGGGGGGCAGTTCGTCAGATGCTTTGTTGGGTGCATAAGGATATCAGCCTTTGGCTGCGTTTGATGTCCTCGGCTGGGACACCAAGCCAATTTTCAAGGGGGTCGGTCGGGGGGGACAAATGACTCTGTACCACTGAACGAAAAACATGGTGGGGGTGTACTGTCAGTTTAACAAGGAATCTGGCAAGTTGGGTGGGGTCCTGTCGTTTTAACAGGAATGCTGGATGCGGGGGGACGCACCCCTTGTCTCGGTGCTTCAAAAGACGGAAAGCGTCCCGGGGATTTTGCTTCAAGAAGGATGACACCGGTGCAGGAGGTAAGGATGCGTTTTTTTTCTAAGTAGATATTTGGTTAGGGCGTCGGCAGAGTTGCTGAGAGCGGGTTTCTAGGAAGGTTTTTTAAAAGTGCGTTCGCTCAAGAGGTCGTGCCGCCCTTGGCGCAAATTTTGGGGTCCTCACTGGTTAGTCCGGGGGTGGTTTCAGAAAACATTGGCTAAAAAGGTGGCTTTAGATCGTATGGGGGGGCAATTTCGGGAGAGCCCAATCGTGTATCTGGTGGTGTCACCGATGGGGGTGGTGGTTAAGAAGGAATCGATCAAGCTTCTGCTTATTCACTATCTCTTGTTCTCAAACAGGGGGTGAGTTAATTCCTTGATAGGTCCTGAAGTGGGCACAGTGGGGGGCACTCATGCAAAGGCGGACGTTGAGTCGGCATTCCGGCGGCTGCCGTTTCATCCGGACAGTTTTGGCGGTTGGGGTGCTGCTGGGGGGGAATTTTATGTGAATCTGTGTCTGCCCATGGTATGCTCCTTCTCAGGCGCCATGTCTGACAATTTAGCTTCCTTTTGTTAAAGGGTGGTCCGTGACGGGTCAGGCGATCCAATTCCTGGGAAATTGTTCCCATGGGTGGGTTTTTTGTTAAAGGATGGTCGGCTGCGGCAGTGGGGGTGCGGGCCAATACGCATTTTATTTGACTCTATGAGGAGCTTAGGGATGTTTTGAAGGTGGGGCACACGTTCTTGGAAACTTACAACGGGCAATGGGGGTGGATGTGGGACCCGGTGACCAATTTTTGATTTAGGATGGGGCACTGATGATGCAAAGTTCACTGGGTTTTTTGGGGCATTTGCCAGGGGTAATGGAGTGCAGAGGCATGGACTAAGTCTTTGGGGGAAGAGGGGCTCAGTCATCACCTGGTATTGCTGGACCTGTTTCCTGCGGTATTGGCTACAGAACTGTGGGAGGCAATGAGTAAGGACATGAAGTTTAGATTGCACGGTGACGATTTGGGGGTGGTGCAAGTCATCGACTGGAGTGCTTACAAGTGAACGTTTTCTTTATGCTAGGCGTATCCCAGGGTTAGACTACACTTTAGCTGTTTCACTGTCCCCGTTTTCCGGATTGGGAAGTAAGGAAGTGGGTCGACATGGGTGGCATATACAAATAATCTGGAGGGAATGGGCTTCATTCAGACGGCTAGCGGATGCTTAGCGGGATGTGTCTGAGACGGAGTTGCTGGTAGTTTACTTAGTAACTCGGTGCATGGAGGCAAGGGGTTCGGTGGCCGGGATCGAGAAGAAGCGGGCAGGCTTGGCGTTTTCTATTCCAACTCCAGGGCATGCAGATTTCACTACGGTTTTCTGGGTAAGGGAGGCGGTAAAGGGGTGTCAAAAGGATCACCCTCATAGGAATGCAGGTAGGCCTGTTTTCTGTTTCTCTTTCTCAAGTGATTTGCGGGGCATTGGCCGGGGTGTGTTCATCTGTTAAGGGGTTAAGTTGTTCTATACAGCGTTTTTTGTTGCATTTAGGGTGGGGGAGTTTGTGGGCCTGTCAAAAACAGAGGACGGAGGGGTTACTGGCACAGGACGTGGAGTTATCGGGCGGAAGGGTGAGTTTGCGGTTCAGGAGGTTACAGATGGATCAAATGGGCCACCCTCCCTGTGTGAGGGGTGATGATGGTACAGCTGTCTTCATTGCCCGGGGATCAGGACTGTTCAGTGAGGGTGGTGTAAGAAGTTCTGGAAGTTAGGACGGCCGGGGGGTGGGCCTTTTTGGTGCATGAGGATGGATCGTTTTCTAGTACGTTTTCAATGCATGGCTGGGTTTCCGGAAAGGCCTGTGGGCGGTTGGGAACAACTGCACGCATATCGCTTCACACTCCTTCCGCATCGGGGCGGCCACTGGGGCTGCCCGGGGCGGGTTGGATTTGGCGGCGGTAAAATGGATCGTGAGATGGGAGTCCAGGTGGTTTTGTTCTTAGGTACGCCCCCCCATTTATTAGCGGATGTGAGTGGAAATATGTGGGAAGTGAAGGGGTGCGCAAGTGAGGTTATTGGCAATGATGGGGTAATTTTCTGGGGTTTTTGAATTGTGTTGTGGTATTTTCAGTTCAGATGGAGGTTCTACACGCCTCATCTGGACGGTAGGGCATTCATATGTCTTTTGGGGGAAAAAGGAGGGCAGATACATGACAGGCGGGCAGGCTGTTGGGGATACCCAGGATGGAGGCTTGCGTTGGGAGGAATAGGCTTCACGGGCATAGAGTGGAGTAGGGTGGTGCCAGGAATGGATCGGTACGCCCGGTTGGATAGACAACAGGTCGTTTGGGTACTACATGTGGGGGGAGGATGACTTGGGGATCAGAGCCATTGGGGCTCTGTTCTCGGCCATAACGTCGGATTTCTTAGAGAGGTCTTCCTGGGGACGTTGGTAGTATAGTCCGACGTTATGAAGTACACCTCGTGGCGGAGGGCGAGATCAGTGGCGCAGATTAACAAGGCGGGAATCAAGTTTAACGAACTGGTGGTTAGGTTGGTTGCCAATAACGGGGGGCTGGTGGTAGGCACATGGAGTTGGAGGTTAATGTGGGCATGTATTTACGGAGGGATGGTGTGCATCTTTCTGACGTGGGAAGGATTTGTGGGCATTGGGGAGTCAGGATGGGATCCAGTGTGCCCTGCGGGTGTGGAGGGGCCCTTAAGGGTAAGGGGTTACCCTTTGCAGGCTGTGGCGGTGTCTTTGGTCTTTGACGGTGGCAGAAAACAGATGGTATTAAAGTGGTGGGGGCTCATCGGTGGTATGTGCCCCTCTGGTGTATTCCAGTGGAACGGTGTCCGCTGGAGTACGGGTATGGTTGCACTGCGGGAAGGGGTTGTCTCCGAGCTGTTATACGGCTGGAGGCCTGGTATGGTTCAAAAATTTTGTACCGCAGTGTATTGGTGTAAAAAGGGGTTCAAAAGTTTTGGGGTGCCGTCAGAGACCAACAGACTGGGAGTTATAATGGTAAAATTGTGTTAATAAAGTTATTGAAAATATATATTTTATATTGGAGTTCTTTACATGATATGGTTTTAATAAAAAGGCTGTTGTGGCCATTTTATACTCCAACTCCGGTGTGGTCTAAATTACTATAGATTGGATAAGTTAAGATAGTGGTTAAGAGGGGTAAACTGGTAGGGGTAAGGTGTGGGGAGGTATCTCGAGTACACTGGTCAAGGGGAACACTGAGAACTCTGATGTACGGAGAGGACACTGATGTAAGGGGGAACCCTGTGGCCTCTGGTGTAAAGGAAAACTGATGTAAGGGGTGCTCTGAGAACCCTGATTTTCCTTAGTGTACTCACTCAGAGGCAGGAGAGAGAAGGGAGGAGACTACAGTCACAGACAGGGA
>CM055128.1:2206625-2291625 GCA_029206835.1 Rana muscosa
GGAAATAAAGATATAAACAAGCCGGGACACGCCCGTCAGATATTCACACCCCATGCGCCCGAACATGCGCTGCGTATTAACAGGCCGCCAAGTGAAATTACCCAGGTGGCGGCGGCGGGAGAGCCGGAGAAATATTTATAATCGCAAAAGAAGAAAAGCTTATTAAAGATCATTTTCTCCTGACACTCGGAGGGGCGCCAGCGATCAGAGAAGACGCTCGGCGGAGACCAGGGAGCCGGAGAAGAGGAGGACGGCGTCATGGCGGTGCGTCGGAGAGTTCAGGCTGAAAGGGACTGAGAGGACTAAGCAGGCTGCTGCTGTTCATCCTCTCCTTCTGAAAACGTTCATCGCCTGGCTTCAAAGTTTTCTGACTCGCTGGGCCAGAAGCAAGCATGCGGCCAGTGATGGTCAGATGAAGTCAGGTCTGTCTACTTGTTTTAGGTCATTGATTAGCATGACAGCCAGGCAACTAGAATTTTCCTGAAGGGGAAGCCAGGCTGGTGGTGTCCAGGTCTCCTCCCAAAAAATTGCACCCAGGCAGAATGTTGGGTGAATGTCCCTTGTGTGCCAACCAGGGCCGGAGCAAGGGGTGGGCAGGAGGGTTGGCTGCCCCGGGCACTGTGGTATCACGTGAGGTGGGGGGCGCCACAAAGACGTTGGGAGCGAAGGGATTTGTGCTGGAAGGGAAATTTGTTGGGCGGCAGGGAGTATTGTTCTAGGAGGGAACATTTGGGGGGTGCTGGGGGGTGGGGGCTGGGGGGTGATATAGGAGGATTTGTGTTGGGAAGGGGGAAGAAGATTTGTGCTAGGTCAAATCCACCCCCCTGCTGAAATTTGTGTATAAGTAAAAATCTCTATTTTTTGCTCGAAAATTACTCAAAACCCCCAAAAATGATATATATTTTTTTTAGCAGAGGCCCCTGGAGAATAAAATGGCGATCGTTGCAATTTTTAGGTCACGCGGTATTCACGCAGCGGTTTTTCAAACATAATTTTTTGGTAAAAATAAAAATGTAAGAATTTTATTGCAAAAAAAAACCACAATATATACCCAATTTTTTGGATAAAATATGAACAATGATTTTACGCCGAGTAAATAGATACCTAACATGTCACGCTTTAAAATTGCACGCGCTCATGGAATGGCGACATTTCCGTATGCGTGCTTGATTTACGTATGCGCTCGCTTCTGCGTGTGAGCTCAGAGAGATGGGGAGCTTTAATTTTTATTTTATTTTTTATTCATAATTTTTTTTTTTACACTGTCTGTCCCTTTGAAAAAAAAATGATTCATTTATTTTTATTTTTTTTTACACTGTCCCTTTATTTTTATTTTTTTTACACTGTCCCTTTAATTTTTTTTATTCATTAATTTTTTATTTATTTTTACACTGTCTGTTTAATTTTTTTGTATTCAGATTTTTTATTTTTTTTACACTGTCCCTTTTATTTTATTTTTTATTTTTTTTACACTGTCCCTTTAATTTTTTTTTTATTCATTTTTTTTTTGACACTGTCCATTTAATTTTTTTTTATTATTCATCTTTTACACTGTCCTGTTAATTTTTTTTATTGATTTTTTTTTTTTTTTTACACTGTCCCTTTAATTTTTTTTATTCATTTTTTTTACACTGTCCATTTAATTTTTTTTATTATTCATCTTTTACACTGTCCTGTTAATTTTTTTTATTGATTTTTTTTTATTTTTTTTACACTGTCCCTTTAATTTTTTTTTTATTCAGAATTTTTATTTTTTTATTTTTACACTGTCCCTTTCATTTTTTTCATTCATTTTTTTTTTTTTACACTGTCCCTTTCATTTTTTTTTATTCATTTCTTACACTGTCCCATTCATTTTTTTATTGATTTTTTTTTATTTTTTTTACACCGTTTTTTTTTAATCACGTTTATTCCTATTACAAAGAATGCAAGCCTCCCTTGTAATAGGAATCAGAGAAGACAGGTCCTCTTTACAGGGAGATCTTGAGGTCTATAAGACCCTCAAATTTCTCCTCCACCTTTAAAAGCAAAAGATCAAAGAGAAAATTTGATCTTTTGCTTAAAAAAATAAATAAAAGTTTACTTCCGCCTTTGACCAGAAGTGATGTCACGACGTCACTCCGGTCCTCCAAGATCATAGAGGTGATCAGAGATGATCTGGTCTCTCTTCACCTTTCAAAGCAAAAGATAAAAAAAAAGTGATCTTTTACTATAAAAAAAACCCAATTGTTTACTACCGCCCTAAACCGGATGTGACGGTATGACGTCGCTCCGGTCCTCCAAGATCATAGAGGTGATCAGAGATTTTCTGGTCTCTGTTCACCTCTATGGCCAGCTGTGCGAACCGTCAGATCGTCTCCCGGGCTCGGTGGTGAAAGAGGTAAGCCCGGAAAACACCGGCGAGCGGTGGGAGGGGGAACAATCCCTCCCGCTGCTTCTGAAAAGCGATCTGGTGGCTAATTAGCCCCTTGAACCGTTTTTCATGAGAAAGAGGAGAGGAGAGGAGAGAAAAAATAAAAATACAGAGGTTATGGATGGTAGCTTCAGCCCCGGTAAACCACTTCAAAGCGGGTCGGCAAGTGGTTATGAATGATACTGAATGGCAGTCTCATGTGGTCTGGTTCTAAGCCCCGCCCACTGGCACTAATAGAATCATGTGAGGAGAGGCAGCATGATCAGAAGAGGAAGCAGTGTGAAAAGCCTGCTGAATCCTGCTGCCATAGTCTATTGCCTCGTACACACGACCGAGTTTCTCAGCAAAAAACGACAGGAAAACTGCCAAGAGAGCTTTCTTGTCGAGAAAACCGTTGGTGTGTATGGGTTTCTCGTCAAGAAAACTGCCGGGAATCTCGACGAGAAAAATAGAGAACCTGCTCCCTATTTTCTCGTCAGGATTCTCGATTTTCTCGTTGGGTTTCTCGTCGGCCTGTTTCCCCGACGAGAAAAAAAACGGCCGTATCTACGCTTTTCCGAGTCTTAAAAAAGCGCGCATGCTCAGAATCAAGTATGAGACGGGAGCGCTCCTTCTGGTAAAACAAGCCTTCATAATGGAGATAGCACATTCGTCACACTGTAAATTATTGCATCGTTTAAATGTTGTGCATTGAAATCTTCTTTTGAATGTTACAATAATGAAATATAAAGAACTTGTTTTGCTGCTGATATTCACACAGAGTTCTGACAAACTATTTTATACCTTCTTCCTGCTGATCTCATGAATATTTAGCTGTATTATATCGAGCAAGATCTCCTTAATAATTATATTTTCTTGTTCATACATCACGGGACACAGAGCAGCATAGTCATTACTATGTGGGTTATATAGATTACCTTCAGGTGCTGGCACTGGCAACTTCCAAAACAGGAAGTACCCTCCCCTATATAAGCCCCTCCCATCCGGGAGCACCTCAGTTTTTTTGCCAGTGTCTAAGGTGTTGGCCAAGGTTAACATGTATTCATCTGGGCTTGTGTACAGGTTCTCTGGGCCTTAGCAAGCTATTCCGGATCCGACCAAAAAAGCTTCATAGCTAAACGGTCGGTACCCGGGCCTTGCAGAGAAGAGCAGGGTTTTGCCTGTAATGCTTCTCTTAGGAGAGCTGGACCCTGGGATCCAGAGCTCTGGTCATACCCAAAACCAAGAGGCTATCTGTGCAGGGTGCTATACAGGTCCAGGGGAGTGGAATCCTTGGGAACCCGGTCCCTGAAGGTCTAGTACAATGCCTGCCGTGAGAGGTGAAGTTTGGGCTTCTGTGGACCAAACAAAGTCCTGCGGCGGGGAAAAGGTAAGTGGGGGCCCCTCAGGAACTTGGTTCTATTGAGGGGACCCCCAAGCCTAATATGTCTTTCTGCCTGTTACCTAAAAGGTATTCCCGCTAATAGCTGTATATGCCTAAGAAATCCTAGAAATGTTTTTTCATAAGGGAAGTTTTAAAAAAACTGTAAACCTGGAAATGTTTTTCATAAAGGAGGTTTTAAAAAAAAAAAAAAAAAAGACAAAGGTGCGGTACCTGTGTTTGTCCACTAGAGGCCGCTGTGGAACGTCTTTTTTCTTGGGACTATTCCTTCCATGGTGAAAGTCCAGGCAGATGAGTGAGCTCTCTATCAGGGAAGCTGCATTCCTCTGTCATGCTGCCAAGTAGTTTCCTTCCATCCCCGAGTCCTGGTGAAACAGGGACCCTGGCTCCTCTCCCTACATGGCGCCAAGAGCGCACACGTGCACGCGCACACATGCTTTCCTTTTATAAGGTTTAGCTTCAAAAAAGGGGGCGGAGCCTGGCGGATGACGCGCTCTGTGCGCCCAGCGCTTCTGCGCATGTGCGGGCGTCCCAGCAAGATAAAAGGACTCAGTCCACGCTGCTTGCTATGGACACAGAGCATGAAAAGGAGCTGGTAGCATGGTATAGGGGCTTACAGCGGGCGGTTGATACAGGCATCCCCAGAAAGACGCATTAGTAGACACCCACTGATGTACATAGCAGCAAATTGCATTAGACTATTTCAGTAAGGGGTGTATTGCGGCTGGAATACCTCAGCTTTGAACTAAGGAATATGCCGCCTAAAAAACTCCGAGATATACCTCTCAGGAAGTGTAGGGGGTCTCCATCGGGCTCTGAGGATCTGGAGCAGTCATCTGCACCCTCCTCCCCTGAGAAATCAGAGGTTAATACCCATAAGGAACCCCCGGGAGTGCCAGGTACTGCGGCTGTCCTCAGTCCACCTGCTCCTGCATATATAACAGAGGAGGTTTTTTCCTCAACTCTGGAGGGATTGGAGCAGAGATTGGCTGCATTGATCGCTTCTTCTCTACAGGAAAGAAAGCGGGCCAGATCTCCATCACCTCCATTAGAGTGCCTGTTGGCAGAGCAACAGTCCCAGGAAGGGACCGACCTACCTGAAGGGGATCAGGAGGAGGTTAGCTCTGTTTTTGAGGAATCGACAGTAGATGAACCATTTTCAGCATCACAGACTGAAAGATTGTGGGTCCAGACCCTAACTGACATGGTTCGATCTGCATTTAAAATGCCTCTTGTTGAACCATCAACTACTGCTGTCTCCTCATTGGGGTCGCTAAAAGCTCCCCAGGTTAATTGCTCCTTTCCAATTCATCCATTATTGGAAGGACTTATATACCAGGACTGGGAACATCCTGATAAACGATTTGTTCCGCCTAAAAGGTTTCCGGTGATCTATCCCATGGAGGAAAAGTTCACCCAGAGATGGAATGTTCCTACGGTGGACGCAGCCATCTCTTCTGTGAACAAATCACTGACATGCCCAGTAGATAATGTTCAAATGTTCAAAGATCCAGTGGATAAAAAATTGGAATCTTTATTAAAATCTGCTTTTTCCACAGCAGGGGCTGTTACACAGCCAGCAGTGGCAGCTATTGGGGTCTGCCAAGCTTTAAAGGATCAGATGAAAATGGTCCTGAGGGATTTGCCAGACCAACAGGCCCAGGCTCTGGCTGATCTGCCTAGAGCATTATGCTTTGCGGTTGACGCCATCAAGGATTCTATCCATCAGGCCTCCCGCCTCACGCTGTCTTTGGTACATATGCTTAGGCTTCTGTGGCTCAAGAACTGGTCTGCTGAAGCTCCCTGTAAGAAGCTCTTAGTTAGCTTCCCATTTCATGGGGAACGCCTTTTTGGCGAAGACCTGGATAAGTATATCCAGAAGATTTCCAGTGGTAAAAGTACTCTCTTACCGAGTAAGAAGAGGTCTAGGGGTCCATCTTTTAAGAGGACTACCTCTCCTATCCCTGCGACGTCTGCTACTAAGCAGTTCCGACGGCCTCCTCGGTCAAACGCAGGGGGTAAAAATCAGGGACAGTCACAGGGTAATAAGAAACCCTGGATCCGAAGGGGTACTAAACCAGCCTCCAAGTCAAGCCTATGAAGGGCTGCCCCCACTCAAACGGGTGGGGGGAAGACTTCAGTTGTTCGCAGAGACCTGGCGGGAGACGATCAAAGACAGATGGGTGCTCTCCGCAGTAACTCTGGGATACAAGTTGGAGTTAAAAGAGTCTCCTCCTTCCCATTTTATGTGGTCAGGCATGCCAAGAGACCCTCTGAAAAGACGGTCTCTCCTATTGGCGTTAGAACAACTATTGCTCCAAGGAGTAATTATGGAGGTTCCTATGGAAGAGTGGGGGTTGGGTTTCTACTCAAACCTTTTCACAGTCCCGAAGCCAAACGGGGACATAAGACCCATATTGGACCTAAAGAGTCTAAACAAATTTCTAAACGTCCGGTCTTTCCGGATGGAGTCGATCCGATCGGTCACCGCTGCCCTACAAGGGGAGGAATGGTTAGCCTCGATCGACATCAAAGATGCTTACTTGCATGTTCCCATCTTTCCAGGTCATCAAAAATTCCTACGCTTTGCAGTAGAAGGGCGCCATTTTCAGTTCAGAGCCTTACCATTCGGTCTGGCCACAGCACCACGAGTGTTCACAAAAATTCTGGCCCCACTGTTGGCCGATCTAAGAGCACGGGGTGTAACGATAATGGCATACCTAGACGACCTGTTGTTGATGGACCACTCAGTTGCCAAGCTAGAAGTGGTAATTGTCGATACAATCAAGTATCTAGAATCTCACGGTTGGGTCATCAACCTGGACAAGTCAGCCCTACAGCCAGTGAAAAACCTGGTATATCTAGGGCTACGGCTGGATTCAGACCAGAGGAAGATTTTCTTACCTCTAGACAAGGTATCCTCTTTGAGGGGCTTGGTCCGTCTGCTTTGTGCAAAAAGACAGCCGTCCATACGCCTGTGCATGAGGCTGCTAGGAAAGATGGTAGCATCATTCGAAGCTGTGCCATACGCCCAATTCCACTCAAGGAATTTACAAAGGGCCATATTGTCAGCCTGGAACGGAAAAGTTCAGGCTCTAGACTTCCCGATGGCTTTGTCCCCTTCCGTTCGGAAGAGTCTCTGCTGGTGGTTGATCCCCCAGAATCTCCAGAAGGGAAAACCCTTCAGCCCGATATCTTGGAAGGTGGTCACTACAGATGCCAGCCTTACAGGCTGGGGGGCAGTACTGGAGCAATGGTCTCTCCAGGGCAGATGATCAAATGTAGTAAAAACCCTGCCCATCAATCTCTTAGAGATACGAGCAGCCCGGTACGCCCTAGTAGCCTGGACATCCAGACTCCAAGGGTCCCCTGTCAGAATTCAATCAGACAATGCCACAGCAGTGGCATATATCAATCATCAGGGAGGCACCAGGAGTCGTGCAGCCCAGAGGGAAGTAAGTCACATCCTGGAATGGGCAGAAAAGCATGTCCCATGTATATCAGCTGTCTTCATTCCAGGGGTGGAGAATTGGAAGGCGGACTTTCTGAGTCGCCAACAGTTATGCCCAGGGGAATGGTCCCTTTATCCCGAGGTCTTCCGAGCAATATGTCAGCGGTGGGGAACACCGGATGTAGATCTGCTAGCATCCAGATTCAACGCAAAGGTGGACAGATTTGTCTCCCGGACAAGGGATCCCCTCGCTTGCGGCTCGGATGCTCTGGTGTTCCCTTGGGATCAGTTCAGACTGATATATGCATTCCCTCCGCTACAATTGTTGCCTCGACTCCTTCGCAGAGTCAGGTTGGAGAAGAAGCCGGTGATCCTGGTGGCTCCAGCGTGGCCCCGAAGGGCCTGGTACGCGGAGATCATCAAAATGTCTGTGGGGAGTCCTTGGACCCTTCCACGTCGTCCGGACCTGCTTTCGCAAGGACCGATATACCACCCTTCCTTACTAACTCTAAGTTTAACGGCCTGGCTATTGAGTCCCACATCCTAAAGAAGAGAGGTCTCTCTAACTCTGTGGTATCGACTATAATCAATGTCAGGAAGCCTGTATCCAGGCAGATCTACTATAGAGTTTGGAAGGCGTACATCACTTGGTGCGAGGCCAGAAAATGGCATCCACGTAAGTACGTTATAGGCAGAATTCTGGACTTCCTGCAGTGGGCTGTAGACAGGAAGTTTGCCTTAAGTACTATCAAGGGCCAGGTTTCGGCCTTGTCAATACTATTTCAAAGGCCCCTGGCTATGCATTCACTTGTCAAATCCTTTATGCAAGGTGTGACTCGTATTATTCCACCGATTAAGGCTCCCATATGCCCATGGGATCTAAATTTGGTTCTGTCGGTTCTGCAGGAGCAGCCATTTGAACCTTTGCGGCACATTTCGTTGGTTCTACTCACCAGGAAATTGATATTTTTAGTAGCCATATGCTCGGCTAGAAGAGTGTCGGAATTAGCCGCCATGTCCTGTAAAGAGCCATATCTGGTTATCCATAAGGACAGAGTAGTATTACATCCTCACCCAGCCTTTCTTCCTAAGGTGGTATCGAGGTTTCACTTGAACCAAGATGTGGTTCTTCCTTCTTTTTTCCCCAAACCAAGCTCGGTAGAGGAAAAGTTATTGCATTCTTTGGATGTAGTAAGAGCAGTTAAAGCTTATCTAAAAGCCACTGCTCAGATTCGCAGAACGGATACTTTGTTTATTCTGCCGGAAGGCCCCAGAAAGGGTCAGGCAGCATCAAAATCTACTTTAGCCAAGTGGATTCGACAGGTCATAATACAAGCCTATGGCTTGAAAAGTAGACCGCCTCCGTTCAAAGTTAGGGCGCACTCCACGAGAGCAGTTGGAACTTCATGGGCAGTGCATCACCAGGCCTCCCTGGCGCAAATCTGTAAGGCCGCAACATGGTCTTCAGTACACACGTTTACTAGGTTCTACCAGGTGGACGTGAGAAGTCAGGAGGATGTCGCCTTTGGGCGCAGTGTGTTGCAGGCCGCAAAAGATCCTCATGCCTGATGGCGCCCAGCTTATGTATGGTGTATCCCCCCCCTCATGTGGCATTGCTTTGGGACGTCCCACATTCCCACATAGTAATGACTATGCTGCTCTGTGTCCCGTGATGTATGAACAAGAAAGTAGGATTTTTAAAACAGCTTACCTGTAAAATCCTTTTCTTGGAGTACATCACGGGACACAGAGCTCCCACCCCTCTTTTGGGGACACGTATTGCTTTGCTACAAAACTGAGGTACTCCCGGATGGGAGGGGCTTATATAGGGGAGGGTACTTCCTGTTTTGGAAGTTGCCAGTGCCAGCACCTGAAGGTAATTCTATATAACCCACATAGTAATGACTATGCTGCTCTGTGTCCCGTGATGTACTCCAAGAAAAGGATTTTACAGGTAAGCTGTTTTAAAAATCCTACTATCTTAATTTTGAATACAGATCTTCATTTTAAATGCTTCTTTATTTTATAGTGATCTCCATGATTTTATTTATTATTTTTGTTGTGTCAAGTTTACCAAATTAATTTTATTATCTTGTATTTTTGGACCTTCAAGGAGATTTTTTTGTGTTATCTGTCCCTTTTATTTTATTTGTTAAAATGTATCTGCCTACTCCAAAGCTAAATTTAGAATTATTATAAAAACACATAGTCAAGTATTAACTGTCAAAATAAAAACCATTTATTCATGTATCTAACAAAATAAATAGAAGGCAGCGCTGGAGAACCTGCTGCCATTTGTGCATCCATGGGACCCCAGAGCACACAGCAACCCTGTGTGGCCCATAAAACTGGGAGCTTGAGAAGCACAACATTTCTGAACACAATCTGATGCTGGCCTCCCAGAGGTCAGGAACAGCAGCAGGTGATATACATGTCCCAAGTCTGTGGTACTACAACAGGCTGCCTTCTGTCCGACCACAATGAAGCAAGGCCATCACTTCCTGGTCTTCTTGGCAGCCTTCCCTGAAGCCTTCCCTGCAGCCTTTCTTCTGCGTGTGGCTGGAGGCTGTGCCACTGGAGGTGTACTTGTGTCAGGAGGAGGAGAAAGAGGTGGAGGAGGAGGAGGAGGAGGAGGAGGAGGAGGAGGAGGAGAAGGAGAAGGAGGTGGAGGAGAAGAAGAAGGTGGAGGAGGAGGAGGAGGAGGAGGAGGAGGAGGTTGAGGTTGGGAAAGCTGGGCGACCTCACATATGGCTGTATTGGGGGTAATTCTCTCCATCACTCCCTTGTTTAGCAAGGTGATGAGCAGGGGCTCGCATAGGAGGCGTTGCTCCATGCTCATCACCATGAACTTGGCCCCAACTAGGCCGGCAATGGCCTCTTCAGGGAATGTGGGCTCCTGGAGGGTGGCATGTGCCTCTCTAATAAGGGCCATTGCTGCCTTGCTTGTGCTCCTGTCCCTCCTGCTTCTTTTTGGAAGGCGGATGGGAGGCACCTGAGATCTGGTCCTTCTACTTGGCCCAGCCACCTCCTGTGTGCCACTGGGCCCTGCCACCTCCTGTGTGCCACTGGGCCCAGCCATCTCCTGTGTGCCACTGGGCCCAGCCATCTCCTGTGTGCCACTGGGCCCAGCCACCTCCTGTGTGCCACTGGGCCCTGCCACCTCCTGTGTGCCACTGGGCCCTGCCACCTCCTGTGTGCCACTGGGCCCAGCCATCTCCTGTGTGCCACTGGGCCCAGCCACCTCCTGTGTGCCACTGGGCCCAGCCACCTCCTGTGTACCACTGGGCCCTGCCACCTCCTGTGTGCCACTGGGCCCTGCCACCTCCTGTGTGCCACTGGGCCCTGCCACCTCCTGTGTGCCACTGGGCCCAGCCATCTCCTGTGTGCCACTGGGCCCAGCCACCTCCTGTGTGCCACTGGGCCCAGCCACCTCCTGTGTACCACTGGGCCCTGCCACCTCCTGTGTGCCACTGGGCCCTGCCACCTCCTGTGTGCCACTGGGCCCAGCCTCCTCCTGTGTGCCACTGGGCCCAGCCTCCTCCTGGCTCACAGTGGGCCCTGCCACCTCCTGGCTCACAGTGGGCCCTGCCACCTCCTGGCTCACAGTGGGCCCTGCCTCCTCCTGGCTCACAGTGGGCCCTGCCTCCTCCTGGCTCACAGTGGGCCCTGCCTCCTCCTGGCTCACAGTGGGCCCTGCCTCCTCCTGGCTCACAGTGGGCCCTGCCACCTCCTGGCTCACAGTGGGCCCTGCCACCTCCTGGCTCACAGTGGGCCCTGCCTCCTCCTGGCTCACAGTGGGCCCTGCCTCCTCCTGGCTCACAGTGGGCCCTGCCACCTCCTGGCTCACAGTGGGCCCTGCCTCCTCCTGGCTCACAGTGGGCCCTGCCACCTCCTGGCTCACAGTGGGCCCTGCCTCCTCCTGGCTCACAGTGGGCCCTGCCTCCTCCTGCCTGACACTTTCCAGACCCTCCTCCTGGCTGATGTCATCCTGTGTATGAAGAAGGGACATAGTTTTAGTTTTTGGTTCACACACAATTTTTAGCTCATGACTGTTGCAAATTGAATGTAAATCAATAGAAAAGACTATCATTATGACCCCATCAGTTTTCATTCTTCTTCCCAAATTTTTGGGCCACTACTGTCTATTGATATTTAGAACACTTTTTGATCAAACTTTTTTTTTTTTGGTTTACATATTAAATTTTTGGTTGCTGCATTAATTTTATCACAATAAATGTTTAGAAAATACTATACCAGATGTCCAAATCAGGTTCTTCCAGGATGGCTGCCTCCTCTTGCTCCAGAGAAGGCTCAGGTTGGCTGCAGGGAAGTTTTATGGGAAGAGTGGAGAGTGATGGCCTTGTCTCAATGTGGTCGTTCAGAAAGGACATCCTGCTGTAGTACCACAAATTGGGGACATACACATCATCTGCTCCTGCTCCTGACCTCTGAGAAGCCAGGACCTTAGAGCGTTCAGTCCTGTAGGTGCCTCTCAAGCTCCCAATTTTAGTGTCCACCTGTTTTATGGTTGCTGGGGGTACCTTGGTCTGTACAAATGGGAGAAGGGTCTCCAGCGCTGCTTTTCTTACCCCTTTTTTCTATGGATGGGGTTTTTGGTCTCCCACAGAGTGGGCAACTCCCTTAACCGGTCTATAAATTCCGCAAGGAATTCCTTGTCACTTATGAAGACATTCATTTTGGGTCTGCAAGCCCAAAAAAAATAATAAAAAGTAATGTCAGTCACACAGTCTAACCTCCTGTAAATCTGATTCCCCATATATATCCTCCAACATTCTCTAGACAGTATAGGCCACCAATTTCTCAAAGTCTACAAATCACATACCTTCGTTCGCACGTCCGTCACTTTTTTCCTCCTCTCTCCGCACATTGAACGTATTATCGTCACATGTGTGTTTGCTATATATACACCATGCATGCGTGAAACTCCGCACACGTTGCTCCGCACACGTCGCCCGCCCATGACGTTCAAAGTATCAACTTTTCCCCGCCCCTTCTCTTTCGGCGCGCAAACAGATATGGCGGAGTCACAGCAGGTGTCTGATAATTCATCAGATAACGAGGAGGAGACAAGCCCGGAGACTGAGGAAACGTCACGATCAAGGAGGAGATTCAAGGCATCTAATATGTCTTACGCGGAGATGGCGGAGATGGTGGACATATTGCTAAAGTCGGATTATGACGCAAAGCATGGGCCGTATACCCACCCTAATCTAAGGAAGTCCAAAATAATGAAGAAAGTAATGAAAAGTCTGAAGAAGAATTTCGGGGTGAAACAATCAAAGGAGCAGCTCAGAAAGAGGTGGTCTGACCTCAAACTGAGGGAGCCGGAGCAGTTAAGGAGCATTAAGAGAATGCTAGAAAAAAGTAAGTACTTATCCTGTGTTCCTATTATTGTATTTCACAACTTGCATGTTGCTCCATGTTGTTGCATTTTACTATTGTACCTTACAAAATGTCATCGTTAAAACTTTGTTTGGCCCAGTAATTGTTTGTTACAGACACATCGTTCGCCCAGTATATACGATGTTTTGCGAGGATACAGGATTCCAAAAATTTAGAGAGATGCCTGTTTTTATTCCATAAATGTTAGTACATTGTTGGCTAGATGATGTGTTTGGAAAGAGAATGAAATGCAAACTTTAATCAGTGTAAAAGGAGAGGACACTCAGCAGCTGTTTCCACATCTGGACTCTGGAGCCCTATAGTGTGGGCCACCAGAACCACCTTTTTAGGGTGCCCCACACAGGTGCATCAGTGCATTTTTAGGTTGCCTCCATGTGTAAAAATTGTCATCAAAAGGTGAATAGTCAATATCTGTATATTTTGAAATAATGTCTTCAGCTTGTAACTCGGCCCAAACAGACACTTGTACCCCACTTCCAAACAATGTAGCATGTTCCTATTTTTTAGCTAAAATATCTGTGTGCTAAGTATACCTTTTGTTTCATTCTCATAGGGGAGAGAAGACTGGGAGGACACCACTCCAGGGAGCACAGGAACCCCACACCTTCTAAAGAACCCCAACCTCACCAAGAACCCCAACCTGAGGATGTTGAGGAAGAGGTGGAGGAAGGAGAGGTGGATGACGTGATGGAACTGGTCACCACAACAGGTCAGTATCTGTCACCACAGCTTCAGGTAAGAGATGTACGCCTGCAGAGTTATAATACCTTTTGTATTTTTTTATAGGGGATGAAAATGTTGGGGTGAAAGAAAGGTACGCGTTTCTCTGGTGAGAGTGCCCAAAGAATCATCCAGCAAGTGATGGAATGTAGTACAGAACTGGTGTCACGTACCTTTGGTGTGAGCCTGACGTGCAGAGGGAGACCTCCCGTACAACCCCGGCTCGGAGACCACTGGAGTGGGGACAGTGGTGGTAAGAGCGCGGTGAGGTAAGGGTGCCTGCTTGGTCCTCTTGGCTGGGTGTAGTAAAGCCAAGCGAAAGCTGGAACAGCTGGAACTGAGAGCAGCGGATGCAGGTCAGCAGGTGCAGGTATACAGAGCTGCGGATGCAGGTCAGCAGGTGCAGGTATGCAGAGCAGCGGATGCAGGTCAGCAGGTGCAGGTATGCAGAGCAGCGGATGCAGGTCAGCAGGTGCAGGTATGCAGAGCAGCGGATGCAGGTCAGCAGGTGCAGGTATGCAGAGCAGCGGATGCAGGTCAGCAGGTGCAGGTGTGCAGAGCAGCGCAGTCAGACAAGCCAGGTCTTTCACATCAGGGTAAACAGCATAAACGGCAGGCAGAGAGTAGTCAGAGTCCAGGCTGGGTCTTGGCAACAGATGATCAGACAGGTAACTTAGCAGGGTCAAACAAGCCAGAGTCAGGACTGGAGATAGGAGGGAGGTCAGGAAGCCGGGTCATACACAGGAACACGATACAGGCACAGAGTCAGGAACAGAAGCAGATCAAACCGCAAGGGGCAACATCTCTGGAACGTCTTTTATAGGAAGTTCATGGGAGGAGCAAGGGGTTCAGGGTTCAACATCAATCAAGACACCAAGCAGAGTAGTCTAATCCATTAGATAGGTTGTCCAGCAGATCAGGCAGGGAGCTGTCCAGCATCCCAGATAGCTCAGTGGGAAGAGTCAATGCCAGACACAGACGAGGTCCCAGGTTCAAGCCCAGTATGTCCCTGACAGTTCCCCCCCTTAAGGGCAACCTCCGGGTGCCCAAGAGAGATCTTTTCTGGGGGTGACTGCGAAAAAATGCCTGGATTAATTCTCGGGCATGAATGTTCCGTTGGGGTTCCCAGGAGTTCTCCTCCAGACCATACCCCTTCCACTTAATCAGGAATTGAAGTTGGTTCCCCCTTCTTCTACAGTCCAAGACGGCCTCCACCTCAAACTCCTCATCCCCGTCAACCATTACAGGTTCAGGCGGTCCTGATCCCCTGTTTGGGAAGGGATCCGGCACTGTAGGTTTCAGTAGTGACACGTGAAACACTGGGTGAACCTTCAATGAATCTGGTAAAGAAAGTTCATAGGAGACTTCATTTAATCTCCGATGAACTTGGGTGCCAGTTTCCTTGCGGGGCAGGTCATCCTAAGGTTGGCGGTAGACAGCCATACTTGATCGCCTTGTTGAAGGCATAACTCCCCTCTCCTCTTTCTGTCAAACATCCTTTTATTGGTTGCCTGCGCCTTGGTCAAGGCTTCCTGTAATATTTTGTTGTTACGGGTCAGGAAATCAACGGTACTCTGGACTGCTGGGACTGTTGAATCAGAAATGAGATCAGGTAGGAAGGTCGGGTGGAACCCATAGTTGGAGAAAAACGGAGACTGACCTGTAGCCGAGTGACTGGCATTATTAAAGGCAAACTCCGTCAGGGGTAGTAGTGTTACCCAGTCATCTTGAACAAAGGTGGTAAAGCATCGGAGATATTGCTCGAGCGTTTGGTTCGTCCTCTCGGTTTGCCCATTGGTCTGAGGGTGATAGGCAGAGGACATGGACAGCTCGATCTTCAGGACCTTGCACAAAGCCTTCCAGAAGCGAGAGGTGAACTGCACCCCTCTGTCTGAAACAATGTCTGTTGGAACCCCATGTAACCTTACTATCTCTTTTATGAAGACCTGGGCAGTTTCCATGGCAGATGGCGTGCTCTTCAGTGGCACGAAGTGGGCCATTTTAGATAGACGGTCGACCACTACAAAAATGGCTGAGCAACCTTCTGACGGGGGAAGTTCCACTATGAAGTCCATAGAAATCCTTTGCCAGGGTCGATCAGGAACTGGTAAGGGTCTGAGAAGACCCCAGGCCTTGCTTCTAGCGGTCTTACTACGGGTACAGGTGGCACATGAATTTACATACTCCCTGCAGTTCCTTTCAAGATCCGGCCACCAAAATGTGCGTTGAATTAGTTCCTGGGTTTTATGCATTGTGGCCGGCCAGGGGATGATCATGGCACAGATTTAATACTGTTACTCTGACATCTTCTGGTACAAAGATCTTGTTGTCTTTCCATAGTAACCCATCCTTGGGTAACAGGGTAATCCCAGGAGGCCCTGACATATTTGCTGAAGCTTGTTTCAAGCCGGACATTAGATTTGTTTGCAAGAGTAGAAAGTTACCTTCCGATAGGATGGTATCAGGAGCTGATACTTCTTTCGGATCATCGAACATGCGAGAAAGGGCGTCTGGTTTGGTGTTCTTTGAGCCGGGCCGGTAAGTTATGTGAAATGAAAACCTAGAGAAGAATAAGGCCCATCGTGCCTGGCGTGGTCTCAGACGCTTGGCAGCTCTCAAATACTCCAGGTTTTTGTGGTCTGTATAAATGAGTATGGGATGCGCCGCTCCTTCCAACAGATACCTCCATTCTTCAAGGGCGGACTTGATGGCCAGGAGCTCCCGGTCCCCCACGTCATAGTTCTTCTCGGCCGGAGTAAGCTTACGAGAGAAGAAGGCTATTGGGTGCATCAAGTCCTTGAGACCCTGGCATTGAGAGATAACGGCTCCTAACGCTGTCTCTGAGGCATCTACCTCGAGTAGATAAGGTAGAGCAGGGTCAGGGTGACTCAGAATAGGAGCTGACGTGAACAGTCCTTTTAACTTTGTGAAGGCAGCCTGTGCCTCGGGATTCCAACAAAACCGGACATTCTGCTTGGTCAGCTGCGTAATCGGGGAAATAATAGCGGAGAATCCCTTGATGAACCTCCGGTAGAAGTTGGCGAAGCCAACGAAGCGCTGCACCCCCTTCTTGTCTGAAGGTGCAGGCCAATCCAGAATAGCTGAAACTTTTTGCGGATCCATCTTGAATCCCTCTGTTGAAATTACCAAGCCGAGGAACTGAATACTCTGTCGCTCGAATTCGCATTTTTCTGGTTTTGCGTACAGTCCATGTTGACGGAGTCGACAGAGTACGATCTTGACATGTTCCCAGTGCTGCTCAATTGAAGTGGAAAAAATCAAAATATCGTCTAGATAGACAATTACGTAAATGTCCAGGCAGTCCCTAAAAATGTCATTGACTAGATGCTGAAAAGTAGCAGGGGCGTTACATAGGCCAAAGGGCATTACTAGGTATTCGTAATGGCCGAACCTGGTCCGAAAAGCAGTCTTCCATTCATCCCCTGCGCGGATGCGGCCCAGGTTGTACGCCCCCCGCAGGTCTAGCTTGGTAAACACAGAAGAGGTCCTGAGCCTCTGAAAGAGTTCGGGTACCAGGGGCAGAGGGTACTGATTCTTGACCGTAATTTTATTTAATTCCCGGTAGTCCACACAGGGCCGGAGAGAATGGTCCTTTTTCTCCACAAAAAAGATTCTCGCCCCTGCTGGAGAAGTGGAAGGACGGATGAACCCCCTCTTTAGGTTTTCGTCAACATACTCTTTCAGAACCTCTAGCTCCCGTTCAGATAAGGGGAAGATCCGTCCAAAGGGAATTTCAGCCCCAGGGAGAAGCTCGATTGGACAATCGTATGGACGATGAGGCGGAAGGGTCTCAGCTCCCCGTTTGCTGAAAACGTCCAGGAATCCATGGTATTGTTTGGGCACAGCTGCGCGTACCTCTGAATCCGGCTCCAGGCATAACAGAGGACCAGAAGTGCTGAGACATGGAGGCATGCAGTGGTGTTGGCAATAAGGCGACTGGAACCTAATACTCCCGGACCCCCAATCGATCTGTGGGTTATGGGCCTGAAGCCAGGGTAGACCCAAGATGACTGGAAACAGAGGGGATGCAATGGCATTCAGGCTTAATAGTTCCTTATGATCTGTAGAGGTGGTTACAAGCAAAGGAGGGGTTTCTTGAGTCACTACTCCTGACTTAATACGGGACCCGTCTGCTAAAAAGATGGAAAGTCCCTGAGTCTTTGGCTGGAGTGGGATGTGCTGTTGTGCTGCAAAGTTAAGATCGATGAAACAATTACATGCTCCTGAGTCAATTATCGCGGTGACTGGTATTGTCCTTCCTGGCAATTGGAACGAGATAGGTAGGGCCAGGTGGGTGGTGTTGGCAGAGGGAGGTGGACCACTTGGAGAAGGGGTAGCTGGGACCTTGCGCAGCTTAGCAGGACATAAGGAAACGTAATGGCCGGCTCCTCCACAATATAAACAAAGATCATTCTGTCGCCGGCGAAGTCGTTCTTCGGCCGACAGGGAAGGTCTCATCAGTCCAAGCTGTCTCGGCTTTATGGTAACAGAAGTCTGATTGGCAGGTAAGGAGTTAACTGGAACTGAACTGGCAACAGCAGGAGATACCCGGGGTAGCATCCAGGCTGGACGGAGATGCTGGGTAGCCCTCTCTGTTCTGCGCTCCCGGAGTCGTCGGTCTATCTGAATAGACAGGGTGATTAAAGTCTCTAGGGCATCAGGAACACCGACCCGGGCTAACTCGTCTTTCAGTCCCTCAGAGAGACCGAGACGGAACTGGCGCCGTAGGGCTGCATCATTCCACTGGGCATCCGCGCTCCAGCGCCTGAAATCAGTCACATAGTCCTCGACCGCTCTGCGGCCTTGCTGGAGCGCGTGGAGGGCAGCCTCGGCGGTGGAAGTCCGTTGAGGGTCATCATAGAGTCGAGCCATGGCATCAAGAAAAGATGAGAGAGAGTCCAGAGCTTCATGGCGGACTTCCAGCAGATGGTGGGCCCAAGCCTGAGGTTCCCCCTGTAGTAGAGCGATAACAAACCCTACTTTGGTGACCTCTAATGAAAAAGTCAGAGGTAGTAAGGAAAAGTATAGTTCACATGCGTTGCGAAACGCCCGGAATTTGCTTCGATCCCCAGAAAACTTATCGGGAACGGGGACCCTAGGCTCAGGAGGTGGTGGCGTTCCAGAGGAGGAAGTTGGGACTGAAGGTGCATCTGCAGTGATGGTCTGGGTTTGCGTCTGCCTATCCACTTGAACGTAACTGCCTTGTAGAGACTTCACGACCCGGTTGAGGGCTGCGAGGTGCTGACTGATGTCATCCATAGGCGAGGTCCCTCTTGCAGGCTCAGACATGGCGGTTTGATACTGTCACGTACCTTTGGTGTGAGCCTGACGTGCAGAGGGAGACCTCCCGTACAACCCCGGCTCGGAGACCACTGGAGTGGGGACAGTGGTGGTAAGAGCGCGGTGAGGTATGGGTGCCTGCTTGGTCCTCTTGGCTGGGTGTAGTAAAGCCAAGCGAAAGCTGGAACAGCTGGAACTGAGAGCAGCGGATGCAGGTCAGCAGGTGCAGGTATGCAGAGCAGCGGATGCAGGTCAGCAGGTGCAGGTATGCAGAGCAGCGGATGCAGGTCAGCAGGTGCAGGTGTGCAGGACCGCGGATGCAGGTCAGCAGGTGCAGGTGTGCAGGACCGCGGATGCAGGTCAGCAGGTGCAGGTGTGCAGAGCAGCGCAGTCAGACAAGCCAGGTCTTTCACATCAGGGTAAACAGCATAAACGGCAGGCAGAGAGTAGTCAGAGTCCAGGCTGGGTCTTGGCAACAGATGATCAGACAGGTAACTTAGCAGGGTCAAACAAGCCAGAGTCAGGACTGGAGATAGGAGGGAGGTCAGGAAGCCGGGTCATACACAGGAACACGATACAGGCACAGAGTCAGGAACAGAAGCAGATCAAACCGCAAGGGGCAACATCTCTGGAACGTCTTTTATAGGAAGTTCATGGGAGGAGCAAGGGGTTCAGGGTTCAACATCAATCAAGACACCAAGCAGAGTAGTCTAATCCATTAGATAGGTTGTCCAGCAGATCAGGCAGGGAGCTGTCCAGCATCCCAGATAGCTCAGTGGGAAGAGTCAATGCCAGACACCGACGAGGTCCCAGGTTCAAGCCCAGTATGTCCCTGACAACTGGACAGAATTAAGCAAAGAATGAATGTGATGGAGCAAACCTTTAAGGACATCATAGATGTTTTGGGGCAAATTGAATAAGGCACAAAACACCCCTTTTTATATTTTTCTATTGTTATTCCCTACATTTTTCACTTTTAGACAATTAATCCAGCCAAAATTTGAAGATGCACACAGTGTGTCAACATGTGCCATCTGCCATCAGGGGATATCCATGTACGGGTTTTGTGGGTGCAACCCCTTCCTCGTATCTCAAGTAGGTGAACTGAAGAAGGGGTTGCACCCCCAAAACACGTCCATTGATCACCCCTGATGGCAGATAGCACATGTTGACAAGAGGGATCAGGAGGGAAAAAAACCTTTTGAAAAACACTCTAAATTGTGGGCATCTTCAAATTTTGGCTTGGTCAGGGGTGACAACACCCCATATTATGACGAGCAGATAGAGACATTTTTTGTTAAATAGAATGTCTGTCTGATATTGCCAAGAGGTATACAATGTTGTAGTTTGTTGGATGGTAATGATGGTTTTGTATTTTCTTACACCAAAAAAAAAGGGCCTGTTTCTGGCCAAACCCCAAAAAATTTATAAAAAACAAAGTGTTCTATTTACCATGTGTGTGAATGTGCACAGAGTAAAATGTTTGAACAACAACAAAGTGTAGCTTCTTTATAAAATACGCTCTAACCTTCTTTGTGTATATTTTTGGTGTTACTAGTGAAATGGTTGGTATTTACTAAAGGAAAATACACTTGGCACTACAAATGCACGAAGACAAACTAGGAGACAGGAAAAAAAAAAACACCAGCAAAACATCAAAAATCTGATTAAAAAAGATATTTATTTTGTTCTTTCTCCCAAATTTTTTAGACATGGCCTGGCATAGGAATTGCCCCCCCTACCCATGAAATATTCAACATATTTCTGGCGAACCTCACAGGCATTTTGGGGGGGCAAGCCAGGACGGCCAGATTCTAGGCCCGGCAGGGTATTGCCAGTTGGAAGTCCTGCCTCAGGCACAATTGAGGCCATATAATTTGGGGATTTCCTTCGAAGAAAATTGTGTAGCACACAGCAACAGAATACGACGTAGTTCAGTTTGTACTCCCCGAAGTTAATTGGTGTCATGAAAAGGCGGAACCGGCTGGCCATGATCCCGAAGGCATTCTCCACGACTCTTCGGGCCCTGGCCAGCCGGTAGTTGAACACCCTCTTCTCTGGGGTCAGGGTCCTCTGTGGAAATGGCCTCATGAGGTGCGGTCCGAGTCCAAAGGCTTCATCAGCCAAGAAAACAAAGGGGAGTCCTTCAATATTCCCTGCATCCGGTGGCAATGCAAGGTGATCACTCTGGAGACGGAGGGCAAACTCCGTCTGGCTGAAGGATCCCCCATCGGACATCCGGCCATTCTTCCCCACATCCACATAGAGGAATTCATACCGTGCTGACACCACCTCCATCAGCACAATACTATGAAACCCCTTGTAATTGTAGTAGTAGGACCCAGAACGGGGTGGCGGCACGATGCGGACGTGCTTCCCGTCAATGGCACCACCGCAGTTGGGGAAGTCCCACCGCGTGGCAAACTCCGATGCCACAGTCTGCCATTCCTGTGGCGTGGAAGGAAGCTGTGGAGTCAAACAAGATAAAAATATATTAGTACTTTTGCACATAACATTGAAAGCAGATTATACTAAAATACATTCTAGACCAACATCATTAGAAGTTTCAGTTTAATGTGTTTTTAATACTCAAATAGAAGGCTCAAGTATTCATCACCCCCTCTGATGGTCCATTGTAAAAATATTTGGGGGGGCTACATGAGTTTGGGAATGCACAAAAATAAGGACAATTAACATTTGTAAACATTTTAGGGGGTGATTGGGGGGGGGAGGGTAAAGCACTACAATGGAGCTGACAAAATACATTGGGAAGTGACTTGGCTAGGTGTGTTTGGGCCCAGGATAGCATTGCAGTGGCGGCGCGTCCATAGTGGGCGCAGGAGCACTGCCCCCTCTCTCTCCTGCGCCCGTCACTCAGAATACATGCCTTGCATGAACCTATGTATTGTCGATGCCGCCCACTATTCAGGTGGATGGCCCCCTGGTGAGCACCGGCCATCTGAATAACAGCGGCTGGTTGGTTTCTGGAAGTGCCTATCAGAGCCAGCGGCCTGAGGGCTGTAATTGGCTTCCAAAAAGTTAACCAGAGGACGCATGGGGGGGTGCGTTCCTTGGTTAAACACTGCCAGGCTCCTCAGACAATCAGGTTCATCGGGTCTGGTTACCGGTAACCTGATTGGCTGATGCAACATCGAGGGCGGGAGAAGACATCAAGGAGAGAAGAAGGACAGCGCAGACCAGAGGAAAGTAAGTGCGGGGCTGGGGGGGGAACTGGCTGTATTTGTGGACAAACTGGCTGCATTTGAGGGGTCAACTGGTGGCGATTGATCGGCACAGTGGCTGTGTTTAATGGGCACAGTGGCGGCAATGGATGTTTTTTATTTTAACATTTTTTGGCTGCCCCCCCCCCAAACATTTTGAGCACCAACCGCCACTGCTGGAGAGGTTAGTGAAGGGAAATATGCATGGAGGAGAAAAAAGGGGCATTTAAAAGCTTACAGCATGCATGAGGACAAAGGGGACATGGGATTGCATGCAGCCCACTAATCCCTTACCATAAATATTATACCTAACAAAAAACATAACGCTTAAATAAAAAACACACGTAAAAAACATATTGGCATAAATAATGGCCGTGGCACTTTATTGGTATAAATTAATTATTATTAAAATCTTTATTAAAATAAATTCATTAAATCAGAAAACCAATAAATATATATATATATAAGCTCAGTTATTGGAACTCGAGCCAAAATAACTTAATTTAACATTAACATCCCCCCCGGAAATCCAGGGTGATTTAAACCACATAAGTGCCGACAGCAAGGGTGGGTAGGGTGGGTAGCTCTTTTACCCAGGCTTGATCAACTGTGAGGAAAAAACCCCTCAGAAAAACCCCCTTTTATAGGGGCACCGAGACCTTCTAGAAGCTTCCACAGCCCCTAATTGGTCAATTAACCCTCCATCTCCAATCCTTAAAGGGACAGTATCCCAATTCCATATTCAAAATACCTCATGACTGAACCTGAATTTCAGAGGTGGGAAAAAACAGGGGGCGGGGCCGCAGCAAGCCCATGAAGGCGGGCCCAAATGCTAGTTCCCTCCTTTTACATGGGATTGCATGCAGCCCACTAATCCCTTACCATAAATATTATACCTAACAAAAAACATAACGCTTAAATAAAAAACACACGTAAAAAACATATTTGCATAAATAATAGCCGTGGCACTTTATTGGTATAAATTAATTATTATTAAAATCTTTATTAAAATAAATTCATTAAATCAGAAAACCAATAAATATATATATATATAAGCTCAGTTATTGGAACTCGAGCCAAAATAACTTAACCACTTAACGACCGCCCACCGCCGATTTACGTCGGCAGAATGGCACGGACAGGCAGAATCACGTAGATCTACGTGACTGCCTTTGTACAGTTGGGGGGTCCATCCGGACCCCCCTTCTGTGCCGTGAGCGGTCGTTACTTCACCGGGAGCGATCCCAGATGAGGGGGCGGCCTTTCGATTCCGGCCCCCCCCTCGCGATCGCTCCCGGCGAATGGAAATGCCTCCTCTGTCTGTTTCAGACAGAGGAGGCAGGAGGAAGTGATGTCATCTCCTGTGCGGCGCTCACATATACCGAGCGCCGTACAAGAGAAGACATCAGGTCAGTGAGCACAACACTACACTGACACCAGGACACATAGGAACACTAATCGCCCCCCCCAGGACCCCCAGACCCCCCCAGATCACCCCCCAGATCACCCCCCAGCCCCCAGTCACAGTGTCACTGATTGCAGTGACCATTTATTTAGTGATCACTGCAATCAGTGACATTTGTGACTGTGAAAGTGTCACTAAAGTTTAGTTTTAGGTCCAGTGTAGCCCCCTAACCCCCCCTAATAAAGGTTTAACCCCCTGATCACCCCCCAGATAACCCTTTCACCCCCTATCACCGCTGTCGCTATGCGATCATTTTTCTGATGGCTGTCTTAGCATCAGTGATGGCGATCGGTAGCCAGTAATTTTTTTTAGGTTCGCCGCAGGTTTTTATAGCGTCGGGTACCCCAATATATTATCTAATAAAGGTTCAACCCCCTTGATTGCCCCCCAGGTAACCCTTTCACCCCCTATCACCGCTGTCGCTAATCGATCGTTTTTCTGATGCTGTCTTAGCATCAGTGATGGCGATCGGTAGCCAGTAATTTTTTTTAGGTTCGCCGCAGGTTTTTATAGCGTCGGGTACCCCAATATATTATCTAATAAAGGTTTAACCCCCTTGATCGCCCCCCAGGTAACCCTTTCACCCCCTATCACCGCTGTCGCTAATCGATCGTTTTTCTGATGCTGTCTTAGCATCAGTGATGGCGATCGGTAGCCAGTAATTTTTTTTAGGTTCGCCGCAGGTTTTTATAGCGTCAGGTACCCCAATATATTATCTAATAAAGGTTAAACCCCCTTGATCGCCCCCCAGGTAACCCTTTCACCCCCTATCACCGCTGTCGCTATGCGATCATTTTTCTGATGGCTGTCTTAGCATCAGTGATGGCGATCGGTAGCCAGTAATTTTTTTTAGGTTCGCCGCAGGTTTTTATAGCGTCGGGTACCCCAATATATTATCTAATAAAGGTTTAACCCCCTTGATCGCCCCCCAGGTAACCCTTTCACCCCCTATCACCACTGTCACTAAGCGATCGTTTTTCTGATCGCTGTCTTCGTGTCGGTGATGCCAATCGGTAGCCAGTCATTTTTTTTAGGTTCGCCGCAGGTTTTTATAGCGTCAGGTACCCCCAAATATGATCTAATAAAGGTTTTAACCCCCTAATTGCCCCTAGTTAACCCTTTCACCAGTGATCACCATATAAGTGTTACGGGTGACGCTGGTTAGTTAGTTTGCTTTTTATAGTGTCAGGGCACCCGCCGTATATAACCCAATAAAGGTTTAACCCCCTGATCGCCCGGTGGGTGATATCAATTAGGTTTTAGCGTCAGAGAGGGTCTGCGTCACACCCCAGGCAGCGTCAGGCTAGTGCCAGTAACGCTAACACCCACGCGTAAAGCATACACCCCCCTTAGTGGTATAGTATCTGAACAGATCAATATCTGATCTGATCAGATCTATACCAGCGGTTTAGGGTTCCCAAAAACGCAGTGTTAGCGGGATCAGCCCAGATACCTGCTAGCACCTGCGTTTTGCCCCTCCGTCCAGCCCAGGCCACCCAAGTGCAGTATCGATCGATCACTGTCACTTACAAAACACAACACACATAACTGCAGCGTTCGCAGAGACAGGCCTGATCCCTGCGACTCCAGTGCTGTAGGAGGTGATTTCACCACCACAGTTAAAAAAAAAAAAGCATATATGCCGAAGCATGGGGGCAGCAGGGGCAGCAGGGCGGAGGAGCAATTTTGCTCCTAATGCCGCATACATACGGTCGAAATTCCGACGGAGGCTTGCCCGTGGAAACGTTTGACCATGTGTGTGCGGCATAACTTTTTTGCGGGAGGATGCCCCCATGCTTCGGCATATATAAATGGTGCATGTATGCCCATCATTAGAAGTGGGTGGATGAAGGGCGGTATTCTAATGGTGGGCATACCCACCAATCAATCTCTTTTTTCGTTCAGCCAACAGGCTGCATGAAAAAAAAAGATTACAATACATGTCCAACAAGGACCAGCAACGTACTGGTATGTTGCTGGACTTTGAATGGTTATACCAGATTGATGCCTGCGGGTTTAGGCATCATCTTGGTATCATTCTTTTCAGCCAGCGGCCGGCTTTCATGTAAAAGCAATCACAGCGGCTAATTAGCCTCTGGACTGCTTTTACAAGCAGTGGGAGGGAATGTCCCCCCCCCCGGATATAAAAAGCGCCATTGGGAAATTGGGAAAGCATTTTATCACACCGATCTTGGTGTGGTCAGATGCTTTGAGGGCAGAGGAAAGATCTAGGGTCTAGAAGACCCCAGTTTTTTCAAAAAAAGAGTACCTGTCACTACCTATTGCTATCATAGGGGATATTTACATTCCCTGAGATAACAATAAAAATTATAAAAAAAAAAATATATGTAAGGAACAATTTAAAAATAAAATAAAAAAGCAAAATTAATAATAAAAAAAAAAAAAAAAAAAAAAAAAGCACCCCTGTCCTGCCCTGCTCTTGCCCAATGGCGAACGCAAGCGTCGGTCTGGCGTCATATGTAAACAGCAATTGCACCATGCATGTGAGGTATCACCGCGAAGGTCAGATCGAGGGCAGTCATTTTAGCAGTAGACCTCCTCTGTAAATCTAACGGGGTAATCTGTAAAGGCTTTTAAAGGCTTTTAAAAATGTATGTAGTTTGTCGCCAATGCGCGTTTGTGCGAAATTTTAAAGCATGTCGTGTTTGGTATCTATGTACTCGGCCTAAGATCATCTTTATTATTTCATCAAACATTTGGGCAATATAGTGTGTTTTAGTGCATTAAAATTAAAAAAAGTGTATTTTTTCCCCAAAAAATGCGTTTGAAAAATCGCTGCGCAAATACTGTGTAGAAAAAAAAAATGCAACACCCACCATTTTAATCTGTAGGGCCTTTGCTTTAAAAATATATATAATGTTTGGGGGTTCAACATAATTTTCTTGCAAAAAAAAATATGTTTTCATGTAAACAAAAAGTGTCAAAAAGGGCTTTGTCTGCAAGTGGTTAGAAGAGTGGATGTAAGCTTCCTAATGTTGTGTATAAAATGCCAGAACAGTTCAAAACCCCCCCAAATGACCCCATTTTGGAAAGTAGACACCCCAAGCTATATACTGAGAGGCATGTCGAGTCCATGGAATATTTTTTATGTTGACACAAGTTGCGGAAAAAAGACAATTTTTTTTTTTAATTTTTTTTTTGCACAAAGTTGTCACTAAATGATATATTGCTCAAACATGCCATGGGCATATGTGGAATTACACCCCAAAATAAATTCTGTTGCTTCTCCTGAGTACAGGGATACCACATGTGTGAGACTTTTTGGGAGCCTAGCCGCGAACGGGACCCCAAAAACAAAGCACCGCCTTCAGGCTTTCTAAGGGTGTCAATTTTTGATTTTACTTCTCACTGCCTATCACAGTTTCGGAGGCCATGGAATGCCCAGATGGCACAAAACCCCCCCAAATGACCCCATTTTGGAAAGTAGACACCCCAAGCTATTTGCTGAGAGGTATTGTGAGTATTTTGCAGATCTCGCTTTTTGTCACAAAGTTTTGAAAATTGAAAAAAAAAAAAAAAAAAAAAAAAAATTGTCTTTCTTCATTTTCAAAAACAAATGAGAGCTGTAAAATACTCACCATGCCTCCTCAGCAAATAGCTTGGGGTGTCTACTTTCCAAAATGGGGTCATTTGGGGGGGTTTTGTGCTATTTTGGCATTTTATGGCCTTAGAAACTGTGATAGGTAGTGAGGAGTGAAATCAAAAATTTGTGCCTAGAAATCCTGAAGGCGGTGCTTGGTTTTCGGGGTCCCGTACGCGGCTAGGCTCCTAAAAAGTCCCACACATGTGGTATCCCTGTACTCAGGAGAAGCAGCAAAATGTATTTTGGGGTGCAATTCCACATATAACCATGGCATGTGTGAGCAATATATCATTTAGTGACAACTTTTTGTAATTTATTTTTTATTTTTATTTTTTGTCATTATTCAATCACTTGGGACAAAAAAAAAAAATATTCAACGGGCTCAACAGGCCTCTCAGCAATTTCCTTGGGGTGTCTACTTTCTAAAATGGGGTCATTTGGGGGGGGTTTGTGCTATTTTGGCATTTTATGGCCTTCGAAACTGTGATAGGTAGTCAGGAATGAAATCAAAAATTTGCGCCCTTAGAAATCCTGAAGGCGGTGCTTGGTTTCCGGGGTCCCGTACGTGGCCAGGCTCCTAAAAAGTCCCACACATGTGGTATCCCCGTACTCAGGAGAAGCAGCAAAATGTATTTTGGGGTGCAATTCCACATATAACCATGGCATGTGTGAGCAATATATCATTTAGTGACAACTTTTTGTAATTTTTTTTTTTTTTTTTTTTTTTTTGTCATTATTCAATCACTTGGGACAAAAAAAAAAAATATTCAATGGGCTCAACATGCCTCTCAGCAATTTCCTTGGGGTGTCTACTTTCCAAAATGGGGTCATTTGGGGGGGTTTTGTACTGCCCTGCCATTTTAGCACCTCAAGAAATGAGATAGGCAGTCATAAATTTAAAGCTGTGTAAATTTCAGAAAATGTACCCTAGTTTGTAAACGCTATAACTTTTGCGCAAACCAATAAATATACGTTTATTGACATTTTTTTTACTAAAGACATGTGGCTGAATACATTTTGGCCTAAATGTCTGACTAAAATTGAGTTTATTCGATTTTTCTTATAACAAAAAGTAGAAAATATCATTTTTTTTCAAAATTTTCGGTCTTTTTCCGTTTATATCGCAAAAAATAAAAATCGCAGAGGCAATCAAATACCATTAAAAGAAAGCTCTATTTGTGGGAAGAAAAGGACGCAAATTTCATTTGGGTACAACATTGCATGTCCGCACAATTTACAGTTAAAGCAGCGCAGTGCCGAATCCCAAAAACAGGCCTGGTCCTAATGGCCCGAAATGGTCCGGGGCTTAAGTGGTTAATTTAACATTAACATCCCCACAAGCCGGGACTTGTTTTTTGAACAAAAAACAAGAACCGGCCTAACCCATAACCACGGCCATTTCAATACAATTCTGTAAACCTAAGTTAAACAGATCAATGCCAACGTCCGAAAGGTGCACTCCATCCTGACGGTAAAAACCAGGAATGCCACCTTCCAAATCAACATGCCGATACGCAAAACCACGAACGACCGGTAAAAATTTTGAAACCGCCCTATTAATACGTTTTCTAATTTTCTCCATCACTCTATTCTGCCCAGAGGAAAACCAACACAGTCTGGGTATGAGTTCTGAAAAAACAATCACAGAGTTAGGCGAAACTAATTGGAATCTTTGAAAATCACTTTTAATTTGAAAAATTAAGTCCAACGTTCTGACCTTACATAAGTCATTCCCACCTAAATGAATTATGAGAATATTAGGCAAGGGCCACACTTCCATTAATCTAGCTAAAACAGTGAAAAGGTGAAACCATCGAAGACCTCTAACGCCTTTCCAAAGAACTATAAACTCTTCCTGAGGCATCGACAAATTTTCTGAGTAAACTCTTTGTGCGGCTCTTTTCTTTGCCCAATAAATGTATGAGTGTCCTACGATCCAGACACATTTTCTGATCCCTAGAGAGATCAAACAAATAAATTAGGACGAATGTAAGATTGAAAACACTTGGAGCCCCACCTACCTATTTTCATAATGTCCTCATTTGCCATACCATTCTGTGCTGCTACCGAAGCCGCTCCGATTCTAAAGGAATGAGTTGTGAACTTGAAACTTTTAAAACCTAAAACATTAAGACCTTTTTTTAAAACTGCGCTAAACTGGAAATTGGTAAGAGGACTTCCGTCCAAATGTAACAAAAATTGACCACTAAAGTTAGGGCGTAAAGCTGCATATTTTTTTAACGTGACAACTGGGCAAATAAGTTCATCATCACAAGAAGAGACGACTAACCAATGACCCTTACCCAATTGATCTGTTTTAGATTTTTTTATAAAAAGTTTGATCGTATCATTGTCCAAAATGATATGATCCTCTTGCAATCCGGACAAACTGTTCCTGTTGGGAGGAACAAGTTCCGAGATTCGTAAGGCCCCAAAAAACAATAGCACAAAAGCAGAACGAAATAATAGTGCTTCAAATGCAGAAAAACAGATGGAACTCATAATTCCACACAGTTTTACCAACATTTCCACTGATATCGGACGTCGATCATCCGGAACGTAATTCACCTTCTTATAACCCTTTAATGCTTGCCTAATAGAAAAATAACTATTGCAGGTAGGCATATGCCAAATATGACAAAAGAATGAAATGCCAGCTAAAAGTTTGACTATGTGGCTTGGAGAAAACTTACCAAGCATTAAAGATTCCAGAAATAATAAAATCCTATCCTCGGCTGTAAAAAAATCAGAGAACTCGTTATGCGAGCAGAACAACTCCCATTTCTTCCAAGCTCTGGAATACTCATTCCAAGTTTTAGGAGCAACAGAGTTTTTAATTGCTTGAGAGACCAGACTCAAATCAAATCCCATAGGTGAACAGGGCAAGGTTGACCCTCCAGGTCTGCATTGGGAAGCAATTGACGAAAAAGCTTCATCTGAAAACGAGAAAGTGAATCTGCTAAAACATTGTCTATACCTGGTGTAAACTGAGCCTTAATCCATATATTCCTTTTAAGGCATAAAAAGACCAAATGACGCAATAGTTTCACAACAGGTAAGGACTTAGAAGATAAACAGTTGATTGCGAAAAGAACACCCCTGTTATCTGTTTTAACAAGGATACGCTTATTCACAAAAAACCGACCCCAAATCTCAATAGCAGCAACCACTGGAAAAAGTTCCAAAAGAACAATATTCTTTGTCAAATCCTTGGCTATCCAAACATCAGGCCATGTTCCACAACACCAATGCACTTTCCATATGGCTGCAAAGCCCTTTGATCCAGCAGCATCAGTAAAAAGGCAAAAATCCACTGCACAGATGAATTGTTCTTGGAAAAAAGAACGCCCATTGTATTCATCCAAAAATTTTGACCATACTACTAAATCCTCCTTAAGAGAATCCGTCAAACGGATATGGGAGAATTGTGACTTTAAACCTGCAGTAGCAAGGTATAAACGTCTGGAAAAAATACGGCCAACCGGCATCACCCTAGATGTAAAAGCCAATAATCCCAATAAAGATTGCATTTCTCTCAGAATGACTGTTTTTCTACGTAAGAAAACAGCAATCAAATTTTTTAATTTGACAATTTTTTGTTCAGGCAACCTAAATTCCGATAAATTTGTATCTATAAGGATTCCCAAAAATTCAATTACTGTACAGGGGAGTACAGTTTTTTCTGAAGCCAAAGGAATCCCAAAAGAATTAGCAACGTCAGTAAATGTAGAAAGTAAATTGAGACAAAATTCAGAGTCCTTTGGGCCTATAAATAAAAAATCATCTAGATAATGTACTATACCATCCCAGTTTGCCTGTACAGACACTACCCAATGAATAAAAGAAGAAAATTCCTCAAAATAAGAGCATGAAAGTGCACACCCCATGGGGAGACATTTATCGTAAAAATAAAACCCGTCAAAGAAGAAACCAAGAGAGTTAAAAGCCTCAGGAACAATAGGTAACAGCCTAAAAGCGGATTTAATATCGGCTTTAGCCATCAAAGCCCCCGGACCAACTGACTTAATCTTCTCAACCGCATCCTCAAACGAAGAGTAAGATACCGAACATAAAGACCCATCAATCTCATCATTCAGAGAATTTCCGGAAGGAAAAGATAAATGATGAATAAGTCTAAATGTATTCGGTTCTTTTTTAGGGACTAGACCTAATGGCGATATCCGGAAATTTAAAAAAGGGGGAGATGAAAAAGGACCTGCAATCCTACCTTCAGACAACTCGCTCTGTAATTTTTTCCAAACTATCTCAGGAGCCTTATAAACAGATTTTAAGTTTTTTACTATAATGCAACCTTCACCTTGAAAAGATGGCAAAGGAAAGCCATAATAAAAACCTTGCATTAAAAACTTAGCTCTCGCCTTGTTTGGGCACTTGCCCAACCACTGGAGCATATTTTCCAGTATCACTGGTGTGTGACCCTTTGTTAGCATGTTCTTTTTGGGACAGCAAAGACAAATTCCTTTTATAACACTTCACCACTGGGTGCGACCCAGTGCAGAAAGAACACTCATGCCTGTATCTGCAAGAAGTGTTCCATCTGCACTGTGATTCGTTAAAAGAAAAGCAAACTCCTTTTTTATATGCAGAAGGTACATTGCTAACTGTGTTCTGTCTAGCTACAGGAGGCTTCTGTGGAGTGATAAGATTTAGCCACAGGCCGACATCCTTCATACCAAATTTAAGGGTGGGGTGTATTGCCAACTTTTGACGAAAAGATTCGTCATAGTGGAACCACCCCATCCCGCCAAAATTCCTATACGCCTCCATTACATGTTCCAGATGCTGAAATAAACCATTGCATAATTCATGCTTTCTTTCAGCCAAAACACTGGAGAATATACAATATCCCTGTAGCCAATTAAAAAATGATCTGGGAACAAACTTACGGTCATCCTCAGATTTTTTTTCCTGACGAAAAGAAAAATCTTTTATATTAGGAAGTAATGCCATAATATCCACAAATTCTCCATTCCATATTTTTTCCTTTACCGACATGGGCAAATGGAAACCCAATGGAGAAACTTCACAGGGCAAAACTTCTTTAAATAAATTTGCAGGAACCGTATGCTTATCCCCAGCTATATTAACTGAGGCTATATCAGGAATCACAATAGCAGGATTATGAACAGTAGAAATAGGTAAGGAATTATCTACAGAATTATCGTTATTAGCTACGATATTAGCCTGTGTAATAGAATTTTGTTTAGCAATAGTTTGAACAAGTGAAGTCAAAGAGCCAACCAATACAGTCAACAGATTGGCATTATCAGACTCACCTGAATTCCTAGACACATTCTCAGCTGCCTGTGAGCCCATAGGACACACAGCGCTGCCTACTCGAAAACTGCCACAAGATGCCGCTGTCGGACACAGCAGCTCAGATGCGTCTCCTGGAGACGTTCTTCCCTGTTGCCTGGCAACGTCTGAAGCCTGAGGAAAAGACCGCCCTTCCGAAAGGCGCGGCCTAGATCGTCTGCTCCCACTGCTCGTCTTCTGAGGGGAGGAGCTACGGCGCTTCAGGGGAGCTCGCTGACCTGTCTTCGCCACCGCCGTGGCTTGTCCCGCCTTCGGATCCGCCTCCGCCACTGCGTCACGACGCGCGCTCCTCCTCACAGCCGACGAACTTCCGGCTGAAACTCCCGATACCACTTCTTGACGCGATGATGCCGGAACACTTCTCTCCGGCGGACGGCTTCTGGACCTCTGATGTGGCCCCGAGCGCTCTTCCGCGACGGGTTCCGGCGACGAATCTTCCGGCACTTCTTCAGCACGGCCAGCTTCTTCCAACGCCGGAGCTCCAGCCTCTTCACCCTCCGCCAGCGACAGGCACCTCCGCAGCCAGTCTTTGCCTCCGCCGCTCTCCGCTCGTTCCAGGATCTTCCTGAGGAGGGTCTTCATGATCAAGCATAAAAGGTAGCCTGTATTATAGCTCTTTTACCCAGGCTTGATCAACTGTGAGGAAAAAACCCCTCAGAAAAACCCCCTTTTATAGGGGCACCGAGACCTTCTAGAAGCTTCCACAGCCCCTAATTGGTCAATTAACCCTCCATCTCCAATCCTTAAAGGGACAGTATCCCAATTCCATATTCAAAATACCTCATGACTGAACCTGAATTTCAGAGGTGGGAAAAAACAGGGGGCGGGGCCGCAGCAAGCCCATGAAGGCGGGCCCAAATGCTAGTTCCCTCCTTTTACATTCTCAGCATATTACAATCATGGTAATTAGGGAAGGATGAAAGAAATACAAGACATTATCATACATGGAATACATAAAATGTGATGTTAAAGGAGAAAACTTACCCTAATATAGGTCTCCTGCAGGACTTGTATAATGGCAGAACAGGTCTCTGGGATTATGACACCCAGAGCCTGGGGGGAGATGCCTGTGGTGAACTTCAGGTCCTGCAGACTTCTGTCGCCAGGTAACATAACGTGGCGATGAGCCTCTGCTCAGCACTGATGGCTTCCCGCATAACGGTGTCCTGCCTGGTAATATAGGGGGACACCAAAGCCAACAGTTCCTGAAAAACGGGGTCAGACATCCGCAGAAAATTCCTGTAGTCCTCAGGATTATTCTCGACGATCTCCCGCAGCAGAGGCATATGGCAGAATTGGTCCCGCTGGAGCAACCAATTCTTGGTCCATGAACTCCTCCTGACCCCGTTCATGGACTGGTCTTGGTCCAAAACAAGCAGACCAACACCAAGCGCACGCACAGCACGAACTCGACGACGAGAACGTCCAGGCGACATGGCTAGGAGACGGTCGTCTGATCAGAACGTACAGAACAGAACGCACTTAAGAACAGCAAGGCCAATGAAGAACGACCTGAAATTCAGAAACGAACGGGCAAGAATGCACTGTAAAGATACGACCTGCCTAGACGCCCTGAAAGTCAAATACGAACCCACAAGCACCAACTGAACCGCAGAAAACCAACTGAAAGCACGAAGACTGAAAAGCGCGAATCGTCTCTTCCCAAACTTTTACTTCACACGCGGTAACACGAGATCAGCAAAAGCAGCCCAAGGGGTGGCGCCATTGGAATCGAACTTCCCCTTTATACTGCCGTTGTACGTGTTGTACGTCACTGCGCAGAACGACGACGAGATTTGGAATTGACAGTGTGTACGCATGGAAAGCTTGACAAGAATCTCGTCGAGAAAAACGACGTGTTTTTTTTACGACGAGAAATTCGGTCTTGTGTACGAAGCTTCAATCTCTGACTCCGGTTAGAAAACTGAGTGGACTGACTTTGAGTGACCGGAGTTGCCCTTTAAGGCGTGCACCCACATACCTCCCCTCCCCCCGAAATCTCCTCCCACAGCGCCATTTACCGCGAGCCGCCATGGCTGCACTTTCCTCTCTCCAATGATTAGCCACAAATGAAGAATGAACTCCGGCTCGGGAGTCGGTACATTTTCGCCTCGCGTACAAATCAATATCAATTTGCGGAAAAGCTGAATTCACCGCGGCGGGCGAACTTTCCCAGCCGGCCCCCGGCACGGCAAACACGCATTAGGCGCTCCGGACGCCTTAATTAGGTGGGGCGTGATAAAGCGCACTCTGCAAATCCTCTTGTAAACGATGATGCAAAGCCGACCGTCAAAAGAGTCTCCTAATGAGGATTAGTGCTGATCGGCGCGGCTCCATCGCAGAGGTCACCGGTGCCGAGGCGCTTTTCACCGGCTGAGCCAAAAAGATTAAAAGTTTCCTTTATTTCCAGGCTGGAGGAAGATTTCTCAGGCCTTTTATTCCGGGAAGACTTGGTTCTTCACACCGAGGATGCCGGACATGTGATCTCCTCCGCCTGGGAGGTCCAACATGACCGGCAAGACAATGTAACCACCGGAGGAGACAATGTAACCACTGGAGGAGACAATGTTACCACTGGAGGAGACAATGTAACCACTGGAGGAGACGATGTTACCACTGGAGGAGACAATGTAACCATTGGAGGAGACAATGTAACCACTGGAGGAGACGATGTAACCACTGGAGGAGACAATGTAACCACTGGAGGAAACAATGCAACCACTGGAGGAGACGATGTAACCACCAAAGGAGACAATGTAACCACCGGAGGAGACAATGTAACCACCGGAGGAGACAATGTAACCACCGGAGGAGACAATGTAACCACCGGAGGAGACAATGTAACCACTGGAGGAAACAATGTAACCACTGGAGGAGACAATGTAACCACCGGAGGAGACAATGTAACCACTGGAGGAGACAATGTAACCACTGGAGGAGACAATGTAACCACTGGAGGAGACAATGTTACCACTGGAGGAGACAATGTAACCACCGGAGGAGACAATGTAACCACCGGAGGAGACAATGTAACCACTGGAGGAGACAATGTAACCACCGGAGGAGACAATGTAACCACTGGAGGAGACAATGTAACCACTGGAGGAGACAATGTTACCACTGGAGGAGACAATGTAACCACTGGAGGAGACGATGTAACCACTGGAGGAGACAATGTAACCACCGGAGGAGACAATGTAACCACCGGAGGAGACAATGTAACCACTGGAGGAGACAATGTAACCACCGGAGGAGACAATGTAACCACCGGAGGAGACAATGTAACCACCGGAGGAGACAATGTAACCACTGGAGGAGACAATGTAACCACCAGGGGAGACAATGTAACCACCGGAGGAGACAATGCAACCACTGGAGGAGACGATGTAACCACCAAAGGAGACAATGTAACCACCGGAGGAGACAATGTAACCACTGGAGGAAACAATGCAACCACTGGAGGAGACGATGTAACCACCAAAGGAGACAATGTAACCACCGGAGGAGACAATGTAACCACCGGAGGAGACAATGTAACCACCGGAGGAGACAATGTAACCACTGGAGGAGACAATGTAACTACTGGAGGAAACAATGTAACCACCGGAGGAGACAATGTAACCACAGGAGGAGACAATGTAACCACAGGAGGAGACAATGTAACCACTGGAGGAAACAATGTAACCACTGGAGGAGACAATGTAACCACCGGAGGAGACAATGTAACCACCGGAGGAGACAATGTAACCACAGGAGGAGACAATGTAACCACTGGAGGAAACAATGTAACCACTGGAGGAGACAATGTAACCACCGGAGGAGACAATGTAACCACCGGAGGAGACAATGTAACCACTGGAGGAGACAATGTAACCATTGGAGGAGACGATGTAACCACTGGAGGAGACAATGTAACCACTGGAGGAGACAATGTAACCACCGGAGGAGACAATGTAACCACTGGAGGAGACAATGTAACCACTGGAGGAGACAATGTAACCACTGGAGGAGACAATGTAACCATTGGAGGAGACAATGTAACCACCGGAGGAGACAATGTAACCACCGGAGGAGACAATGTAACCACCGGAGGAGACAATGTAACCACTGGAGGAGACAATATAACCACTGGAGGAGACGATGTAACCACCGGAGGAGACAATGTAACCACTGGAGGAGACAATGTAACCAATGGAGGAGACAATGTAACCACTGGAGGAGACAATGTAACCATTGGAGGAGACGATGTAACCACTGGAGGAGACAATGTAACCACCGGAGGAGACAATGTAACCACTGGAGGAGACAATGTAACCACCGGAGGAGACAATGTAACCACTGGAGGAGACAATGTAACCACTGGAGGAGACGATGTAACCATTGGAGGAGACAATGTAACCACCGGAGGAGACAATGTAACCACTGGAGGAGACAATGTAACCATTGGAGGAGACAATGTAACCACTGGAGGAGACAATGTAACCACTGGAGGAGACAATGTAACTACCGGAGGAGACAATGTAACCACTGGAGGAGACAATGTAACCACTGGAGGAGACGATGTAACCACTGGAGGAGACGATGTAACCATTGGAGGAGACGATGTAACCACTGGAGGAGACGATGTAACCATTGGAGGAGACGATGTAACCACTGGAGGAGACGATGTAACCACCGGAGGAGACAATGTAACCACTGGAGGAGACAATGTAACCATTGGAGGAGACAATGTAACCACCAAAGGAGACAATGTAACCACCGGAGGAGACAATGTAACCACAGGAGGAGACAATGTAACCACTGGAGGAGACAATGTAACCACCGGAGGAGACAATGTAACCACTGGAGGAGACAATGTAACCATTGGAGGAGACAATGTAACCACCAAAGGAGACAATGTAACCACCGGAGGAGACAATGTAACCACAGGAGGAGACAATGTAACCACTGGAGGAGACAATGTAACCACCGGAGGAGACAATGTAACCACCGGAGGAGACAATGTAACCACTGGAGGAGACAATGTAACCATTGGAGGAGACAATGTAACCACCAAAGGAGACAATGTAACCACCGGAGGAGACAATGTAACCACAGGAGGAGACAATGTAACCACTGGAGGAGACAATGTAACCACCGGAGGAGACAATGTAACCACTGGAGGAGACAATGTAACCACCGGAGGAGACAATGTAACCACCGGAGGAGACAATGTAACCACCGGAGGAGACAATGTAACCACCGGAGGAGACAATGTAACCACTGGAGGAGACAATGTAACCACCGGAGGAGACAATGTAACCACTGGAGGAAACAATGTAACCACCGGAGGAGACAATGTAACCACCGGAGGAGACAATGTAACCATTGGAGGAGACAATGTAACCACCAAAGGAGACAATGTAACCACCAAAGGAGACAATGTAACCACCGGAGGAGACAATGTAACCACTGGAGGAAACAATGCAACCACTGGAGGAGACGATGTAACCACCAAAGGAGACAATGTAACCACCGGAGGAGACAATGTAACCACCGGAGGAGACAATGTAACCACTGGAGGAGACAATGTAACGACTGGAGGAGACAATGTAACCACCAGGGGAGACAATGTAACCACAGGAGGAGACAATGTAACCACTGGAGGAAACAATGTAACCACTGGAGGAGACAATGTAACCACCGGAGGAGACAATGTAACCACCGGAGGAGACAATGTAACCACCGGAGGAGACAATGTAACCACAGGAGGAGACAATGTAACCACTGGAGGAAACAATGTAACCACCGGAGGAGACAATGTAACCACCGGAGGAGACAATGTAACCACTGGAGGAGACAATGTAACGACTGGAGGAGACAATGTAACCACCAGGGGAGACATTGTAACCACAGGAGGAGACAATGTAACCACTGGAGGAAACAATGTAACCACTGGAGGAGACAATGTAACCACCGAAGGAGACAATGTAACCACCGGAGGAGACAATGTAACCACCGGAGGAGACAATGTAACCACCGGAGGAGACGATGTAACCACCGGAGGAGACAATGTAACCACCGGAGGAGACAATGTAACCACCGGAGGAGACAATGTAACCACCGGAGGAGACAATGTAACCACCGGAGGAGACAATGTAACCACCGGAGGAGACAATGTAACCACTGGAGGAGACAATGTAACCACCGGAGGAGACAATGTAACCATTGGAGGAGACAATGTAACCACTGGAGGAGACAATGTAACCACTGGAGGAGACAATGTAACCACTGGAGGAGACAATGTAACCACCGGAGGAGACAATGTAACCACTGGAGGAGACAATGTAACCATTGGAGGAGACAATGTAACCACCAAAGGAGACAATGTAACCACCGGAGGAGACAATGTAACCACAGGAGGAGACAATGTAACCACTGGAGGAGACAATGTAACCACCGGAGGAGACAATGTAACCACTGGAGGAGACAATGTAACCATTGGAGGAGACAATGTAACCACCAAAGGAGACAATGTAACCACCGGAGGAGACAATGTAACCACAGGAGGAGACAATGTAACCACTGGAGGAGACAATGTAACCACCGGAGGAGACAATGTAACCACCGGAGGAGACAATGTAACCACCGGAGGAGACAATGTAACCACTGGAGGAGACAATGTAACCACCGGAGGAGACAATGTAACCACTGGAGGAAACAATGTAACCACCGGAGGAGACAATGTAACCACCGGAGGAGACAATGTAACCATTGGAGGAGACAATGTAACCACCAAAGGAGACAATGTAACCACCAAAGGAGACAATGTAACCACCGGAGGAGACAATGTAACCACTGGAGGAAACAATGCAACCACTGGAGGAGACGATGTAACCACCAAAGGAGACAATGTAACCACCAGAGGAGACAATGTAACCACCGGAGGAGACAATGTAACCACCGGAGGAGACAATGTAACCACTGGAGGAGACAATGTAACGACTGGAGGAGACAATGTAACCACCAGGGGAGACAATGTAACCACAGGAGGAGACAATGTAACCACCGGAGGAGACAATGTAACCACTGGAGGAGACAATGTAACCACCGGAGGAGACAATGTAACCACCGGAGGAGACAATGTAACCACCGGAGGAGACAATGTAACCACTGGAGGAAACAATGTAACCACCGAAGGAGACAATGTAACCACCGGAGGAGACAATGTAACCACCGGAGGAGACAATGTAACCACCGGAGGAGACAATGTAACCACTGGAGGAGACAATGTAACCACCGGAGGAGACAATGTAACCACTGGAGGAGACAATGTAACCACCGGAGGAGACAATGTAACCACAGGAGGAGACAATGTAACCACTGGAGGAGACAATGTAACCACTGGAGGAGACAATGTAACCATTGGAGGAGACAATGTAACCACCAAAGGAGACAATGTAACCACCGGAGGAGACAATGTAACCACCGGAGGAGACAATGTAACCACCGGAGGAGACAATGTAACCACCAAAGGAGACAATGTAACCACCGGAGGAGACAATGTAACCACTGGAGGAAACAATGCAACCACTGGAGGAGACGATGTAACCACCAAAGGAGACAATGTAACCACCGGAGGAGACAATGTAACCACCGGAAGAGACAATGTAACCACCGGAGGAGACAATGTAACCACTGGAGGAGACAATGTAACGACTGGAGGAGACAATGAAACCACCAGGGGAGACAATGTAACCACAGGAGGAGACAATGTAACCACTGGAGGAAACAATGTAACCACTGGAGGAGACAATGTAACCACCGGAGGAGACAATGTAACCACCGGAGGAGACAATGTAACCACCGGAGGAGACAATGTAACCACAGGAGGAGACAATGTAACCACTGGAGGAAACAATGTAACCACCGGAGGAGACAATGTAACCACCGGAGGAGACAATGTAACCACCGGAGGAGACAATGTATCCACCGGAGGAGACAATGTAACTACTGGAGGAGACAATGTAACCATTGGAGGAGACGATGTAACCACTGGAGGAGACAATGTAACCACTGGAGGAGACGATGTAACCATTGGAGGAGACGATGTAACCACCGGAGGAGACAATGTAACCACTGGAGGAGACGATGTAACCACTGGAGGAGACAATGTAACCACAGGAGGAGACAATGTAACCACTGGAGGAAACAATGTAACCACCGGAGGAGACAATGTAACCACCGGAGGAGACAATGTAACCACCGGAGGAGACAATGTAACCACCGGAGGAGACAATGTAACTACTGGAGGAGACAATGTAACCATTGGAGGAGACAATGTAACCACTGGAGGAGACAATGTAACCACTAGGGATGAGCTTCGTGTTCGAATCGAACATACGTTCGACTCGAACATCGGCTGTTCGATCGTTCGACGAAGATTTGGGCCGTTCGCGCCAAATTCGAGTGACGCGAACGGCCCACAATGCACTACGCCATCGCAGTGTCATCCAGGCGCTGTGATTGGCCAAGCATGCACTGTGACCCCGCATGCTTGGCCAATCACAGAGCCGGCAGCGAGGAGAGCAATGATTGGCCACAGGCAGGATGCCTGTGGCCAATTATTGCTGAGGGTGTTTAGTACACGCCCCACACTATAAAAGGCCGCCAGCACGGCGGCCTAGTGTAGTGTGTTCCGGAGCAGGGATAGAGCAGCATAGGCAGGGACAGTGACTTTTATTTCTTTCTTGCTTAACCTGGATTCCTTTAGTTTAGGGAAAGAGAAGGATAGGTAGGGAGAGTGTCAGTGTGTTTTGTGCTTGTGCTATATTGTGCTTAAAAAAAACATTTTTTCTAGGGACAGAAAACTGTAGGTAGGGAGAGTGTCAGTTTCTTTCACTGTCAAAGTCCTTGTTTCCAGGGACCTGGAAGGACAGTGAGTGAATTCTCCTTGTGCTAAATTGTGCTTAAAAAAAACATTTTTTCTAGGGACAGAAAACTGTAGGTAGGGAGAGTGTCAGTTTCTTTCACTGTCAAAGTCCTTGTTTCCAGGGACCTGGAAGGACAGTGAGTGAATTCTCCTTGTGCTAAATTGTGCTTAAAAAAAACATTTTTTCTAGGGACAGAAAACTGTAGGTAGGGAGAGTGTGTCAGTTTCTTTCACTGTCAAAGTCCTTGTTTCCAGGGACCTGGAAGGACAGTGAGTGAATTCTCCTTGTGCTAAATTGTGCTTAAAAAAAACATTTTTTCTAGGGACAGAAAACTGTAGGTAGGGAGAGTGTGTCAGTTTCTTTCACTGTCAAAGTCCTTGTTTCCAGGGACCTGGAAGGACAGTGAGTGAATTCTCCTTGTGCTAAATTGTGCTTAAAAAAAACATTTTTTCTAGGGACAGAAAACTGTAGGTAGGGAGAGTGTGTCAGTTTCTTTCACTGTCAAAGTCCTTGTTTCCAGGGACCTGGAAGGACAGTGAGTGAATTCTCCTTGTGCTAAATTGTGCTTAAAAAAAACATTTTTTCTAGGGACAGAAAACTGTAGGTAGGGAGAGTGTGTCAGTTTCTTTCACTGTCAAAGTCCTTGTTTCCAGGGACCTGGAAGGACAGTGAGTGAATTCTCCTTGTGCTAAATTGTGCTTAAAAAAAACATTTTTTCTAGGGACAGAAAACTGTAGGTAGGGAGAGTGTGTCAGTTTCTTTCACTGTCAAAGTCCTTGTTTCCAGGGACCTGGAAGGACAGTGAGTGAATTCTCCTTGTGCTAAATTGTGCTTAAAAAAAACATTTTTTCTAGGGACAGAAAACTGTAGGTAGGGAGAGTGTGTCAGTTTCTTTCACTGTCAAAGTCCTTGTTTCCAGGGACCTGGAAGGACAGTGAGTGAATTCTCCTTGTGCTAAATTGTGCTTAAAAAAAATTTTTTTCTAGGGACAGAAAACTGTAGGTAGGGAGAGTGTGTCAGTTTCTTTCACTGTCAAAGTCCTTGTTTCCAGGGACCTGGAAGGACAGTGAGTGAATTCTCCTTGTGCTAAATTGTGCTTAAAAAAAACATTTTTTCTAGGGACAGAAAACTGTAGGTAGGGAGAGTGTGTCAGTTTCTTTCACTGTCAAAGTCCTTGTTTCCAGGGACCTGGAAGGACAGTGAGTGAATTCTCCTTGTGCTAAATTGTGCTTAAAAAAAACATTTTTTCTAGGGACAGAAAACTGTAGGTAGGGAGAGTGTGTCAGTTTCTTTCACTGTCAAAGTCCTTGTTTCCAGGGACCTGGAAGGACAGTGAGTGAATTCTCCTTGTGCTAAATTGTGCTTAAAAAAAACATTTTTTCTAGGGACAGAAAACTGTAGGTAGGGAGAGTGTGTCAGTTTCTTTCACTGTCAAAGTCCTTGTTTCCAGGGACCTGGAAGGACAGTGAGTGAATTCTCCTTGTGCTAAATTGTGCTTAAAAAAAACATTTTTTCTAGGGACAGAAAACTGTAGGTAGGGAGAGTGTGTCAGTTTCTTTCACTGTCAAAGTCCTTGTTTCCAGGGACCTGGAAGGACAGTGAGTGAATTCTCCTTGTGCTAAATTGTGCTTAAAAAAAACATTTTTTCTAGGGACAGAAAACTGTAGGTAGGGAGAGTGTGTCAGTTTCTTTCACTGTCAAAGTCCTTGTTTCCAGGGACCTGGAAGGACAGTGAGTGAATTCTCCTTGTGCTAAATTGTGCTTAAAAAAAACATTTTTTCTAGGGACAGAAAACTGTAGGTAGGGAGAGTGTGTCAGTTTCTTTCACTGTCAAAGTCCTTGTTTCCAGGGACCTGGAAGGACAGTGAGTGAATTCTCCTTGTGCTAAATTGTGCTTAAAAAAAACATTTTTTCTAGGGACAGAAAACTGTAGGTAGGGAGAGTGTGTCAGTTTCTTTCACTGTCAAAGTCCTTGTTTCCAGGGACCTGGAAGGACAGTGAGTGAATTCTCCTTGTGCTAAATTGTGCTTAAAAAAAACATTTTTTCTAGGGACAGAAAACTGTAGGTAGGGAGAGTGTGTCAGTTTCTTTCACTGTCAAAGTCCTTGTTTCCAGGGACCTGGAAGGACAGTGAGTGAATTCTCCTTGTGCTATAGTGTGCTTAAAAAAAACATTTTTTCTAGGGACAGAAAACTGTAGGTAGGGAGAGTGTCAGTTTCTTTCACTGTGCAAGTCCTTGTTTCTAGGGACCTGGAAGGACAGTGAGTGAATTCTCCTTGTGCTATATTGTGCTTAAAAAAAACATTTTTTCTAGGGACAGAAAACTGTAGGTAGGGAGAGTGTCAGTTTCTTTCACTGTGCAAGTCCTTGTTTCCAGGGACCTGGAAGGACAGTGAGTGAATTCTCCTTGTGCTATAGTGTGCTTAAAAAAAAACATTTTTTCTAGGGACAGAAAACTGTAGGTAGGGAGAGTGTCAGTTTCTTTCACTGTGCAAGTCCTTGTTTCTAGGGACCTGGAAGGACAGTGAGTGAATTCTCCTTGTGCTATATTGTGCTTAAAAAAAACATTTTTTCTAGGGACAGAAAACTGTAGGTAGGGAGAGTGTCAGTTTCTTTCACTGTGCAAGTCCTTGTTTCTAGGGACCTGGAAGGACAGTGAGTGAATTCTCCTTGTGCTTTATTGTGCTTAAAAAAAACATTTTTTCTAGGGACAGAAAACTGTAGGTAGGGAGAGTGTCAGTTTCTTTCACTGTGCAAGTCCTTGTTTCCAGGGACCTGGAAGGACAGTGAGTGAATTCTCCTTGTGCTATATTGTGCTTAAAAAAAAACATTTTTTCTAGGGACAGAAAACTGTAGGTAGGGAGAGTGTCAGTTTCTTTCACTGTGCAAGTCCTTGTTTCAAGGGACAGAGAAGGACACCTGAAGGTAGCCCTTATTGCTTTTTTCCCATCTCCCTGCAGGCCATCTATTAGAATGTCTGGAAGGCAAACAAGGAGAGGCAGACAGTCAGGAGGCAATAAAAGAGGGCAAGCAGGCTCTGTGTCTGGGGGCAACAGTGCTGGTCGTGGACGCGGTGCATTGTCATCAGCACATGGCCATGGGACACGCTTGTCCTTCTTTTCCGCAGCTGGACATGTTGAGCCACATCATGCCGAAGACTTGGTAGAGTGGATGACCAAGCCCTCCTCCTCCTCCTCATCCTCTCTCACCCAGGCTCAGGGTACTGGCAAAGCAGCTGCCAAAGCGTCGTCTTCCCTGGTATCAATGTCAGACAAATCATCAGTCACTCCTTCCCTAGACCCACCATGTCCTCCTCCTGAGGAGTCCCCCGAACTGTTTCAGCACAGTGTTGGGTACATGCTCCAGGAGGATGCCCAGCGTTTCGAAGGGTCTGATGATGAAACCCAGCTACAGGAAGGCAGTAGGGTGAGAGCAGACAGAGGGGATGCTCAAGAAGGACACCAATCTGGCAGTCATGTTCCAGCAGCTGCAGCATACTGCCAGATTGGCTCCAGTGATGAGGAGGGAGGGGATGATGAGGTCACTGACTCCACGTGGGTGCCTAATAGGAGAGAGGAGGAGGAGGAGGATGAGGAGGAGGCACATCTCCAACGAGACAGGATGCCCTTTGGTGGCCAGCGCAAGGGCAGTACACCGACGGAATCACACCGCAGAGCTCCGCCTGTGCAGGGCGCTGCCTCTGCCCGTCATTCAAAAAGTTCCTTGGTGTGGGCCTTTTTTGAGGCTAGTGCATCAGATCGCACAGCTGCTGTTTGCAACATATGTCTCAAGCGTATATCGCGTGGCCAAAACATCAGCCGCTTGGGTACCACATGCCTGACCAGACATATGTTGACCTGCCATGCAGCTCGTTGGCAAGCCTACCTCAAAGACCCACACCAAAGAACAAAGCGGACCTCTCCTTGCACCGCATCAGCTGGGATCTCCAACCCCACTATAACTTCAGTCCTCTCTGAAACATGCACTGAGAGGAATGAAGGTGTAGAATTAGGTGTGTCACAGCCCAGTACTTGCGGCCACTCTGCTAGCAGTACACCGACGTCCGATTCTAGCAGGCAAATTTCCCTGCCCCAGCTGCTGGACCGTCGAAAGAAGTTCACTCCCAGCCATCCACATGCCCAGCGGTTGAATGCTAGCTTGGCTAAATTGCTAGCGCTTCAACTGCTGCCTTTTCAGTTGGTAGACTCGGCCCCCTTCCGTGAGTTTGTGCAATGTGCGGTTCCTCAGTGGCAGGTTCCCAAACGCCACTTTTTCTCACGGAAGGCTATTCCGGCTCTCTACCGGCATGTGGAAGGCAATGTCTTGGCCTCGCTGGACAGGGCGGTCAGCGGTAAGGTGCATATTACCGCTGACTCATGGTCCAGCAGGCATGGACAGGGACGTTACCTTTCTTTCACGGCCCATTGGGTCACTCTTTTGGCAGCTGGGAAGGATGCAGGACAAGGTGCAGTAGTGTTGGAGGTTGTTCCACCGCCACGCCTCCAAAATGCTACTACTGGTTGTGACACACCTCTCTCCTCCACCCCCTCCTCTTCTTCTTCCTCCATGGCCTCTTCCTGTGGTTTGTCCTATGAACCAGCGGTGCTCCGTAGCCGTTCACGGGGCTACGCAAGTACGCAGGCAAAAAGATGCCATGCCGTGCTTGCGCTGGTGTGTTTGGGGGACAGAAGCCACACTGGGGCAGAGGTCCTGTCTGCTCTGCAGGGCCAGGCCGAGAGGTGGTTGACGCCACGCCAGCTTAAGCCAGGAATGGTGGTTTGCGACAATGGCACCAACCTCCTCTCCGCCCTCCGACAGGGACAACTGACCCATGTGCCCTGTGTGGCTCACGTCCTTAACCTGGTGGTGCAGCGGTTCTTGGGCAGGTACCCGGGCTTACAGGATGTCCTGAGGCAGGCCAGGAAAGTCTGTGTGCATTTCCGCAGATCTTATAATGCCAGTGCTCGCCTGGCTGAGCTGCAAAAGGAGTTGAACCTGCCCAAGAACCGCCTTATATGTGACATGCCCACCAGGTGGAACTCAACGTTGGCCATGCTGCAGCGGCTGCACACGCAGCAGAGGGCCATCAATGAGTACCTGTGCGACTACGGCACCAGGACAGGGTCAGGGGAGCTTGGTTTTTTTTCTCCACGCCAGTGGGGCATGATCAGGGATGCATGCACTGTCCTGGCACCATTTGAGGAGGCCACGAGGATGGTGAGCAGTGACAGTGCATGCATCAGTGACACTGTACCTCTTGTCCACCTGTTGGAGCACACGCTGCGTGGAATAATGGACAGGGCACTTGAGGCAGAACAGAGGCAGGAAGAGGAGGACTTCCTTGCCTCTCAAGGCCCCCTTTACCCAGACAGTGTTCCTTCTGTCCCACCCATCGCACAGGAAGAGGAAGAGGAGGAGGAGGAGGAGGAGGATTGTGTCAGCATGGAGGTGGAGGCTGGCACTCAGCATCATCAGCAGCAGTCTTTTAGGGATGATTTACAGTCCCAAGAAACCAGTGGACTTGTACGTGGCTGGGAGGAGGTGACTGCGGATCATGTCGTCCTTAGTGACCCAGAGGACTCCGGAGCGAATGCCTCAGCAAACCTACGCTGCATGGCCTCCCTGATCCTGCAAAGTCTGCGGAAGGATCCTCGTATTCTTCGGATCAAGGAGAGGGACCATTACTGGCTGGCCACTCTCCTTGATCCACGGTACAAGGGTAAGGTTGCGGACCTTATGTTACCGTCGCAGAGGGAGCAGAGGATGAGACAACTCCGGGAGGCCTTGCAGAAAGGTCTGTGCAACGCGTTCCCAGAGACTGGGAGGTTACAAACTCCTGGTCCAGGACAACGAGTTGCTGAGGCTTCGGCCAGTCAAAGAAGGAGCGGTGGGGAAGGTGGCCGTCTGACCGATGCGTTCAGACAATTCTTTAGTCCGCAGCCCCAAAGTATGATTGGTTCCAGCAACCATCGCCAGCGTCTGATAAACATGGTGCAGGAATATCTAGGGGCAAGGTCAGACTTGGACACCTTCCCCACCGAAAATCCTCTGGCTTACTGGGTCTTGAGGATGGATCACTGGCCAGAGCTTGCACAGTATGCAATTGAGCTACTGGCCTGTCCTGCATCCAGCGTTCTTTCGGAACGCACATTCAGTGCTGCTGGAGGATTTGTCACGGATCACAGGGTGCGCCTGTCCACCGACTCGGTTGATCGACTGACTTTCATCAAGATGAACCAGTCTTGGATCACCACCAGCTACCACACACCTGATGCTGATATAACAGACTAATTGATTTTAACATGTCACATCCCTTCAAGACTGATGCTGATGCTGAGTGTCTGTGCTGTTATGTTGACTGGCTATCCTCCTCCTCCGAGTCCTCAATGATACGATTGATGATGATAGCTTGGAAGATCATTTTTGTTTATGGGTGCCGCCACCAGTGGCTAAGGCCCAATTTTTCAGCCCCTGTTTTACAGGGGCGTGTAATTACAATTTTTTTAGCAATAATTTGCCATAGGGCTCATTGCTGTGCTCCAAGTACAGTATCTGTGAGGGGTTGGAGTGTTGTGGCACCAGTGCCTAAGGCCCAATTTTTCAGCCCCTGTTTAACAGGGGCGTGTCATTACAATTTTTGAAGCAATACTTTGCAACAGGGCTCATTGCTGTGCTCCAAGTACAGTATCTGTGAGGGGTTGTAGTGTTGTGCCACCAGTGCCTAAGGCCCAATTTTTCAGCCCCTGTTCAACAGGGGCATGCAATTACAATTCTTGATCTAATAATTCACAGCAGGGCCCATTGCTGCACCCACCAAGAGTAACTGTCAGGCCTTACAGTGTTGTGGCACCAGCACCACCATCAAAGGCCCAATTTTTCCTACCACTGTTCAACAATTATATGTAATTACAATTCCTGATATAATAGTTGACAGCAGGGCGTTCCAGCACCAACCAAGAGTAACTGAGTGCTTACAGTGTTGTGCCAACACCAACAACTAAGGGGCCTATTTCTGCAGAGTATCTACGGCAGGTCCCTACTTTCAAACATCCAACTTACAAACGACTCCTACTTGCAAACGCAAGAAGACAACAGGAAGTGAGAGGAAATCTACCACTAGGAAGGAAAATTCTCTCCTGTAAGAATAAATATGGGAGAAAGGTGTCTCCTCTGTACTGATGCTTTATCAGCAATCCTTGTTTCAAGAAAAACACCACATTTCAAAAACAGTTGTCATTGGGACGGAAAGTGAGGTGAAATGTTCTGAACAGGGGCACAGACAGCAAAACAAATGTTACAGGGGTGATAACCCTTACCTATGTTTCCCAAAAAGTTTAAAAATAGATTTTTGGGCTGGAGCTACACTTAAACAATGTACCTGTTCAAAATTACAAACAGATTCTACATAAGAACAAACCCTGTCTTGTATGCACCGCCTATATACGGCTGTTCAGAGTATATAGGGCCTTTTTTTTCCTTTAGAAGTGTCATTTTGTGCAGGGACAGTTCTAAACACGGGAAACACGTGGCACTTCACAGGCATACTTTAGACACCCCCCAGGTACGATATTTAAAGGAATATTTGACTTTTTTTTTTCACTTTATGCATCATTAAAATGACTGCTCCCGAAAAACGACCGTTTTTAAAACTTCTTTTTGCATTGATACATGTCCCCTGGTGCAGAACCCGGGTTCCCAAACCCTTTTTAGGACAATAACATGCATAATAGTTGTTATAATTAGCACTTTAGAATTCGAACGTTCGCATCCATTGTATTTAATAGGGTTCTAATGTTCGTACGAACTTTCTGTCCGTTCGCGGGTTCTGGTGCGAACCGAACCCGGGGGTGTTCGGCTCATCACTAGTAACCACTAGAGGAGACAACGTAACCACCGGAGGAGACAATGTAACCACTAGAGGAGACAACGTAACCACCGGAGGAGACAATGTAACCACTGGAGGAGACAATGTAACTACTGGAGGAGACAATGTAACCACTAGAGGAGACAACGTAACCACCGGAGGAGACAATGTAACCACTGGAGGAGACAATGTAACTACTGGAGGAGACAATGTAACCACTGGAGGAGACAATGTAACTACTGGAGGAGACAATGTAACCACTGGAGGAGACAATGTAACCACCGGAGGAGACGATGTAACCACCGGAGGAGACAATGTAACCACTGGAGGAGACGATGTAACCACTGGAGGAGACGATGTAACCACTGGAGGAGACAAGGTAACCACTGGAGGAGACAATGTAACCACTGGAGGAGACAATGTAACCACTGAAGGAGACGATGTAACCACCGGAGGAGACAATGTAACCACCGGAGGAGACGATGCAACTACAGGAGGAGACGATGTAACCACCGGAGGAGACGATGTAACCACCGGAGGAGACAATGTAACCACTGGAGGAGACGATGCAACTACAGGAGGAGACAATGTAACCACTGGAGGAGACGATGTAACCACCGGAGGAGACAATGTAACCATTGGAGGAGACGATGTAACCACTGGAGGAGACGATGTAACCACTGGAGGAGACAATGTAACCACTGGAGGAGACAATGTAACCACCGGAGGAGACAATGTAACCACTGGAGGAGACGATGCAACTACAGGAGGAGACGATGTAACCACCGGAGGAGACGATGTAACCACCGGAGGAGACAATGTAACCATTGGAGGAGACGATGTAACCATTGGAGGAGACGATGTAACCACTGGAGGAGACAATGTAACCACTGGAGGAGACGATGCAACTACAGGAGGAGACGATGTAACCACCGGAGGAGACGATGTAACCACTGGAGGAGACGATGTAACCACCGGAGGAGACAATGTAACCACTGGAGGAGACGATGTAACCACTGGAGGAGACGATGCAACTACAGGAGGAGACGATGTAACCACCGGAGGAGACGATGTAACCACCGGAGGAGACAATGTAACCATTGGAGGAGACGATGTAACCACTGGAGGAGACAATGTAACCACTGGAGGAGACGATGCAACTACAGGAGGAGACGATGTAACCACTGGAGGAGACGATGTAACCACCGGAGGAGACGATGTAACCACCGGAGGAGACAATGTAACCACCGGAGGAGACAATGTAACCACCGGAGGAGACAATGTAACCACTGGAGGAGACAATGTAACCACTGGAGGAGACGATGTAACCACCGGAGGAGACAATGTAACCACCGGAGGAGACGATGTAACCACCGGAGGAGACGATGCAACTACTGGAGGAGACAATGTAACCACTGGAGGAGACGATGCAACTACAGGAGGAGACGATGCAACTACTGGAGGAGACAATGTAACCACTGGAGGAGACAATGTAACCACTGGAGGAGACGATGCAACTACTGGAGGAGACAATGTAACCACTGGAGGAGACGATGCAACTACAGGAGGAGACGATGCAACTACTGGAGGAGACAATGTAACCACTGGAGGAGACGATGCAACTACAGGAGGAGACGATGTAACCACCGGAGGAGACAATGTAACCACCGGAGGAGACAATGTAACCACCGGAGGAGACAATGTAACCACTGGAGGAGACGATGCAACTACAGGAGGAGACGATGTAACCACTGGAGGAGACGATGTAACCACCGGAGGAGACGATGTAACCACCGGAGGAGACAATGTAACCACCGGAGGAGACAATGTAACCACTGGAGGAGACAATGTAACCACTGGAGGAGACGATGTAACCACTGGAGGAGACAATGTAACCACTGGAGGAGACAATGTAACCACTGGAGGAGACGATGTAACCACCGGAGGAGACGATGTAACCACCGGAGGAGACGATGTAACCACCGGAGGAGACGATGCAACTACTGGAGGAGACAATGTAACCACTGGAGGAGACGATGCAACTACAGGAGGAGACGATGTAACCACCGGAGGAGACAATGTAACCACCGGAGGAGACAATGTAACCACCGGAGGAGACAATGTAACCACTGGAGGAGACAATGTAACCACTGGAGGAGACGATGTAACCACCGGAGGAGACGATGTAACCACCGGAGGAGACGATGTAACCACTGGAGGAGACGATGCAACTACTGGAGGAGACAATGTAACCACTGGAGGAGACAATGTAACCACTGGAGGAGACGATGCAACTACAGGAGGAGACGATGTAACCACCGGAGGAGACAATGTAACCACCGGAGGAGACGATGTAACCACCGGAGGAGACAATGTAACCACCGGAGGAGACAATGTAACCACCGGAGGAGACAATGTAACCACCGGAGGAGACAATGTAACCACTGGAGGAGACAATGTAACCACTGGAGGAGACGATGCAACTACTGGAGGAGAAAATGTATGGACATGATCAGATTACAGTATGTATTGACTGGCTGAGACAATGTATCAATTGGACAAGATAATGTAACAACTGAACAAAACTGTCTCATCCAATCGATACATTGCCTTGTACAATCAACACATTATCTTGCCCAGTCAATTTCATTTTCTTATCTGGTTGTTACATTGTCTCAGCCAGTCGATACATTGTCGAATGGAGGAGACACTGTATCAATTACACAAGGCAATATATCAAATCAAATGGATACAATGTATCAATTAAATGAGACAATGTATCGATTGGAGGAGACAATGCATTGCTTAGACAAGAAAATGTATCAATTGAATGAGACAATGTATCAATTAGATGTGATTCTGATTCCAGGATCAGGATTAGTACATGTTCCAGGATCACCAACAGGCGTGTTCCAGGATCAGGATTAGTACATGTTCCAGGATCACCAACAGGCGTGTTCCAGGATCAGGATTAGTACATGTTCCAGGATCACCAACAGACGTGTTCCAGGATCAGGATTAGTACATGTTCCAGGATCACCATCAGGCGTGTTCCAGGATCAGGATTAGTACATGTTCCAGGATCACCATCAGGCGTGTTCCAGGATCACCATCAGGCATGTTCCAGGAAATATGTGTGTACCGCACAGGCTCGGTGGTAAAGGTATTTGTAATCAATGCTTCCACAGCTGCTGTTAGAGTGCTGACAGGGGATAGAACCCATCCAGGTTCCTATAAGGCTTCAAAGAACAATGGGGTACCCCTATAAGTTGCACATCTAGGTGTCCTAGAGTGGTGAGTAGAGTGGCAACCTCAGCCTGGACTGAAACTAGGCCACACACCCAACGCATTTCACTCCGTCCCCCATGGGGACCCCGTGACTAAGCTCTGGGGGCCGGAGTGAAGCGCACTGGAAGTGTGGCCTGGTAGAAATCCAGGCTGAGGTTACCACTCTACTCACCACTCCAGGACACCTAGATGTGCAACTTTTAGGGGCCATCCCATTGTTCTTTGAAGGCTTGTTCCAGGATCAGGATTAGTACATGTTACAGGATCACTAGCAGGCATGTTCCAGGATCCAGAATAGTACATTTTCCAGGATCACTCTCAGGTGCGTTCCAGGACCAGGGGCAGTACACATTTCAGGATCACCAGCAGGCCTCTTCCAGGATCAGGATTAGTACATGTTCCAGGATCAGAATTAGTACATGTTCCAGGATCCCCAACAGGTGTGTTCCAGGATCAGGATTAGTACATGTTACAGGATCACCAGCAGGGACGTTCCAGGATCAGAATTAGTACATGTTCCAGGATCCCCAACAGGTGTGTTCCAGGATCAGGATTAGTACATGTTACAGGATCACCAGCAGGGACGTTCCAGGATCAGGATTAGTACATGTTCCAGGATCACCAACAGGCAAGTTCCAGGATCAGGATTAGTACATGTTCCAGGATCACCAGCAGGCACGTTCCAGGATCAGGATTAGTACATGTTCCAGGATCACCAGCAGGCACGTTCCAGGATCAGGATTAGTACATGTTCCAGGATCACCAGCAGACACGTTCCAGGATCAGGATTAGTACATGTTCCAGGATCACCAGCAGGCACGTTCCAGGATCAGGATTAGTACATGTTCTAGGATCACCAGCAGGCACGTTCCAGGATCAGGATTAGTACATGTTCCAGGATCACCAGCAGGCACGTTCCAGGATCAGGATTAGTGCATGTTCCAGGATTACCAGCAGACACGTTCCAGGATCAGGATTAGTACATGTTCCAGGATCACCAGCAGGCACGTTCCAGGATCAGGATTAGTACATGTTCCAGGATTACCAGCAGACACGTTCCAGGATCAGGATTAGTACATGTTCCAGGATCACCAGCAGCCACGTTCCAGGATCAGGATTAGTACATGTTCCAGGACTACCAGCAGACACGTTCCAGGATCAGGATTAGTACATGTTCCAGGATCACCAGCAGACACGTTCCAGGATCAGAATTAGTACATGTTCCAGGATTACCAGCAGACACGTTCCAGGATCAGGATTAGTACATGTTCTAGGATCACCAGCAGACACGTTCCAGGATCAGGATTAGTACATATTCCAGGATCACCAGCAGGCACGTTCCAGGATCAGGATTAGTACATGTTCCAGGATCACCAGCAGGCACGTTCCAGGATCAGGATTAGTACATGTTCCAGGATCACCAGCAGGCACGTTCCAGGATCAGGATTAGTGCATGTTCCAGGATCACCAGCAGGCACGTTCCAGAATCAGGATTAGTACATGTTCCAGGATCACCAGCAGACACGTTCCAGGATCAGGATTAGTACATGTTCCAGGATCACCAGCAGGCACGTTCCAGGATCAGGATTAGTACATGTTCCAGGATCACCAGCAGGGACGTTCCAGGATCAGGATTAGTACATGTTCCAGGATCACCAACAGGCAAGTTCCAGGATCAGGATTAGTACATGTTCCAGGATCACCAGCAGGCACGTTCCAGGATCAGGATTAGTACATGTTCCAGGATCACCAGCAGGCACGTTCCAGGATCAGGATTAGTACATGTTCCAGGATCACCAGCAGACACGTTCCAGGATCAGGATTAGTACATGTTCCAGGATCACCAGCAGGCACGTTCCAGGATCAGGATTAGTACATGTTCTAGGATCACCAGCAGGCACGTTCCAGGATCAGGATTAGTACATGTTCCAGGATCACCAGCAGGCACGTTCCAGGATCAGGATTAGTGCATGTTCCAGGATTACCAGCAGACACGTTCCAGGATCAGGATTAGTACATGTTCCAGGATCACCAGCAGGCACGTTCCAGGATCAGGATTAGTACATGTTCCAGGATTACCAGCAGACACGTTCCAGGATCAGGATTAGTACATGTTCCAGGATCACCAGCAGCCACGTTCCAGGATCAGGATTAGTACATGTTCCAGGACTACCAGCAGACACGTTCCAGGATCAGGATTAGTACATGTTCCAGGATCACCAGCAGACACGTTCCAGGATCAGAATTAGTACATGTTCCAGGATTACCAGCAGACACGTTCCAGGATCAGGATTAGTACATGTTCTAGGATCACCAGCAGACACGTTCCAGGATCAGGATTAGTACATATTCCAGGATTACCAGCAGACACGTTCCAGGATCAGGATTAGTACATGTTCCAGGATCACCATCAGGCGTGTTCCAGGATCAGGATTAGTACATGTTCCAGGATCACCATCAGGCGTGTTCCAGGATCACCATCAGGCATGTTCCAGGAAATATGTGTGTACCGCACAGGCTCGGTGGTAAAGGTTGTGACAGCAGGAAGGTAAAGTCACCTGGTTGCATCCAGGGGGGTAGATATATTTCGCCCAGATTCAGGCTTTACGCCGATTTGTACAACTAGGTGGAGAGTTGTATAAGGCTAGTGTGCTCATGGATGACTCATACCTCTAGGGAGAGGGCTGGGCGTCGTGCAGACAGGGAGTTGATGAGACCAGCTGAACCTTGTCAGCTCATTTAGGCCTCTATAAGAAACTCCCAGATTCATTAGATGTGAGCTCATGCCTGGAAGCAGACCTGTGTGGACTGTCTAGGGAGAGTGAACCCCTGTGCGGTGAGAGAAAGCCTGTGTGGCTATATTTTGCTTGGACATTTAAAACCAGGGACTAGGACAGCACTAGGCTGATCCCAGTCGTTAGTTAGGAAACCTGTATGTTTAGTCAGAGGTCAAACTGACCAGGATTTATTTTGTTTGTTTCTTTTTGGCTTTGCTGTGTTTTTGTCACTGTACATAGAGAAATAAACCGCACCTTTTGATTTTGAAAACCACAACCTCCGTCTGCTGGCCCTGTTTTTGTGTGGGGAGCCCAACCAGGGGGTCACACACACCCGCTACCGAGTTAACCCCCTCACAGTTGGTGGAGAACCAGTGGCAGTTTTTTTAAGCCAGCATGGAGGAGATACTGAAACAGCTGGCTCTAGCAAATGCCAATCAACAGCAGACAAATGCAGGTTTGCAAAGGAGCCTTGCAGCCCAGCAGCAAGCTCATCAACAAGCCCAGCAGCAATCTGAGGCCCGCTTCATAGACCTGTTACAGAAGCAAGAGCAGAGACTACAACAAATGGAAGCAGTAATGCAGCAACGTCCGCAGACCAGTGAGGAAAGCCGTCCCACTAATACCGCGTCCTTTGGGGTGAGTCGTTTATTGACAAAAATGACTGGAGAGGATGATCCAGAGGTATTTTTGACCACATTTGAAAGGACTGCTGAAAGAGAAAAGTGGCCTGAGGAGCAGTGGGCTGGACTGGTGGCTCCTCTGTTAACTGGTGAATCGCAGAAGGCTTACTATGACCTAGAGCCTGACCAAGCAAAAGACTATGTGATGCTAAAAGCTGAAATATTGGCAAGGCTGGGTGTCACCCTGGCTGTCCGGGCTCAGCGTGTGCATAACTGGACTTTCCAGCTTGGAAAACCCCCCAGGTCTCAAATGTATGATCTCATTCACCTGAGCAGGAAGTGGCTACAGCCAGAGACTTTGTCCGCACCGGAGATTGTGGAACGTGTTGTGATGGATCGTTTCTTGAGAGCTCTTCCTACCGCCATTCAAAAGTGGGTAAGCCACGGAGACCCAGAAACGGCCGGTAAACTTGTGGATCGTGTAGAGAGATACTTGGCTACAGAGAACCTGACGGCCTCTTCCAGAGACTCTCGGACTTTCCACCCTAAGACCAGACCATCCCCAGGGGCGGATAAGAGGATTCCAAGGGGTGAGGGTGGAGAGAGTGAGAGGGTGGGAGCTCTACCCCAAGTTTGGCGAGAACAGCCTGGGAAATCAGCGGCTCAAGAGGCGGCAAGAAGGATCGTTTGCTACCGCTGCCGGCAAGCGGGACATATTGCAGCCAATTGCCCGGTTGTGGAGGAACCCATGCAGTGTGACTTTCTGACGGGCAGACGTCAGTCGCTGTGTGCGACAGTCGCATGCACTGCCATTCGAGGAACTGAGAAACATTTATGCAAAATGTGTGTTAATGGTAGAAATGTTGTGGTATTGCTGGATTCAGGTAGCCTTGTGACCCTGATAAAGGCTGAGTTAGTTAAAACAGAGGTCTCTGGGAATAGCAAGGTAGCTGTTATTTGTGTGCATGGGGACACCCGAGAGTATCCAGTGACTACAGTGTGTTTCGAGACCCCCAAAGGTACCCTCTCTCATCCAGTGGGCTTAGTATCTCAGTTACCGCATGACGCCATTGTGGGAAGGGATTTTCCGAAGTTCTGGGAACTGTGGGATGATCCTGAGCCCCCCACTGGTGCCCCTATGTACCAGGAATGTGATAGCCAGAACTCCTCTGAGAGTGGTGAGGACTCTCCAGAATTTCCCTTGTCAGTATTGGCAGGGGAGACTCAAGAAACTGGAGAGGAGCCCACCTCCTCAGACGAAAACCTACCGTCTGTGGAGTTTTCTGATCTGGAGGTTCACAGGGAAAATTTTGCCACAGAACAGTTAAAAGACCCCGCCCTAATAAAGGCACGGGAAAACGTAGTGGAAATAGATGGCGAGTTAGTGAACCCAGATAATACCTGCACTTACCCATACTTCAGCGTAGAGAAGGACCTACTGTATCGGGTGGCAAAAAGGGCAGAAGAAACCGTTGAGCAGCTGGTGGTGCCCAAACCTTACAGGAAGTTGGTGTTGGAGTTGGCCCATGGGCACATTCTTGGAGGTCATCTGGGGACAGAGAAAACCCGAGAGAGGGTATTACAGAGATTCTATTGGCCTGGGGTGATGAAGGACATAGAAAATTATTGTTCCTCCTGCCCTGTGTGTCAGAGGTCGGCCCCGATGCCACATTTCCGTAGCCCGCTGGTCCCTCTACCCATCATTGAGGTCCCGTTTGAGAGAATCGCAATGGATTTGGTAGGTCCTATAATCAAGTCCGCTAGGGGGCACCAGTACATATTGGTTATAATGGACTATGCCACCCGTTATCCAGAAGCGATCCCTCTCAGAAATACCTCGGCCAAAACCATAGCCAAAGAGCTATCTCTTGTTTTTAGCCGGGTGGGTATTTGTAAAGAACTGCTTACGGACCAAGGTACACCCTTTATGTCCCGGGTTATGAAAGAGCTGTGTAAATTGTTCAAAGTGACGCAATTGCGTACATCTGTGTATCACCCCCAAACCGATGGGCTGGTTGAAAGATTCAACAAAACCCTAAAACAAATGTTGAAGAAAGTGGTGGATAGAGATGGAAAGGATTGGGACTGTCTACTTCCTTATTTGATGTTTGCTATTAGGGAGGTGCCCCAATCCTCTACGGGATTCTCCCCCTTTGAGTTACTGTATGGGAGACACCCAAGAGGGCTGTTGGATATTGCCAAGGAAACTTGGGAAAGTGAGAGTTCTCCCCACAGGAGTGTGATTGAGCATGTCGCCCTGATGCAAGATCGAATTGCACAGGTAATGCCCATCGTGAAGGAACATTTGGCCCAAGCGCAGTTGGCACAGCAGAGAGTGTACAACCGTGGAGCAAAGACCCGTACCTTTTCCCCGGGGGATAGGATATTGGTACTTGTCCCTACGGTTGAAAGTAAATTCCTTGCCAAATGGCAAGGCCCCTACGAGATAATGGAAAAAGTGAGCGAAGTGAATTACAAGGTCAGACAACCAGGAAGGCGAAAGCCCGAACAGATATATCACGTTAATCTGTTGAAAGCCTGGAGGGATAGAGAGTCCCTAGTCGCAGAAACTTGGTCACCAGCTCAAACTGGTTGCGTGATTCCGGAGGTTGGAATAGCAGCCACCTTGTCACAACCCCAACAACAGGAGGTTAAGGAGTTTGTGCTTCGCAACAAGGAGGTGTTCTCTGAGCTGCCGGGACAAACATCTGGGGTAGAGCATGATATTATTACCCCGCCCGGTGAAAGGGTGAAGTTAAAACCCTATCGGATCCCAGAGGCCCGACGGGAGGCAATACGGGAGGAAGTACAGAAAATGCTGAACTTAGGGGTGATAGAGGAGTCCCAAAGTGATTGGTCTAGTCCCATTGTGTTGGTGCCTAAACCGGATGGGAGCTGGCGATTTTGTAACGATTTTCGTCAGTTGAACAAAGTTACAAAATTTGACACCTACCCCATGCCACGTATAGATGAGTTGATCGACCGGCTGGGAACAGCCCGATACATGACGACTCTTGACCTCACAAAAGGGTATTGGCAAATTCCCCTGGCCAAGTCGGCCAAAGAGAAAACCGCATTTGTAACCCCAGACGGGGCGTTCCAATATAAGAGAATGCCGTTCGGGTTACAGAATGCGCCGGCCACATTCCAGCGGAAAATGGACCAGATGCTGAGGCCCCATCGGAAGTATGCTGCGGCTTACCTGGATGACGTAATTGTCCATAGCACAGATTGGGCCTCACATCTGCCAAAAGTGCAAGCAGTCCTGGACTCTGTTCGGGAAGCGGGGTTTACGGCTAACCCCAAGAAGTGTACCATTGGGCAGGAGGAGGCCAAATATCTTGGGTACACCATTGGCAGGGGAGTAATAAAACCCCAACTCAACAAAGTCGAGGCCATCCAGAGTTGGCCACGTCCCAACAGCAAGAAGCAGGTACGAGCCTTTCTGGGAATCGCGGGTTATTATCGGCGCTTCATTCCCCACTTTGCTTCTAAGGCTGTGCCCCTAACCAACCTGACGAAAGGGAAAGGGTCGGTCATGATTAAATGGACCCCCGAGGCTGAGGCAGCATTCCAATTCTTGAAACAAGCCTTATGTAGCCAGCCAGTGTTGTACTCACCCGACTTCTCTAAAGACTTTGTCGTACAAAGTGATGCGTCAGATGTGGGGTTAGGAGCAGTATTGTCCCAGGTCTGGAACGGGGAAGAGCACCCAGTCATTTACCTCAGCAGGAAGTTGAAGTCCCATGAGGTAAATTACGCCACGGTTGAAAAGGAGTGTTTAGCGGTGAAGTGGGCTCTAGATTCCCTTCGGTACTATCTGCTAGGTAGGCACTTTGACATGGTTACGGATCACGCTCCGTTAAAGTGGATGGCTCAAAACAAGGAGACAAATAGAAGAGTGAATAGGTGGTTCCTGGCCCTACAGGAATTCAACTTCACAGTAAAGCATCGCCCTGGCGTTCAAATGGGGAATGTGGATGCTTTGTCTCGAGTACATGAATGCCTGATTGCTGGTGTTCCAACCCCAAGGTTAAAACAAGAGGGGGGGGTATGTGACAGCAGGAAGGTAAAGTCACCTGGTTGCATCCAGGGGGGTAGATATATTTCGCCCAGATTCAGGCTTTACGCCGATTTGTACAACTAGGTGGAGAGTTGTATAAGGCTAGTGTGCTCATGGATGACTCATACCTCTAGGGAGAGGGCTGGGCGTCGTGCAGACAGGGAGTTGATGAGACCAGCTGAACCTTGTCAGCTCATTTAGGCCTCTATAAGAAACTCCCAGATTCATTAGATGTGAGCTCATGCCTGGAAGCAGACCTGTGTGGACTGTCTAGGGAGAGTGAACCCCTGTGCGGTGAGAGAAAGCCTGTGTGGCTATATTTTGCTTGGACATTTAAAACCAGGGACTAGGACAGCACTAGGCTGATCCCAGTCGTTAGTTAGGAAACCTGTATGTTTAGTCAGAGGTCAAACTGACCAGGATTTATTTTGTTTGTTTCTTTTTGGCTTTGCTGTGTTTTTGTCACTGTACATAGAGAAATAAACCGCACCTTTTGATTTTGAAAACCACAACCTCCGTCTGCTGGCCCTGTTTTTGTGTGGGGAGCCCAACCAGGGGGTCACACACACCCGCTACCGAGTTAACCCCCTCACAAGGTATTTGTAATCAATGCTTCCACAGCTGCTGTTAGAGTGCTGACAGGGGATAGAACCCATCCAGGTTCCTATAAGGCTTCAAAGAACAATGGGGTACCCCTATAAGTTGCACATCTAGGTGTCCTAGAGTGGTGAGTAGAGTGGCAACCTCAGCCTGGACTGAAACTAGGCCACACACCCAACGCATTTCACTCCGTCCCCCATGGGGACCCCGTGACTAAGCTCTGGGGGCCGGAGTGAAGCGCACTGGAAGTGTGGCCTGGTAGAAATCCAGGCTGAGGTTACCACTCTACTCACCACTCCAGGACACCTAGATGTGCAACTTTTAGGGGCCATCCCATTGTTCTTTGAAGGCTTGTTCCAGGATCAGGATTAGTACATGTTACAGGATCACTAGCAGGCATGTTCCAGGATCCAGAATAGTACATTTTCCAGGATCACTCTCAGGTGCGTTCCAGGACCAGGGGCAGTACACATTTCAGGATCACCAGCAGGCCTCTTCCAGGATCAGGATTAGTACATGTTCCAGGATCAGAATTAGTACATGTTCCAGGATCCCCAACAGGTGTGTTCCAGGATCAGGATTAGTACATGTTACAGGATCACCAGCAGGGACGTTCCAGGATCAGAATTAGTACATGTTCCAGGATCCCCAACAGGTGTGTTCCAGGATCAGGATTAGTACATGTTACAGGATCACCAGCAGGGACGTTCCAGGATCAGGATTAGTACATGTTCCAGGATCACCAACAGGCAAGTTCCAGGATCAGGATTAGTACATGTTCCAGGATCACCAGCAGGCACGTTCCAGGATCAGGATTAGTACATGTTCCAGGATCACCAGCAGGCACGTTCCAGGATCAGGATTAGTACATGTTCCAGGATCACCAGCAGACACGTTCCAGGATCAGGATTAGTACATGTTCCAGGATCACCAGCAGGCACGTTCCAGGATCAGGATTAGTACATGTTCTAGGATCACCAGCAGGCACGTTCCAGGATCAGGATTAGTACATGTTCCAGGATCACCAGCAGGCACGTTCCAGGATCAGGATTAGTGCATGTTCCAGGATTACCAGCAGACACGTTCCAGGATCAGGATTAGTACATGTTCCAGGATCACCAGCAGGCACGTTCCAGGATCAGGATTAGTACATGTTCCAGGATTACCAGCAGACACGTTCCAGGATCAGGATTAGTACATGTTCCAGGATCACCAGCAGCCACGTTCCAGGATCAGGATTAGTACATGTTCCAGGACTACCAGCAGACACGTTCCAGGATCAGGATTAGTACATGTTCCAGGATCACCAGCAGACACGTTCCAGGATCAGAATTAGTACATGTTCCAGGATTACCAGCAGACACGTTCCAGGATCAGGATTAGTACATGTTCTAGGATCACCAGCAGACACGTTCCAGGATCAGGATTAGTACATATTCCAGGATCACCAGCAGGCACGTTCCAGGATCAGGATTAGTACATGTTCCAGGATCACCAGCAGGCACGTTCCAGGATCAGGATTAGTACATGTTCCAGGATCACCAGCAGGCACGTTCCAGGATCAGGATTAGTGCATGTTCCAGGATCACCAGCAGGCACGTTCCAGAATCAGGATTAGTACATGTTCCAGGATCACCAGCAGACACGTTCCAGGATCAGGATTAGTACATGTTCCAGGATCACCAGCAGGCACGTTCCAGGATCAGGATTAGTACATGTTCCAGGATCACCAGCAGGCACATTCCAGAATCAGGATTAGTACATGTTCCAGGATCAGGGGTAATGCATGTTACAGGATGGTTGCATGAGATGGTTGACCTTGGGCTTGCAATAAAACATTTGTCGTCCTTTCAAAATTCCAATTAAAGCACCAAAAAAAATGAAATAAATAAATAAAGGGGTTGTGTCGCGCCATTGTGCATTCATTATAATTTTTTGGCAGTGTTTGCAATGTTCTCCGTGTAAGTTGCAGCCCGGCAGTTTTCAGGTCATACAGCCATGTGTACATTTCAGGACGGAGAAAGTGATTTAATTAAACCTTTCATTAGGAGCTAAAACAACATTGCAGAGAAGGCAGAAGGCCCGGAGGAAACGCTAATAATGATTCATTACTAAAACAGCTGTTGGCGTTTGGAGCCAGTCATTTGCCTGGCACAGCCAATCGCTTTGCTTCATCTTACAGCGCTTTAATATTTCATAGCTTCCGATCTGCGTTTGATCGTGCGCTGCGGGGCAAACCCGTTTTCCGTTGTCGTCGCTCTTTGATGTCTTCTGCGAGCCGTCGTCAATCCGCAGACTTCATTGTGAAGCGCGAGATTCAGGGTGATATTTTGTGTCGTGCGTCGTTTTTTTTTTTTGTGTGTCAAAATTCTAATTTGAGGTCTTCGGCTGCATTCACACCATCTTGTTTCTAGACATGTGCACACTGAAATATTTCGTTTCGGAATTTCGTTTTCGTTAGAAAAATAAATTTATTTAGTTACTCCTGAAATTCGTTTTTATTTATTTCGTTTTTCGTTAGAAATTGCATTCGTCCGAAAATCTGAATTAATTAAGGTTGAATCTGTCATTGAAGGCTTATGGTGTCTGTCAAATGTTCAAAGAAGATTCGACGGAGCAGCGAAACTGTACGACGCTGCAATCATACATTTCCGGTCGAATGTTCCGCCTACAAGCTATAGATGAATTCTATTGTATGACTAGTAATAATTATATTTTTTAATTACTATTACTAGTCATCAGGGATGAGCCGAACACCCCCCTGTTCGGTTCGCACCAGAACCTACGAACAGACAAAATGTTCGCGTGAACTTTAGAACCCTATTAAATACAATGGACTCGAACGTTCGAAATCTAAAGTGTAATTATAAAGGCTAATATGCAAGTTATTGTCCTAAAAAGTGTTTGGGGACCCGGGTCCTGCCCCAGGGGACATGTATCAATGCAAAAAGAAGTTTTAAAAACGGCCGTTTTTTCGGGAGCAGTGATTTTAATAATGCTTAAAATGAAAAAATAAAAGTGAAATATTCCTTTAAATTTCGTACCTGGGGGGTGTGTATGATATGCATGTAAAGTGGCGCATGTTTCCCGTGCTTAGAACTGTCCCTGCAAAAAATGTCATTTTTGAAAGAAAAAAAGTCATTTAAAACTGACTCGCGGCTATTAATGAATTGTCGGCTCCCGGCAATACATACATAAATTTAAATTACACAGTGAAGGAAGTTCCCCGCTCAAGCCAATGACGTAGGCGGGTCCGACATACCGAGGGAGCGGACCTGATGGGGAACTTTAGAAGGGGCGGGTCTATACATTTAAAACACTGAGAGGGAGTTCCCCATCAGGTCCGCTCAGGCACAACCAATGAAGGACAGCGCTGGACATCGGGATCGCCGCGGGACACTGGATTTCACCGCTGGAATGTTTTTTTTTTTTTTTTTTTTAAATAAAGGACTTTTTCAAGGTGTTTGTGTGTTTTTTTAAACATTTTTTTACGCTTTCTTCGTGAAATGGTAGGGGTACAATGTACCCCTTACCAATTCACATAGGGGGGGCGGGATCTGGGGGTCCCCTTTGTTAAAGGGGTCTTCCAGATTCCGATAAGCCCCCGCCCGCAGACCCCCACAACAACCGGGCAAGGGTTGTGGGGATGAGGCCCTTCTCCCCATTAACATGGGGACATCCTCCCCATGTTGAGGGCATGTGGCTTGGTACGGTTCAGGAGGGAGGGGGGCCGCTCTCTCGTCCCCCCCTTTTCCCCTGTGGCCGGCCAGGTTGCGTGCTCGGATAAGGGGTCTGGTATGGATTTTTAGGGGGACTCCACGCCATTTTTTTTTAAATTTGGGGTGGAGTTCCCCTTAAAATCCATGCCAGATCTGAAAGGCCTGGAATGGATATTTGGGGGAACCCCACGTCAATTTTTTTTTAAATTTGCGGCGGGGTTCCCCTTAATATCCATACCAGACCTGAAGGGCCTGGTAATTGAATTTGGGGGGATCCCCACGCATTTTTTTTTATTTTTTATCAATGACTTTTCTATGTATTGCCGGGAGCCGACAATTCATTATAGCCGCGAGTGAGTTTTAAATGACTTTTTTTCCTTCAGAAATGACATTTTTTGCAGGGACAGTTCTAAGCACGGGAAACATGCGCCACTTCACATGCATATCATACACACCCCCCAGGTACAAAATTTAAAGGAATATTTCACTTTTATTGTTTCACTTTAAGCATTATTAAAATCACTGCTCCCGAAAAAACGGCCGTTTTTAAAACTTCTTTTTGCATTGATACATGTCCCCTGGGGCAGGACCCGGGTCCCCAAACACTTTTTAGGACAATAACTTGCATATTAGCCTTTATAATTAGCACTTTAGATTTCTCCCATAGACTTTTCGAATTTGCCGCGAACACCCCAATTTGTTCGCTGTTCGGCGAACGGGCGAACAGGCAATGTTTGAGTCGAACATGAGTTCGACTCGAACTCGAAGCTCATCCCTACTAGTCAACCAACATTAGAATTCTTCTATAGCCTATGGGCCGAGCATTTGACCGGAAATGTACGATTGCGGCGTCGTACAGTTTATCTGCTCCGTAGAATCTTCTTAGAACTTTCAACAGACACCATAAGCCTTCAATGACAGATTCGACGTTTGTATGTTTTTCGATGCTTCGTTGAATCTTCGTCGTTCATGTCGAATTGTCAAGTCAGTTCTATTTTACTGCTCCTCCTCTTTGGTTACAATCAGCCAATAACATTCATCATCATCATTTTTTTATTTTACTTCCCCCACCCAATTCCAGCAGTGATCTTTTCTCTCTATAATGTTGAATCTTTACTCTCTATAATGTCGGATCTTTTCTCTCTATAATGTCGAATCTTTTCTCTCTATGTAGAATAATCTTGGACTAATAGAGTTAAGTTTAGGCACATTTGACCACAGGTTCGATGGACACAGATTGTTATTGTCAGCCTCATGTCGAATCTCCTATCTATATCGAACTGTTGTTGCAACGAAAACGAAATTAAGCATTTGTTTATGTCGGATCTTTCGGTTTTCGGATTCTGCATTTTCGTTTTCGTTTGTTAAAACGATAACGAAAATACCTGAAATTCGGACGAAAATGCATTCGGACGAAAACGAATGCACATGTCTACTTGTTTCCCAGACGCACGACAAAACGCACAGGAACGCGCATTTTGGTGCGCTTTTCTGGAACATGCACTTTGGAAACATGTGAAAGACGCGCTGCAAACATGGTTAATGGCACTTCAAACGTGTTTATCAGATACGCGTTTTGTCGCCTGTAAAATGCGCTACAAAGCGCGGTAAGAAAACCTGGGAAGCTCGATGCCCATATAAGTGCCAGGAGATTCTGTGCCATGTTTGTGGTACATAGGGCAACCAATTCAAGAGAATGAACCGCCTGATGCGCGTTACTCAAAAATGCGCACAAAAGTATGCCAAAAAAATGTGCAGGAATGAGGGTCCCCGCTGCACTACGTGTGAATAGATCTTCCAATGAGGCGGCATGCACTGGATGCTCATTTTAGCATGCGTTTCGGAAATGTATGAAAAAACGTGCTGCAATTGCGTGTCGCGCTTGCAATGCTATTAATTGTAAATGGCACCCCAAACGTGCTCAGCAGATGTGCATTTTGTCACTTGACAAACGCAGCAAAATGCGCGGTAAGGACGCGAATGAAGCTCAAATAGGTTCAGAAGCTTCTTTGCCGCATGTTTCATGCATAGGGCAGTCCTAAGTGAACGGGCCACCCTGTGTGCCAAAAACACGCCTAAATAAAATGCACATGGGTGTGAATGGGGCATCATAGCCAGAGGTGGGTGCCGTTTTCTAACTAGTAAATTTAATCTTTGCCGAAAAAAGCAAAATTCAGCAGATCGCTTGGACCAGAACTGCAGGCAACACATCAAAATATACTAAAAAGTTGAAGATTTCAGGCAAATTCAAATACTTTTTTCTTTGAATGGGAACCCAAAGTGGTGAAGGCTCCTCTCTCTCTTGGGTTTCAAAGGTAGCCATAAAGGGGTATACACATGCCACGGCCATGGTGCTTTACATCATGACACAGCAACATTTATCCCCACTGCCGTGTTTGGTGGGCCATGTTGAACTTCACCCTTCCAGGAGAATGGGACCACCAAGCAACTGCCACCGGAACTGAGTGTAATGGGCAGGGCCGCCATCAGGAATTTTGGGGCCCCTTACACAGCTTCAGGCATGGGCCCCCTGGAGCAAGAGGAGAAGTGGGGGGGGGGGCTGCCGTGTATTGAGAAGCAGGGGGGTGCCACAAATTGAGAAACGGGGGGTGCTGCCGCCGGGAATTGTTTAGCCCCGGGTACCTCCGGGCCCCTTACAAAAAAAAGAAGAAAAAAAATTATTTATAAAAAGAAAAGGGGGGGTTGCTATCCGGGGCCCTGGGGACCTCTGGGCCCCTTACAAAAAAAAAGAAAAAAAAAAAAGAAAAAAAAAAAAAAAAAAGAATAAAAAAAATTTATAAAAAAAAGGGGTGTTGCCATCCGGGCCCCTGGGGACCTCTGGGCCCCTTACAAAAAAAGGGGGTTGCCATCCGGGGCCCTGGGGACCTCCTAGCCCTTGGGGACCTCTGGGCCCCTTACAAAAAAAGGGAGGTTGCCATCTGGGGCCCTGGGGACCTCTGGACCCCTTACAGGTGTACTGCCTGTACCCCCCCTTATGGCGGCCCTGGTAATGGGCAAGGTTGTGGTACGGTGCCGCAGCCTTTTAAGTTCTAAAACAGGTTGTGGGTGGGAAACATAATGACTGTCAAACGCCCTCTGTGGATCACTCTTTAGAAGGTTGATGCGAATGTAGAGAAGCCCTTAGATAGTTGTCCACATATGCCTTTGGTTTCCATTTTGAGTGCCTTGGTAACCCCAAATCCCGGGGTTCTCTGGCATGCTCATGTTTGCCCTGTTCTCCTAGATGATGGCTCGGTGCCATTCCTCCTTCACCTCTTTACTAGCCCATTACCGTGTTGGGTGACCTCTCAGTCCAGTAATGATGCCAGAGAGATGGGAGTGGTTGGGTCCAGACTGCTCTCCAGGAGAGGTGATTGACAATTAGAATACTGAAACATCTCAGGATTTTTGGGGTTACCAGGGAGGTTATTAGGTAAACTAAATGACCACGTGGAAACCTACTGTAGATGTGCCTCTTTTTCTATAAAAGCTTAACAGATTCCCCTAAACTTTTCTGGAATACTTCATACTGATAGCACAGCTGGCAGAAAATGTAATCCAAGGTTAGCTCCACTTTTATTAATACAGTCCAGTGTGTGGAAAAAATGTGTAGTGGTGTTATACATACTTTATACTCAATTCGGTTTTTGTTTTTTTAATTCTCTTTTAGAGCCAGCAGGTGGCACTGTAGTCTCTTTTCCAAATTTTCCGGACTCAGTTTGCCTCTTTGATGTAAAAAACATTGTTTACAGAGGTCATCAGCTCAAGCTGAGCTGTAGATAAATAAGTGAATTAGAGCAAGAACTCATTTCAATGACTTGTCCTATATTGGCTGGCTCAGTCACAGAGCCAGCAGGTGAAGCTGCGGTATTTTATTTACATTTTCAAGACTCTTAAGCCCTGTACACACGATCGGATTTCCTATGGATTCTAATCCAATGGATTTTTCCATCGGTAATCCGATGAAGCTGACTTCCATCAGTCCTGCCTACACACCATCAGTCTAAAATCCGACCGTCCCAAACGCTATGACGTAAAACACTCCGACGAGCCGAGAAAAATTAAGTTCAATGCTTCTGAGCATGCATCGACTTGATTCTGAGCATGCATGGGTTTTTTCTCCGATGGAGTTCCACACAGACGATCAGATTTTGCTATTGTTTTTTTTTCCATCGGATAAATTTAAAACATGTTCTATTTTTTCACACCGATGGAAAAAAGACCGATGGGGCCCATACACGATCGGTTTGTCCAATGAAAACAGTACATCGGACTGTTTTCATCGGTAAAACCGATCGTGTGTACACGGCTTCAGTTTGCTTCTTTGATGTAAAAGCCATTGTTTACAGAGGGCATCAGCTAAAGCTGAGCTTTATATAAACACGTGAATTAGAGTAATGACTCCTTGCAATGACTTGTCCCCTATTGGCTGGCTCAGTCACACAGCCAGAAGGTGGAGCTGTAGTCTTTTTTCCAGGTTTTCCAGACTCTCAGTTTGCCTCTTTGATGTAAATGCCATTGTTTACAGAGGTCATCAGCTCAAGCAGAACTTTAGCTTAACAAGCGAATTAGAGCAAATACTCCTTGCAACTACTTGTCCCCTATAGGCTGGTTCAGTCACAGAGCCAGCAGGTGGAGCTGTGGTCTCTGTTTTACATTTTCAAGACTCTCAGTTTGCTTCTTTGATGTAAAAGCCATTGTTTACAGAGGGCATCAGCTAAAGCTGAGCTTTATTATAAATAGGTGAATTAGGCTGGGTTCACACCAGTCCAGTGCGAATTCCAGCTCCGTTCTCTATGCGAAGAGAAGAAGCAGCTGTTCGGTGCATTCCTCTGCGTTGTAGGTGCGAATTACATGAGCAGGGAGAGGGGGAGGTGTAGTGAAGAGAGGGAAAAATGCCTGTTCAGACCGCAATGCATATGCGAATCAGATGCGTGCCCATAGAAGATAATGGGCCTTAATTCGCACCTGAGCCGCACCGCAATGCCTAGAAAACGCAAACGTTTTTTTGGGCAATGCGCAGTGTTAATGCATCACACATATGTGAACCAGCCTCATTAAAATGAATGTATTTTATAATGTTATGCAAATTGGATGCGGTTTAAGCCGCAACCAAATCTCATAGGTGTGAACGGGGCCTAAGAGTAATGACTCCTTGCAATGACTTGTCCTATATTGGCTGGCTCCGTCACAGAGCCAGCAAGTGGAGCTTTGTTCTTTTATTTACATTTACAAGACTCTCAGTTTGCTTCTTTGATGTAAAAGCCATTGATCACAGTGGCCATCAACTCAAAATAAGCTTTAGACAAACAAGAGAATAAGAGCAGCAACTCATTACAATGACTCCTCCCCTATAGGTTGGCTCAGTCACAAGGCCAGCAGGTGGAGCTGTGGTCTCTTTTTTAGGTTTTGAAGACTCTCAGTTTGCTTCTTTGATGTAAAAGCCATTGTTTACAGAGGTCATCAGCTAAATCTGAGCTTTAGATAAACATGTAAATTAGAGCAATGACTCATTGCAATGACTCGCCCCCTATTGGCAATTGCTTGTCCCCTATAGGCTGGCTCAGTCACACAGCCAGCGGGTGGAGCTGTGGTCTCTTTTTTAGGTTTTGAAGACTCTCAGTTTGCTTCTTTGATGTAAAATCCATTGTTTACAGAGGTCATCAGCTAAATCTGAGCTTTAGACAAACAAGAGAATAAGAGCAGCAACTCGTTACAATGACTCGTCCCCTATAGGTTGGCTCCATCACAAGGCCAGCAGGTGGAGCTGTGGTCTCTTTTTTAGGTTTTGAAGACTCTCAGTTTGCGTCTTTGATGAAAAATCCATTGTTTACAGAAGTCATCAGCTAAATCTGAGCTTTAGATAAACATGTGAATTAGAGCAATGACTCATTGCAATGACTCGTCCCCCTATTGGCAATTGCTTGTCCCCTATAGGCTGGCTCAGTCACACAGCCAGCGGGTGGAGCTGTGGTCTAATTTTTCAGGTTTTCCAGACTCTCAGTTTGCTTCTTTGATGTAAGATCTATTGTTTCAGCTGGATGAATCATGGCTGGGAGCATCATTCTGTAGTCTCCATTGTTAACCCGTAGCGCTTTATCTTCATAATGCTACACCAAGGACTCCATATAAAGCTCTGATTATTATATACTGTGCAAGCTTCCATTGTGTAGAATTCCAAAAGAAAACTATCCCTGAAGTTTTGTGCCTGGAGCAGGAAATACTTCATTTCCATTGAAATGTGTCCTTCCGACTCGCCACACAATTAATAAGCAATTTTCCCCTCAGCTGTTGGGGACTGATTAGTAACCCGCAGTGCAGGTACTGCCAGATCTCACAGATGACACCGGATTTTATTGGAATTTCCTGATGATTGTTCGCTGTGAATGATTAAAATTGTCCTTTAAACAGATTTTTGGCAGCACTTTAGTGAAATTTGCCCTTTAGGTTCAGGAATTTCATTTTACAGCAATTTTCTGCAGAACCTCCCAAACCTTCAGAGCAGAATAAACTTCATGGCCTGACGAAAGTATCTATTACTGGAGGAACAGGAGTAAGCCAGGCATAGAAGATTTTACCTCCCATTTAACTCCCTGAATAATGGAGGAAATGGTGCGTGGCTCCCCATATGCCGGCTGGAGCTCAGCGCGTTTCGATGGAGATTTGGAATTTTTCCGTTTGGTTTCTATACATAAAATATTCAGCAGAGAATTAATCAGCCGGATTCCTTTCTGTGACCTTCAGATGTCTTTCGTTGAAGGATGTTCAGGAGGACCTGCTGGAAAAGTTACAGGACCACCATGGACCTACCTACCCCTACACCGGTCCTCACTGATTGGATATGTGATGATGTGTGATTGGGGCAGAAGAAGCACTGAAGCATTCTAAGTCATTCTTCCAGCAGCTCAGCTCTCTCCTCCCCCCTCCCTGCAGTGACACTTCCCTTTCAGCAGTCCCTCTGCCCAGGAAGTGACCCAGCAGCAGGGCCAGGACAAGGTGTGGTCAGGAGGGGCAGGGGCCGTGGGTGCAGCACTTTCAGGTGGGAGGGTGTTCACTGCAAGGCGAGCCGCACTTTTCTCACTGCAAACGATTGGCCGTGCATGCGCAGCGCACACTCCATGCCATCTATGGGCAATCAGGACAAGAGGGTGGAGAACAGATGCAGGGCAGTATGCCCACCCTATGTCATGTGTTCGCATCAGTGGGGAAGGTAGTTCCATGTCTTTACCTTGGGAGCTGGACAGACCCGATACTTCCCAGCAGCTCAGCTTCCCTCCCATTAGAAAGTCTGCTCACCTTGCTCCTCTTCCCAGCAGTGACTCAGCATCTCCACTCCCCCTCCCAGCAGTTGCTCTGCTTTCTTACTCCAGGAGTGACTCATAGCTCAGCACCACCTGCACCACCCTCCCAACAATGAATCAGCAGCTCAGCTACCCCTACTCTGAGGAGGGGGGGGGGAGGGGAGGGCGCTCCCTTTGGGGAACATCCACCAATTCAACTTTTTATTTTACTTTTTTTTTTATATTAACGTTTTTTATTAAAGTGTCTGTAAACCTTCTGTGACCACTTGGCCCTACAGGTGATCCTAGATTAAGTCTTACCTGTAGGTGCAACAAATATCTCAGAGACCTCCACGGTTAAGGAGATATTTGCAGAAAAGGCTGCACCGATGTCTACAGAGCGCATGCGCGAGAGTGACGTCATCGCCGCTCCGGCCAATCACAGCGCCAGAGCAGCGATACCAGGAAGAAGCTCAGAGGGGACATGGTGGCAGCGGAGGGGAACCAGGAGGACTTCGGGGGCTTTGATTTCAAGTAAGTACCACATAATGAGCTAGTATGCCATGCAAACTGTACTAGCTCATTATGCCTTTCTCTTGCAGGGTCTTATTTTATCCCGTTTTTTTGGGGGGGGGGAGGATTACTTCCTCTTTAAGAGTAAAACAAAGACAGTGTATAGATGATAAGTATCATTGTATATCACAAGACAGTCAGAGCGCCATGTTACAGATTTTGTGAAACATTCATTTTGAGCAAAAGTTACATTGTATCTCTCCATCTCCCCTATTCATAGTTACATTGTATCTCTCCATCTCCTCTATTCATAGTTACATTGTATCACTCCATCTCCTCTATTCATAGTTACATTGTATCTCTCCATCTTCCCTATTCATAGTTACATTGTATCTCTCCATTTCCCCTATTCATAGTTACATTGTATCTCTCCATCTCCCCTATTCATAGTTACATTGTATCTCTCCATCTCCCCTATTCATAGTTACATTGTATCTCTCCATCTCCCCTATTCATAGTTACATTGTATCTCTCCATCTCCCCTATTCATAGTTACATTGTATCTCTCCATCTCCCCTATTCATAGTTACATTGTATCTCTCCATCTCCCCTATTCATAGTTACATTGTATCTCTCCATCTCCCCTATTCATAGTTACATTGTATCTCTCCATCTCCTCTATTCATAGTTACATTGTATCACTCCATCTCCCATATTCATAGTTACATTGTATCTCTCCATCTCCCCTATTCATAGTTACATTGTATCACTCCATCTCCCATATTCATAGTTACATTGTATCTCTCCATCTCCCCTATTCATAGTTACATTGTATCTCTCCATCTCCCCTATTCATAGTTACATTGTATCTCTCCGTCTCCCCTATTCATAGTTACATTGTATCTCTCCATCTCCCCTATTCATAGTTACATTGTATCTCTCCATCTCCCCTATTCATAGTTACATTGTATCTCTCCATCTCCCCTATTCATAGTTACATTGTATCTCTCCATCTCCCCTATTCATAGTTACATTGTATCTCTCCATCTCCCCTATTCATAGTTACATTGTATCTCTCCATCTCCCCTATTCATAGTTACATTGTATCTCTCCATCTCCCATAGGTATAGTTACATTGTATCTCTCCATCTCCCCTATTCATAGTTACATTGTATCTCTCCATCTCCCCTATTCATAGTTACATTGTATCTCTCCATCTCCCCTATTCATAGTTACATTGTATCTCTCCATCTCCCATAGTTATAGTTACATTGTATCTCTCCATCTCCCCTATTCATAGTTACATTGTATCTCTCCATCTCCCCTATTCATAGTTACATTGTATCTCTCCATCTCCCCTATTCATAGTTACATTGTATCTCTCCATCTCCCCTATTCATAGTTACATTGTATCTCTCCATCTCCCCTATTCATAGTTACATTGTATCTCTCCATCTCCCATATTCATAGTTACATTGTATCTCTCCATCTCCCATAGGTATAGTTACATTGTATCTCTCCATCTCCCCTATTCATAGTTACATTGTATCTCTCCATCTCCCCTATTCATAGTTACATTGTATCTCTCCATCTCCCCTATTCATAGTTACATTGTATCTCTCCATCTCCCCTATTCATAGTTACATTGTATCTCTCCATCTCCCCTATTCATAGTTACATTGTATCTCTCCATCTCCCATAGGTATAGTTACATTGTATCTCTCCATCTCCCCTATTCATAGTTACATTGTATCTCTCCATCTCCCATAGTTATAGTTACATTGTATCTCTCCATCTCCCCTATTCATAGTTACATTGTATCTCTCCATCTCCCCTATTCATAGTTACATTGTATCTCTCCATCTCCCCTATTCATAGTTACATTGTATCTCTCCATCTCCCCTATTCATAGTTACATTGTATCTCTCCATCTCCCCTATTCATAGTTACATTGTATCTCTCCATCTCCCTTATTCATAGTTACATTGTATCTCTCCATCTCCCCTATTCATAGTTACATTGTATCTCTCCATCTCCCATAGGTATAGTTACATTGTATCTCTCCATCTCCCCTATTCATAGTTACATTGTATCTCTCCATCTCCCCTATTCATAGTTACATTGTATCTCTCCATCTCCCCTATTCATAGTTACATTGTATCTCTCCATCTCCCATAGTTATAGTTACATTGTATCTCTCCATCTCCCATAGTTATAGTTACATTGTATCTCTCCATCTCCCATAGTTATAGTTACATTGTATCTCTCCATCTCCCCTATTCATAGTTACATTGTATCTCTCCATCTCCCCTATTCATAGTTACATTGTATCTCTCCATCTCCCCTATTCATAGTTACATTGTATCTCTCCATCTCCCCTATTCATAGTTACATTGTATCTCTCCATCTCCCATAGGTATAGTTACATAGGAGGTGAGGATGAAAAAAGACACAAGTCCCCCCTCTGTGTGATGAGATGTCCGTATTACATTGTATCTCCTGTATGTTGGGGTCCTTCAGGTGATTATCTAAGGGCCGGTTCACACCACATGCAGTCCAGTGCGTTTTTTTTTGCATCAAAAACGCATGGAAAGTAGGTTATATGGCTTTCAATGGCATAGTTCACACCAGTGCTTGCAGTTCCAGTTCCAGAAAAAATAGTAGAATATGCTGCATTTTACCTGCACTGGACTGTACTGGAACGCTGTAAAACGCATCAAAAACGCACTGCAACGCACTGCAACACACTTAAATGCACCAAAAACGCACTAGAACACACTTGTCTTTATCTAAGGTTAATAAAAAAAGAGGGGTGAATAAAAAGCACTGGAGCGCATCAAAAACGCGTCAAAAACGTGCATGCAAAAAAGCACCTGGAACGCATCCGGATTGCGTTTCTATGGTGTGAACTGGCCCTAATAGTTTCTTGAAACTATCGATGCCCCCCGCTGAGACCACCGCCTGTGGAAGGGAACTCCACATCCTCGCCGCTCTTACAGTAAAGAACCCTCTACATAGTTTAAGGTTAAATCTCTTTTCTTCTCATTGTAATGAGTGGCCGGCCAGCGTAGCCGTGACATGTATGGGCGAGAGAGCGTGTTGGTAATATACATGATATAAACCTGCCAGATATTCTCATAAGAGATCAGTGGCGGAATTTTCAGGGTCGCAGCAGTCGCAGTTGCGACTGGGCCCTGTAATTCCGCCAAGTCCCAGGGGCCCGCCACCCGTCCGTGAGAGGAGCCCGACCGCCGCGCAGGGCCGGCCCTACCATGGGACCCGATGGTACCTTTCAGGGGGCGGCAAATCAATGTTCAAACTGCTGCGCTGTGTGTTTGAGCCAAGCTCAGCAATGGGCAGCGGGTGTCCTGTGATTGGCCGAGCAGGTCATGTGGGCGGGACGGACGGCAGACATGAGGCTTGTGATTCGCCTGGAGGAGCGGAGGAGCTGGACTGTGGGTAATCGCGCCAGCCCTGCATGCTCCCCTTCCTAACTAGCGCTGTGTGTCACAGGAGACCTGAGGTCCTCTCTCATCTGCCCTGTAAGCCGCCCGTGGCCCCCCCTCCTCCTCTCTATCAGCCGCCCCCCCTCCTAAGGTCCTCTCTCTCATCTGCCCTGTCAGCCGCCCACGGCCCCCCCTCCTCCTCTCTATCAGCCGCCCCCCCCCCTCCTGAGGTCCTCTCTCTCATCTGCCCTGTCAGCTGCCCACGGCCCCCCCTCCTCTCTATCAGCCGCCCCCCCCCCTCCTGAGGTCTGTCTCTCTCATCTGCCCTGTCAGCTGCCCACGGCCCCCCCCCCCTCCTGAGGTCCTCTCTCTCATCTGCCCTGTCAGCCGCCCACGGCCCCCCCCCCCTCCTGAGGTCCTCTCTCTCATCTGCCCTGTCAGCTGCCCACGGCCCCCCCTCCTCTCTATCAGCCGCCCCCCCCCCTCCTGAGGTCTGTCTCTCTCATCTGCCCTGTCAGCTGCCCACGGCCCCCCCCCCCTCCTGAGGTCCTCTCTCTCATCTGCCCTGTCAGCCGCCCACGGCCCCCCTCCTCCTCTCTATCAGCCGCCCCCCCCTCCTGAGGTCCTCTCTCTCATCTGCCCTGTCAGCTGCCCACGGCCCCCCCTCCTCTCTATCAGCCGCCCCCCCCCCCTCCTGAGGTCTGTCTCTCTCATCTGCCCTGTCAGCCGCCCATGGCCCCCCCTCCTCCTCTCTATCAGCCGCCCCCCCCTCCTGAGGTCCTCTCTCTCATCTGCCCTGTCAGCTGCCCACGGCCCCCCCTCCTCTCTATCAGCCGCCCCCCCTCCTGAGGTCTGTCTCTCTCATCTGCCCTGTCAGCCGCCCACGGCCCCCCCTCCTCCTCTCTATCAGCCGCCCCCCCCCCTCCTGAGGTCCTCTCTCTCATCTGCCCTGTCAGCTGCCCACGGCCCCCCCTCCTCTCTATCAGCCGCCCCCCCCTCCTGAGGTCTGTCTCTCTCATCTGCCCTGTCAGCTGCCCACGGCCCCCCCCTCCTGAGGTCCTCTCTCTCATCTGCCCTGTCAGCTGCCCACGGCCCCCCCTCCTCTCTATCAGCCGCCCCCCCCTCCTGAGGTCTGTCTCTCTCATCTGCCCTGTCAGCTGCCCACGGCCCCCCCCCCCCTCCTGAGGTCCTCTCTCTCATCTGCCCTGTCAGCCGCCCACGGCCCCCCTCCTCCTCTCTATCAGCCGCCCCCCCCCTCCTGAGGTCCTCTCTCTCATCTGCCCTGTCAGCTGCCCACGGCCCCCCCTCCTCTCTATCAGCCGCCCCCCCTCCTGAGGTCTGTCTCTCTCATCTGCCCTGTCAGCCGCCCACGGCCCCCCCTCCTCCTCTCTATCAGCCGCCCCCCCCCTCCTGAGGTCCTCTCTCTCATCTGCCCTGTCAGCTGCCCACGGCCCCCCCTCCTCTCTATCAGCCGCCCCCCCCTCCTGAGGTCTGTCTCTCTCATCTGCCCTGTCAGCTGCCCACGGCCCCCCCCCTCCTGAGGTCCTCTCTCTCATCTGCCCTGTCAGCTGCCCACGGCCCCCCCTCCTCTCTATCAGCCGCCCCCCCCTCCTGAGGTCTGTCTCTCTCATCTGCCCTGTCAGCTGCCCACGGCCCCCCCCCCCCTCCTGAGGTCCTCTCTCTCATCTGCCCTGTCAGCCGCCCACGGCCCCCCCTCCTCCTCTCTATCAGCCGCCCCCCCCCTCCTGAGGTCCTCTCTCTCATCTGCCCTGTCAGCTGCCCACGGCCCCCCCTCCTCTCTATCAGCCGCCCCCCCCTCCTGAGGTCTGTCTCTCTCATCTGCCCTGTCAGCTGCCCACGGCCCCCCCCCTCCTGAGGTCCTCTCTCTCATCTGCCCTGTCAGCTGCCCACGGCCCCCCTCCTCTCTATCACTCTATCAGCCGCCCCCCCCTCCTGAGGTCTGTCTCTCTCATCTGCCCTGTCAGCTGCCCACGGCCCCCCCCTCCTGAGGTCCTCTCTCTCATCTGCCCTGTCAGCCGCCCACGGCCCCCCCTCCTCCTCTCTATCAGCCGCCCCCCCCCTCCTGAGGTCCTCTCTCTCATCTGCCCTGTCAGCTGCCCACGGCCCCCCCTCCTCTCTATCAGCCGCCCCCCCCCCTGAGGTCTGTCTCTCTCATCTGCCCTGTCAGCTGCCCACGGCCCCCCCCTCCTGAGGTCCTCTCTCTCATCTGCCCTGTCAGCTGCCCACGGCCCCCTCTCCTCTCTATCAGCTGCCCCCCCTCCTCTCTATCAGCTGCCCCCCTCCTCTCTATGAGCCGCCCCCCTCCTCTCTATCAGCCGCCCCCCCTCCTCTCTATCAGCCGCCCCCCCTCCTCTCTATCAGCCGCCCCCCCACTCTCTATCAGCCGCCCCCCTCCTCTCTATCAGCCGCCCCCCCTCCTCTCTATCAGCCGCCCCCCCTCCTCTCTATCAGCCGCCCCCCTCCTCTCTATCAGCCACCCCCCCTACTCTCTATCAGCTGCCCCCCTACTCTCTATCAGCCGCCCCCCCCCTCCTCTCTATCAGCCGCCCCCACTCCTCTCTATCAGCCGCCCCCCCTCCTCTCTATCAGCCGCCCCCCCTCCTCTCTATCAGCCGCCCCCCTCTCTATTAGCCGCCCCCCCTCCTCTCTATCAGCCGCCCCCCCTCCTCTCTATCAGCCGCCCCCCCTCTTCCTCTCTGTCAGCCGCCACCCCCCTCTTCCTCTCTGTCAGACCCCCCTCTTCCTCTCTCAGACCCCCCTCTTCCTCTCTGTCAGACGTGTGGCAGGTGACGTCGTGGCAAGTGACAATCCGCAACAAGTGACAATCTGCATCTGGGGGCAGGTGACACACTCGGGGCTCCCACTGATTCTGCATTATGGTGAGTTGAACTATTTTATTTTATATAACAATGTGATAATAGAAATAATGCACTTCAATTTTTTTTGCGATTCGGCACTGCATCGATTTAACTGACAATTGCGCGGTCATGTGACGTTGCACCTAAACAAATAGAGCTTTCTTTTGGTGGTATTTGATCACTTCTGTGGTTTTTAATTTTTGTGCTATAAACAAAAATAGAATGACAATTTTGAAAATAATCTTTTATTTAACTTTTTGCTATAATAAACATCCAAAAATAAAAATTTCTTCATCAGTTTAGGTCGATATGTATTCTTCTACATAGGTTTGGAAAAAAAAAACCGCAATAAGTGTATATTGATTAGTTTGCGCAAAAGTTATTGTGTCTACCAAATAGAGGATAGATTTATGGCATTTTTATTATTATATTTTTTTTACTAGTAATGGCGGTGATCTGCGATTTTTAGCGAAACTGTGACATTGCGGTGGACAGATCGGACACTTTTGACACTTTTTTGGGACCAGTAACATTTATACAGCGATCAGTGCTATAAAAATGCACTGATTACTGTGTAAATGTCACTGTCAGGAAAGGGGTTAAATGTGTTCCCTGGGAGGTGTTTCTAACTGCAGGGATGGGACTGACTGGAGGAGGAGAGAAATCTCTGTTCCTAATCACTAGAAACAGCAGATCTGTCTCTCCTCCCCTGTCAGAATGGGGATCTGTCTGTTTACATTGACAGATCCCCGTTCTGGCTCTGTGGAGCGATCGCGGGTGGCCGGCTGACATCGCGGCCAACGGCCACGCACAGGTCCTTTTATACTCCTACATACATGTATAGAGCCATGACAGGTCCACTTTAGTTATCATGATATAAAATAATGAATATGGGGGCATTTTGGTGGGCGTGATTTTTTGTTTGTGGGGGGGGGGGGATAGGGATGAGATCAGTGGTGGGGGATGGGATCAGTAAGAGGCACAGGTGGTGGTGGGAGAGGATGGCACCACCACTGCCACCGCAGCCACCTCCCCCTCAAGTACAACCGCTGCCACCCCCCCTCAACACCAGCACTTCCACTGATCCCATCCCTCCTCCCCACCAGTACTGTTACTGATCCCATTCCCCAGGTCAGATTTAATTGATCCTATGATTGCTTCATAGGATCCGCAACCAATGTATTGCTTTCCTATTAAAAACTTACCACACTAGGCAGGAGCGCACAGCATGGTCAGTACTCTAGTTAGGCTGGTAACTCAGTGTGCTCTCCTCAAATGACCAATAAATGTTTTACTTTGTTGTACAGTGTAAAAAAAAAATAAAGTATCAAAATCATGCTTTTCGGGGGGGGGGGGGGGGGCCTTCATGATTTCTTGCACCGGGGCCCTGAAGTTTCTAGTTACGCCACTGTAAGAGATCCATGAAGAACTACAACTGACATGGAATTTATTGGCAGGAGGGGATCTTCAGAAGGTAAAGCCTCTTTCCTCATGCAGGAGATCCTGAGGGTGGAGAACCTTTTCTTTTGTGGAACTCTTTGAAAACGACGGCCACTTGTGTGTCAGGAACTGAATTCCGATTGTCTTTTTAAGGAGAAGTTTTATTTCTTTCTACGAGTAACTCGCCTCCTAAAAGTTGTCTTACCTGTTGATTGACCTGATGTACCAAATCTTCTTTCTCATTGGTTGCAGCCATAGGTAACGCCCTCTTCTGCTACTGAACACGATACATTTGTACTTTCTTTTTTGTTGTCTTCACTTGAATCGGAAAGTTTCTTTAGGGCTTTGCTTCTTTTGTGTTTACCCCTCCTAAGGACAGGGGGGATCCAGAGTCTGGTCTCGGGAGGGGCACTGCCAGAAAATATGTTTTTTTGGGGTAAATTTGTCGGGGCAATGGCTGGTGTTGGAGCTTCAATTATCACGGCACCATGGTTGTTATGGTGTCAGGATGATTCAAGCGCATTATTTCTATTATTACATTGTTATAAAAAATGAAGTAGTTCAACTCACCATAATGCTGAATCAGTGGGAGCCCCGAGTGTGTCACTTGTCACCGTCCCATGCCACACGTTGCGGATTGTCACTTGCTGTGTCACTTTCCTGCTAAGGTGATCTCTGTGTCCCAGAGTCACTCAGCAGATTACCAGTCAGGCAGAAGAGAGATGATGTAATCTCTCTGCTGCCGCGGCTGCCTACACACAGTGCACAGTGTGGGCGGAACTGCAGGGATGCAGGGCGGGTGCCGGGCGGTGAGAGATGATGTCATCTCTCTGCTCCCCCGCCCGCCGGATCCCTGATTGGCGAGCAGCCCGCGCACACTCTGTCACCGAGCCGCACAGCTGCTCACCAACCGAGCTGCCCGCCGGCTCTCTCGCCCGCATAGCCGCCCGCCGGCTCTCTCACCCGCGGAGCCGCCCGCCGGCTCTCTCACCCGCGGAGCCGCCCGCCGGCTCTCTCGCCCGCAGAATCGCCCTCTCACCCGCATTCTCAGAGGGGTCAATTGCCATGTTGCCCCCCTGGATCCGCCCCTGCCTAAGGAACACCATTGAGGAGCAACCTTTGAAGCACTTGCCAACTGGATGGCTTTGGCTTTTGTCACGGCTTGTTTGAGACTGTGGCTTTTCTTTAGATAAATCCGTAGATTCTGTTTTACATCCCGACATTTTAATATATCTGAAGAGCTGCCGAAACTTCCGTCAGATCTGCATTAGCTGTAGAAAAGCAATTTGCTATCAAGTAATTCCTTTTGCGTTTGGATCTTTTCCATTCCAAAGAATATAACCACACCCCTATCCTCTACATCTAGAGATCTTTGAAGTCGAGATTTAGTTACTAAAACGTGATCACGTCTTTCACCATCAGCCCCGGATTCCGTTTTCTGATGGATTTAGACTTCAAAGACCTCTAGATGTAGAGGATAGGGGTGTGGTTATATTCTTTGGAATGGAAACGATCCAAATGGAATTACTTAAAGCGGTGTTCCAGATAAAACATTTTTTTTTAAGTCAGAAGCTACAAACACTGTAGCTGCTGACTTTTAATAGTAACAGCCCTTCCCCCCCACTGTGCCCATCAGATGCTGCCAGTATGCTCAGATGCTGCCCGGCACTTACCTGTCTCACATCGGGTCAGCGGCGGTCTCCTGCACATCGTCCATATTTTCTTCCGTCCTCTCTCAGGCATCCAATTACAGCGCCTGATGTTTCAGCCAATCAGGTGACAGGTAACAGACCCGGCAACCTGATTGGCTGAAAGGCGGTTCAGTGTTAGCAAAGCGAATTCCTTTGCTTTGCTAACACACAGCTGAGTGAACAGCGAACGCCCAGCATGGCGCCCGCTGTTCACATTTTTGGACGCCTATTAGAGCCTATGGCTCTAATCAGTTGCTTCCAAAAAACACCCCCGCCGCTGTAATTCAGGTGCTCGGCGCCCAAAAAGGGGCCGTACACCTGAATTCGGGGTGTTAGCGGCGACCATAGATAGATTCATGCAATGCACGAATCTATCTATGGTAATAGAGCGGTGCCAGGAAAGGGGGGGCGGACACACCGCCACTGGCTTTTAACCCTTTATTCGGCCGCTAGCGGGGTGCTTTATTCAGCTGCTAGCGCCTGAAAAGCACCACAAAAACTACGGTAAAGCGCCGCTAAAGCTTGCGGCGTTTTGCCACTGACGCCAGGATGCTGTCAGTGTGAAGGGGTTCTAAAGAAACAGAAAGGAAGAGAAGAGGAAAGAAGAAAAAATAGGTCATTATTATCATAGTGATGTCCATTTTAACAATTTCAGAGCTTTGGTAGGTATGACATCGATCAATGAAAAAAAAAATGTTTGTAATTGAGCAACAATGGTCCAAATTAGGTGTCGGTAACACATGACCCAGTCCTACCGAGTCCTTTCTGATTCCTTCTTATTAATCTTAGTTGCTGTTAAAAAAGAAAAAAAAAGAATGTTTGATGGAACGGGAATGAATTTTGTTGGAACGTCGCGCCTCCTGGGCTCCTTGAGGAGATAGAATATCTCTGTCCGATCTCGATAGTTATCAGGTTTCCCCACCCAACAGTTCATTGTGCTGCGGATGGAACGTCGGGGCGGCAGAAGCTTGCCGTGAAATTACAAAGGCTGCCTTTAATCTTCATTTAGGGGGCAGGGGAACAATCTTGTGATTTATGAAATAATATCTTCCTGTAAATATCTGGCGCACACTGGGTTTAATTTACACGTTGCTGCAGGGCGATGGCACCATTATGTTTGCAGGGAAAAGACTCTATTTGTGCGAAGCAACAGGAGACTTCAATCAATTTGCTGGTGGATCTGCCAGGACAATGCAGAGCGCTTCCAGAAATGGCGTCTTGGGTGGATGAAGTCAGTAAGGACACCCTATTTGTGGAATAATCTGCATCCCATTATCTGTGACTGATATTCAGGTGCATCGTTATGAATTAAATGCATGGCATTACTTATATGGAATATGTAAACCAGCGAGCTTCCTGTAACCTTCAAGCAGCTGCCAAGGTCATGAAAAAGGGAGAGAGAAACTTTTGGCAATGAAAGCTCTCACTTAATGGTGTATTTCCAAAAATCTACATAGCTGTCTGTCCATCAAAACTGCATGTACATTATTCTGAGCGAATAGGGAAAAATCGAATGTTGTCAGGCTATATCCTCTGCAAATCGAATGTGTGAATGTGTAAAATACCAAATTATGACCACTAGATGGCGCAGGGGAGCTTACTTATTTGCTATTATGGTAAGGGCCATCTAGTGGCCATAATGCAGTATTTTCCGTCTTATGGAGGCTGCATTGCTGGAATAGAGGAGGGTTCGGAGGCATGGGCCCCTAGACAGCGGAGTAGAAGAGCTCTTCTCTTGCAGGGAACTTTCAAGCAGGATATTATTGTAACCTGAAAGGGTTGTGTTAGGAAAGGATTCAGCACCTTGGACAGTGAAATGTATTATTCTTAGGGGGATTGTACTGTCCATGGTGCTGAAACACCATTGGATGTATTTATAAAATTAAATGCATAGCAGTTCATCTATCAACACTGCACATGCATTTGTTCTGTACAAATGGGACAAAATTGGACAGAAAGCGGGACCAAATTGAATGTTCTCAGGCTATACTCTCTGCAAATCGAATGTGTGAATGTAGAAAATACAAAATAATGACCACTAGATGGCACTGAGGAGTTAATTTTTTTCAATAATAGTAAGTGCCACCTAGTGGCCATAATGCAGTATCTTCCATCGAATGGAGACTGCAGTGCTGGAATAGAGGAGAAGTAGGAGGCAACGGGCCACCCTAAAGACCGGAGAGCTGAGTAGAAGAACTATTCTTTTGCTGGGAACTTTCCAGCAGGATATTATTGTAACCTGAAAGGGTTGTGTTAGGAAAGGATTCAGCACCTTGGACAGTGAAATGTATTATTCTTAGGGGGATTGTACTGTCCATGGTGCTGAAACACCATTGGATGTATTTATAAAATTAAATGCATAGCTGTTCATCTATCAAAACTGCATGTGCATTATTCTGAGCGAATAGGGCAAAATCGAATGTTGTCAGGCTGTATCCTCTGCAAATCGAATGTGTGAATGTGGAAAATACCAAATACTGACCACTAGATGATCCTCCATATAGAACTAGACTTACAAAGAAGCCATATGTTTGTAAGTCAGGATTGTCGCTATTTCTAAGTTCTGAGGTTCACAGAACATGTAATCTGCACGTCATCCTGCTCAAGAACGCCTAATTCCAGCGCGTACGGGAGGAATGTGCAGGAGACACTTTTATGAAAGATGAGAGACGTTGAGCCCTTTTGATCCTAGCTTAGGTTCATCGAAGGCTTTGAGCTCCTTCTGTGAGCAGAATCTCAAGTAACATAAAAAAGAGAAGGTGGAGAATCTCTCTACTTCTCGCAGTTCAGACGGACCCATTCAGCAAAGCAATTCTAAAGGGCAACGGCATTGTATACCGCCAACCAGGAATCATCTCAACAGCTCTGAATAAAGAAAGATAGATTGATAGATAGCTCATAGATAGATAGATAGATAGATAGAGAGATAGAGAGATAGAGAGATAGAGAGATAGAGAGATAGAGAGATAGATAGATAGATAGATAGATAGATAGATAGATAGATAGATAGATAGATAGATAGATAGATAGAGAGATAGAGAGATAGAGAGATAGATAGATAGATAGATAGATAGATAGATAGATAGATAGATAGAGAGATAGAGAGATAGAGAGATAGAGAGATAGATAGATAGATAGATAGATAGATAGATAGATAGATAGATAGATAGATAGTGTGACAGCAGGCAGGTAAAATCACCAGGTTGCATCCAGGATGGAAGGTATATATGTCCTAGATTCAGGCTTTATGCCGATTTATACCACTAGGGGGAGTGCTGGGAGTCTTGCAGGGGAAGAGTTAATGAGCCCAGCTGAAGTAAGTGGGCTCATTAGGGCCTCTACAAGAACTCCCAGCATGCTAAGGGAGATGCTCCAACCTGGAACCAGATCTGTGTGGATAGTCTGGGGAGTGTGATCTCTGTGCGGTGAGCCAAAGCCTGTGTGGTTATTGTAAGAACTTCAAAAAAAGCAGGGAGCTAGGGACTGGGGCATCACAAGGCTGTACCCAGTTGTTAGTTAGGGACACCAACGTGTGTAGTGAGCGGTCAAGTTGACCAGGATTTCTTTTCATGTTTCTTTTGTTTTTGC